>SJXQ01001017.1:112717-146025 GCA_006408695.1 Aepyceros melampus
TCAAAAAGTGGCGATTAAGAACAAATATTTCTGATATCATTAGAGAAGAAATAGAGATGCCAGATCAAATGAATTTCCAGTAGAATGTGAATTCCAACCAGAAGCTCATTTATGTATGATAACAAAAGTATACACAATGGTTTAAAACAAGGAAGTTTGGCACTTGGAAAAGTTGTAAGGTTGGGAACATTTTTTAATAAAATAATAGTTAATCCAATCCCAAACCTTCATTTCCTTTCTTTTGGTCTTAAAATGCCAACACCAGGATTTGAGAGCCGGAGCATTTGAACAAGCATCGTAGTGAGCAAAAATGGCCAGAAGTAAGGGCATCAGGTGATAAGCACAAACTTAGGAGAAAGAGTAGAAGATCCAGAGGAGCAAATCCACGCGCCCTCCAAGGGATGGTGGTGTAGACGCTGCAGAGTGGAGCATAGGACGCCATCAGTGCCAGAGGCGTCCAAGCTTTTCCATGCTCTCACTAGTCTGCCCAGCATAGCTTTTTTTTTAATTTAAAATATAGTTTATTTTCATATTGTGTTAGCTCCAGGTCTACAGCAAAATGATTCATACTTTTTTCTGTTCTTTTCCATTATAGGTTATTGCAAGATATTGAATATAGTCCTCTGTGCTATACAGTAAATCCTAGTTGTTTATCCATTTTAAATATGACAGCTTATATCTGCTAATCCCCTTGTCCTGATTTATCCCTTGCCTCCCTTCCCTTCTGGTGACCACAGATTTTTCTGTCTGTGAGTTTGTTTCTCTGTTTGTATTGTGCTGGACAAAAAGTTCCAGTTTCTCCATGAGATGTTACTGGAAAACCTGAGCAAACTTTTTGTCTAACCCAGTACATAAGTTCCTCTGTACTGTCCTTAGCTTTCAGATATAAGTGATATCGTATGATATTTGTCTGTCTGTATCGACTTTCATCACTTAGTCGATAGTCTCCAGGTCCATCCATGCTGCTGCAAGTGGCATTATTCCATTCTTTTTAAGGTTGAGTATATTGCACTGTGTGTGTGTGTGTGTGTGTGTGTGTATGTGTGTGTGACATACCTTCTTTCTCCGTGCATTTGTTGATGGACACTTAGGTTGCATTCATGTCTTGGTTATTGAAAGCAATGCTGCTGTGAGCATCGGGGTGCATGCGTCATTTCCAGTTAGAGTCTCCGTCTTTTCTGGCTACACGTTCAGGAGTGGGATTATATATATAATCAGGAGTGGATTATATGGTAACTGGTTTTCATCACAGTTTTTTCTCAGCAGGTACTAGTCATACGTGTGTAGCTTGCTCAGCCTCAGTTAAACGTCTGGAACTGCAGAAAGCAATGATATGTGAAGAGAGATGAGATGAATAAAATCTCGCAATTCTCAGTAACAGTTAAATTCACTGTGGTTTTGGCTGTATCTCTTGCCTAATTTTCCTTTCTTTTAATCCAGATATTTAGGTTATTTTCTAGATTAAACTTTTTTTTTCTTTAACCTATTTCCCTATTTGGAAATAAAATAATAATAATTTTCTAGGTTTAGAAAAAAAAAACTTGGCTAGCTCTAACAGTAACCACTTTGTAGTGATCATAGGACTTTCTATGTAAAATTTATTTAGATGTCAGAGAAAAGGGGAGAATTTATGCCTCTTGCTTCCATCAGAACAGTCAGATATGCAAATGAAGATAAAATATATAGCTTTCAAAGCAGAGTTTACATCATTACATTGTTACATGGAAAAATATGACGCTAACAAATTGATTTTATAAATCTATCAAGGAATATATAGTCCGCATCTATACATGTAAAATAAATGTGAAGAGAAAGTGCCAAAGTTTTGTCATTTTAAAATGCCCCTACTAATTATTTTTAGCCTTGGTTGAATCAGTCAGCTCTTTTCTTCTGAACAACCTCAGTCCTACAGGTTTTTTCACTGTTATTCTCTGGTCTGATCTTCTTGTTTCAGACTTGTTGTTTTGTTATTGTTGTCTTAACACATTCACAATGAGAAGCATACTTTTTTATATGTAACAATACACATTTATGCTGTCCTCCATAGTCTGCAAAACACTTCCCAAATATTAATCCTCATAATCTACATATTATTTTGAAAGCTTTTTTGTACTTGAGGAAAAGTCAGCTTAATATGTTTGTATGGCCTGACCAAGTAGCCAAAACAGACTCAATCCTCTGTGCATAATTCCACTGGTGAATAACTAAGCTGGAGCTAGTAGTCTGTCCTGTGCAGCAGGGCCAGGCCACAAGGCTTCTGTCTTCTTTTCAAGACATAAACTTTATTACTTGAAGATTTAAAATGCAAGAAGTCATTTAGAGGCATCATCACCATTTTTCCTACAGCATTTGCTTACTTCATGTCTTTGTGTCCCATCTTGGTGTTTCTTGAAATATTTAAATCCTCCACCAGCAAAATGATTATGACTCACTGGAGGTTCAGATGATGATTACGATTTTTCAGCCATAAAGTATTTTTTAATTAAGGTGTGTACATTGCTTTTAGACATAATGCTGTTGCCGCCTTATTAATAGACAGTAGTGTAAGCATAGCTTTTATATGTGCTGAAAACCAAAAAGTTCATGTGACTTGCATTATTCTGATATTTACTTTTTTGCAGTGGTCGAACTGAACCCACGATATCTCCTTGACATTACACCTGTATTTCATAAGTAACTATTATTGAAATTTTAAATTATTTATAGAAGAAGAGTGCTGCTTATTTGTACATAATGTTTATCCATTTGTTGATTTACATATTTGCAAAGATTTGTTCTGAGTCACAATGTATATGACAATGTTTATTTCTTTTTTAGCCCATATTATGAAAGAGTCCAGGAATGAATACCCCCCAAATATTTTGGCCCTATAAACTATCCTTATTGCTATAAAATATAAGCCCACTCAAAATGTAACATCTTTTAAAACTCAAAGCAAATATTGAGGTAACCATCTGATCAAATATTAATAGTCAAAATGAGTAAAAGCACCCAGCTAAAGGAGGTACATAAGAATGATCTCATTTATTCAATACTCAGTGCTTCTTGATGTTTTCACAAAAGGTGAAAACAAGCCACTAGGGAAAATAATTGTTTTGTTGTCTGCATAATTCCCAACTTGGGCAAATTTCTGTTAATGGAATGCGCACACCCTGGTATTAGAAAGAGTTCTATGCATATAGAATGTAGCTTCATTTGTTGAGCACTTATTATTTGCAAATCACTATACTAAGCACTTGGATTCATTACTTGAAGCCATATCTATCCTGATTGTGTGGGTGAGAAAAGGGAGGCATAAGGAGAGTTAATCATTTAAGAATCACAAAGCTGGTAAGTGATGAAGCTCGACCTTGAACCCGGCTCTCCAACCCCAGAATTTTAACCATTGCAGTTAATCACAGCTACCAACAAAATTTAGAGTAAAGTATCAAAGGATTGGTCACATGGGCGTGGTGACAGTCAGCATACCTACTTTTGCACTTTTTCCCTCTTTTTCACTTGGGTTTGAACTTATCAATGCGTTTTCTTCATCCTCCTTGCTTGGAACAAGTTCTGTGTTTTATCTGATTTCCCCCTTTTTTTGTTGCTGTATTTTCTCCTCAGAGAAAAAGTCCTTATCAGAAAGGACTCTATATAGCCAGAAAGATTAATGTTTACGTAAATCTTTGTTTCTTTGTATACACAGACCCTCTGGATTCCCCAAACTTTGCTAATTCTGTAACACATGATATGCTTGCATGTCAATACATGCCTTTATATGAACATATTTACGCAACTGAATTAATCCCGTCTTAACCTGACTGTGTCTTCCTCACACCCTTCACAGCACAGAGCTGACCCTTCCTAGACTGCTTTTTCATGGTTTATCCAGTGGCTCGTGAGCACCCCAAGGCAGCAGTCGTTTGCTTTCTCCCCCTCCTCCAGAAGCTCAGAAGAAGCAGCTGGAAGCGAGTCTAGAGCTGATCCAGGATGAGTGTGTGTCGGAGAACGCGGACCACTCGGCGGGGAGCCGGCAGAGGGAGCGCCCGACGCCGACGGGGAGGAGCTGACCGACGGCGTGGAGGAGGACTTCGACGAGGACGGGGCTCACGAGCTGGTAGGAAACAGTCCCGGCAGGTCCTCAACCCGTTCATTCTAAGATAGAGGTGAATTCCCCGGGGCTCATTTCTTCCTCCTGTGCGCGTGCTTAAGGCAAATGTGGACAGTGCTCTGCATATAATAAGTGCTCAATATACTTTTGCTAATTTAAAATATGAGGGAACAAATGAGCGAACAAGAACATTATGGGTTAGAATTGGGTATACTCGCAGTCTCAGATGGAAACTTCTCTTTCTCAAGCGCTTCATCACAACAGAAATCGCGTTCGAGCCATCATTCATGAGCTGCACGTGGGGATGGCATCCTGGCAATAAAAGTCCTCTGCTGGGAGACGCATGGCCCCTCCCAGATACCAGGGTCACTCACTGATGATGCCTCTGTTAGCTACCTGGTCAGCAGCCCTGCACACTCCGTCCACTAAGGCTGCCCTTTAGCATGAGGCCCGTTTATCGTCCTCAGTGTCTGTGCTGCTGGACGACCAGCTCTTATGAGCTGTAGATTTAAGACCTGATTCTTTACACGTTTCATTTTCCCAATGTTGTAATAACTATACTGCTCATTTCCAGATGATCTTTCCCATATAAACACACCAGGGAAATACATGCTGGTAATATTGGAAATATATGCTGATGAGGATGCTATTTCTCATATTTTATCAGCCATGAAATTAAATATGCTGTCTTTAAGGGACTGACTAATATAAATGATGAGAAGGCAAGTGTGTGTGTGTGTGTGCTGCCAACTCTCAAATATAATGGACTGGTTATATTAAACTTGACTTAACCCTAGATAATATCAGACTCCAATCGGTGTGAATACCCACTGTTACTGCTGTAATTTTGCTGTGGTGGTTGTTTTAGCGTGGTAACTACCCTGTCCTTGTTTCATTTATGGAATTCTGTATTGATTTTTTTTAACATTCCAAATCTTTTAAATTGCATGGTACCTTTATTTAAGCTTTTGAGATAGGAGCCTTTAACAACCATTCTTATTTCTACCAGTCTGCCTCAGTTTGAAGGGTTTAAGTACCTATTTTTAGGACTGTTTTGATTTCTGGAATCTATTGAGCAAGGACTAGAATGAAAGGTTGACGAGTTTCTCTGCTTCTCCTCAGGCAGGACTTTAATCCACCAACACAAGTTCCTCAACCCACTCCAATCTAACTTTTTTGTCGCTATCTCAGTATGACTGCTCTTGAGGTCTCAGGACGCTTCCATGACGTCATTACTAATGGTTGCCTGTCTGTTCTTATTTTAATTTACCCCTCAGTGGGATTTGGCTGGAAACTGTTTAGGAGAGTTTCTTGGAATACCAATTGCTCATTCTCACCCAGCTGTGCTAGAAACTTGCCCTCCACATCCCCACTTTAAATACTGAAGTAGTGCAGGGCTTTGTCTTGGGTCACCTTCGCTCTCTACACACTTTACCAATGGAACTTCATCAAATACCAGAGCTTTAAGTATTATTTATAGGCCAAAGATTTCTAAATCTACATTTCCACTTCTTATCTCTTCCTGGAATTCTAGACTCAAGTAGAGCTGTTCAATAAGCAGTTGAAACTTAACATGCCAGAAACATTCCTGATTTTTCCAGCCATCTTATTCCTTTCCAGTCTTCCTCATTCTCATAAATAGCATCATCATCCACACAGCTGTTAAAAACCAAAAAGACTGAGATTGCTTTTGATTTGTTCCACCGATCCCCATTAATTCTACCTCCAAATCACAGCCCAGAGCTAGTTACATCTCCAGTACAGCTAAACTGATCTTTTTGCTTCAGCCCATGCAATCCATTCCCTGCACAAGAAGGATAAAAGTCATTTTAAACTGTAACCCAGACAATGCTGCCCCTTTGCTTAAACATCTACAGTGCTTTTTATCATATTTCGAATCAAAATCCCCAAGTGTGTGAATTTAAATTATGATGAAGTCAGGTGGAAGAGGCCAGGAGAAGAGAGAGAGAACTTGGTGAGGAAGAATGGAGAAAGTCCCTGGTGCTGATAGGAAAGGAGTCTAGGATGTAGATGTACGTCTAGGCTGACTTTCGACATGAAGAGGAACACTGTTTCATTGCAGCAAACTGTATTAAGTCTGAAGATGTGGTGGCAGGTCCTTAAGGGAGTTCAAGCACGAACTGTAAGTCAGAAGGTGATAATCTCCGAAGCGTGAGTTGTTGTTCAGTCGCTAAATTGTATCCAACTCTGTGATCCCATGGACTGTAGCTCGCTGGGCTTCCCTGACCTTCACTGTATCCCTGACTGTGCTCAAACTCATGTCCATTGAGTCAGTGATGGCATTCAGTCGTTTCATCCTCTGTCGTCCCCTTCTCCTCCTGCCCTCAATCTTTCCCAGCATCAGGGTCTTTTCAAATGAGTCGGCTCTTCACATCAGGTGGCCAAAGTATTGGGGCTTCAGCTTCAGCTTCAGTCCTTCTGATGAATATTCAGGGTTCAGTTCTTTTAGAATTGACTGGTTTGATCTCTTTGCTGTACAAGAGACTGTCAAGAGTCTTCTCCAGCACACAATTTAAAAGCATCAATTATTTGGTGCTCAGGCTTCCTTATGGTCCAACTCTCACATCCGAACATGTTTGCAGTGCAAAAAACATAGCTTTGACTATATGGAATTTTGTTGGCAAAGTGATGTCTCTGCTTATTAATATGCTGTCTAGGTTGGCCATAGCTTTTCTTTCAAGGAGCAAGCGTCTTTGAATTTTGTGGCTGCAGCCACGATCCACAGTGATCTTAGAGACCAAGAAAATGAGGCCTGTCACTGTTTCCACAGAGTGAGGAGAGATGGGCATTATCATAGATTTGAGGAGAATTGAGAAGATTTGAAGAGGCTAATATGAAAAGCATAGAAGGCCACTAATTTGAAAATATATAAAGACTGATGTCTGGTTTGATCTCTTTGCTGTACAAGAGACTGTCAAGAGTCTTCTCCAGCACACAATTTAAAAGCATCAATTATTTGGTGCTCAGGCTTCCTTATGGTCCAACTCTCACATCCGAACATGTTTGCAGTGCAAAAAACATAGCTTTGACTATATGGAATTTTGTTGGCAAAGTGATGTCTCTGCTTATTAATATGCTGTCTAGGTTGGCCATAGCTTTTCTTTCAAGGAGCAAGCGTCTTTGAATTTTGTGGCTGCAGCCACGATCCACAGTGATCTTAGAGACCAAGAAAATGAGGCCTGTCACTGTTTCCACAGAGTGAGGAGAGATGGGCATTATCATAGATTTGAGGAGAATTGAGAAGATTTGAAGAGGCTAATATGAAAAGCATAGAAGGCCACTAATTTGAAAATATATAAAGATTGATGGTTAATGTTCATAGCTAGCCAAGGTTAAAGACTGAGAATCAGAGTACTACTCTAATTTTGCAAACTTTAAGGTGGATCACAAGTACCTGGAGCTTGTTAACTCCCATTGCAGATAGTTAAAAATGCAGATTGCAGTGTCGCATTGCAAGCGTCTCTGGTTCAGTGCGCTGAGTGTGTCTGAGAATTCACATTTCTAACAGGTTCCCACATTGTGCTGCTGCTGGCAGGCTGGGGAGCTCTTTCAGAACCGCTATTATGGGGGCATCAGCCAGCATAGCTGTGGGGTTCTCTCCATCAGATTTTATCGGTTGGATTGTTGTCAAATAAATCAGACACAACCAATAAATAGAGTTCAGGACATAAGTAAAAAAGAGTGGTTAACTAGAGAAATCATGGAATTGAACCCGAGCAGGGAAGTCAGGGAACGGGGCAGGGGGACTAAGAAGGAGAAAACAGAGGCATAGAGTGAACAGAAGCCACTATACTGTGAAGGACAAGAGGAAAGAAGAGGAAATAAGAGAAAGTGACGGCTGTCCTCAGAGGCTGAGCTAGTTCAGAGGTGTTGACAGATGATGAGAAAATCCATGGGAGGGGCTGATGGGATCAGAGGAAAACTCCCTGAATCAGGCAGAATTCAGGAAAGCGAGAGGCTCGGGTGCAAGATGGCTCATCTACATGTGCAAGAGAGCACTCCAAGTATCAGCTAGGAGTAAGAGTTAGAAAATGCCAGCTGTCATGGAAAGGAGAGCAAGGCCCATTCTAGTCCCAGAGCTGTCACTGTCTGATCCAGTTCATTCACCTTCATTGTAACTTCTCTCTCAACTTTCTTATTTGCAAATAGCAAAGTTAGATTGAAAATTTCTAAAATCGATTCTGTCTGATCTTTCCTCTGAGTGAATCCGTGTTCCAGGAACACCATTTCTGAAGGTCAAGGGTTTAGCGTACAGCCAGGGGAACAAAGTCAGACGATGGTATTCGGTTTATGCTCTAAATGCACAAGAAGGAACTGATTAGAACTCTTGCTGCTGGAAGTTCTCAGGTTTTTTCTCCCTCAAGCTCTGCTTTATAACTGGGGGACTTAGCTAATGGGAGGTAAGGACACTATCTCCAGTATCTCCTTTTGTTCCTAAGACTTGGAAAATAATGAGTGAGTGTGAGTAAATTCAGCCCTGTGGTCTAAATGGAGACTGCAGAGTCACTCCTAGGAACTGGCCAAGAGAAAATTCCCTGTTCTACTGTTCTCTCTCTTTTCCTGAACACATGATCTGAGTCATCCTTGGTTCCTGGAAAGGAAAGACATATATCTTCCCTTTTTGAAGGGCAGATATGATTGCAGATTCAGCAAGAATCAGTCTATCAATAATTAGGTTTTTAGTGCCTACAGTTGTAACTAAAAAGAAGAGCTAGTATCCATGTGCTTAGGCAGCTGCTCAGAGAAAATCTAAAATGAATGGGAAGTAAGACTTGTATCTGGTACAATAAGCAAGGGAGGTCCGGCAAAATATGTTAGAGGAGTAGCCATAAGTGGTGGCACCCCTTGCAGAGCCTGTGAAAAGCTGACGGCATGAACACTGGCACTATGCCTCGTCTAAATATCCAGTTAGTGGGTTCCATTCCCATTAAGCAATCCATTCAGTCTACGTTTAGGGGCCTGTTGTGTGTGAACCAGGTGCTACAAAAGCTGTGCAGATAACTAAAATAATTGCTTTTTTTTTAATGAAATATTTAAGTCAATGGTTCTTTTACTCCAGTAGCTTAGTGCCTAGAGAAGACTTGGTTCCTGGAAAGGAAAGACATATATCTTCCCTTTTTGAAGGGCAGATATGATTGCAGATTCAGCAAGAATCAGTCTATCAATAATTAGGTTTTTAGTGCCTACAGTTGTAACTAAAAAGAAGAGCTAGTATCCATGTGCTTAGGCAGCTGCTCAGAGAAAATCTAAAATGAATGGGAAGTAAGACTTGTATCTGGTACAATAAGCAAGGGAGGTCCGGCAAAATATGTTAGAGGAGTAGCCATAAGTGGTGGCACCCCTTGCAGAGCCTGTGAAAAGCTGACGGCATGAACACTGGCACTATGCCTCGTCTAAATATCCAGTTAGTGGGTTCCATTCCCATTAAGCAATCCATTCAGTCTACGTTTAGGGGCCTGTTGTGTGTGAACCAGGTGCTACAAAAGCTGTGCAGATAACTAAAATAATTGCTTTTTTTTTTAATGAAATATTTAAGTCAATGGTTCTTTTACTCCCGTAGCTTAGTGCCTAGAGAAGACGGATTTCCTTATGGAAAAGTAATAGACTTGGACTTGATAATTTATGAGAAGTCAGCCAAGGCTAAAAATCTGTGACTCTACAGTAATCTATGCCCATATATTTCATTAGTGCCTGTAAGTTAAGTTTGAATATGTTTTAAATTGAACTCTAGATTGATACATTGTGCATACAATTATCAAACTGCTCCCATACTCATTTCTGAATAAATCCATCAGCAAATATTTATTGATTGACCACTAATGAGATTTTTGCTATGGGAATAATGAAGGAAATCATATTTTTTTCCCTCAAAAAGACTGTGAATTAACTGAAGATAAAGGCTGCAAGAAAAACATACTAAGCAGTATATCATGATAAGACCCATATGAAAGATGCCAGTTTATAGCTGGGGAATCACACATACCTGGGAAGTCAACAAAGGCTCCCGGCAGAAGAGATGTTAGAAGTTTACCTCAAAGGATGCTGAGTTAAGGAACAGCACCTGCTAACATGCAGAAAGAATATTCAAATCACCCTTCATTGTTTTCAGATCATTTTAGGGAAAGTATATTTAATGTCCAAAATACAAGATGTTTCATACATGTGGGGGGGTGGGAGCATGGATGGATAGACAGATAGCAAAGTAGATTTTTTTGTAAAACTACTAAAACTTCACAAATAAAATACTTGCCTTTCAAACTCTTACTTTTTCCATATCCAGCAGAGTTGTAATCTCTTTCATATAAAATGACATAATCCATAAAGTAGTAATCTGTGCCAAATGGAAATTCTATAGAGAAGTGAGGGCTTTGTTGTTGTTCAGTTGCTAAGTTGTGTCCAATTCTTTGCCACCCCAGGGACTGCAGCACGCCAGGCTTCCCTGTCCTTCACTATCTCCTGGAGCTTGCTCACACTCATGTCCATTGAGTCAGTGATGCCATCCAACCATCTCATCCTCTGTCATCTCCTTCTCCTCTCACCTTCAGTCTTTCGCAGTGTCAGGGTCCTTTCCAATGAATCAACTCTTCGCATCAAGTGGCCAAAGTATTGGAGTTTCAGCTTCAGCATCAGTCCTTTCAGTGAATAGTCAGAGTTGATTTGTGCCCTGCTAATTTAGATGGGCAAATGGACTCTCCCAGGTGCGTGAGAAAAGAGGGGTGAGAGAGGCGACTGTGCCCACCCAAGGGCATCACAAGCTGTCGGCTTCATTCAGGAGACGGTGAGAGTCTGGTGAGTGTTTTCCAGAGCAAAGATTTGGTCGACTTACATCCAAAGGCCTAAGGGGCTCCTTAAAATGCTAATATAGATTATCTGGGGAAGAGTTCAGGAATCTGTATTTTTATCAGTCTGAGGTTTGAAATGACAGAGTGACATCAAATCCCAAAGGAAACTGTAGACAGTGCAAACATTTAAATGCATTAAAGAATTTCAGCTTGTTTGAATTCTACTTGCAATTACTCCTGCTGAGTACATGTAGTCAAATCAGGCAAACCTAGTAAGAATCCACAGTAGAATTACCTAGCTGATGAGTCGCATACTTAGGTATGCAAGTTGAGTACTACATTATAGTACATCTTTCAGCATTTAACAAAATATTCAACTAAGCAGTGAGTCACCTGGGCTACAAGCTATTGAATTTCTGTGCACACTTGGGAAGGTGTGGACCGCAAATCCAGTGCTGTAATTGAAGAGAACTTAAAGCAGGCATTCTGATATACCATTGAAAAACTAGAATGCATAAAGCATTTTAAGCAATATTCTTGGTCTTTTTTATGAAGTGGAAACATTTCCTTCTTTTTGAAGCTCTCTGTTTCTTTCCTAATTAAATCCTTCACCTGAATGCTCCCCATATCCTCCATGCTGCAGTTTCTTTTTAATATTGTCATTTGGTCTAAACACTAGCTAGAGGACAAATAGGAATTTTGGGAGGCACATCCCCAAAGGTGGTGCTAAGTGAGTGAGTTAGTGGTATGTATCACAAGGGAGCAAGAAAGTGTTTACTCAGCCTTTTGCTTTGAGTCTGTATTCAAGACCTTCATCTTGACCTCTGGCAAGCCATCATAGGCTGTCTTCCCAATCCTCCTGACCACAGATAATAAAGACAGAAAGAAAGTTTCCACCCATAATTTGGAAGGAGTCAGGGATAGGATGACCAGTCCTGGTGTGTGCGTACAGCATGCACGACCTGCTTCTGAGATACAAAGGGCCAGGGCCATGACAGCTCCGTGAC
Source organism: Aepyceros melampus (assembly GCA_006408695.1). Lineage (NCBI taxonomy): Eukaryota > Metazoa > Chordata > Mammalia > Artiodactyla > Bovidae > Aepyceros > Aepyceros melampus. The sequence continues at coordinate 124,618 of SJXQ01001017.1, forward strand.
CAGCACTGCTCAAGGGAAATAGGCTAAGGCTAAGCTTTTGATCAGCAGTAAAGGGTGTGCTAGGCTGACATTTCTGCTCTGGCGTCCCACCTTGGAATCCAGCCTCTTCCCTTGCCCTTTCTGTAATAAATGTTCCTCAGAGTCTGCGGTCCATGGGCTCGCTAAGAGTCGGACACGACTGAGCAACTTTACTTTCTTTTTTCACTTTCATGCATTGCAGAAGGCAGCGGCAATCCACTCCAGCGCTCTTGCCTGGAGAATCCCAGGGACGGGGGAGCCTGGTGGGCTGCCGTCTATGGGGTGGCACAGAGTCGGACACGAGGAAGCGACTTAGCAGCAGCAGCAGAGTCAGTCTCACACTAGTTTGTTTGGCATCTCCCTTGATTTCAATCAAGGAGAAGGAAACGGCAACCCATCCAGTATTCTTGCCCGGAGAATCCCATGGACAGAGGAGTCTGGTAGGTTACCGTCCGTGGGGTCACAGAGAGTCGGATCTGATTGAGTGACTTCACTTCACTTCTTCACTTTGCTTTAATTTCAATCATTTTTATTTTAGCTGAAGAGCTCTGCTTAGACCATTAGGGTAAACTTTCGTTTTCCCTGGAGGGCTAGATGGCTGGGTTGTTAGAAACTGAACTCTGTCTTCAGTGTGACGGAAGCAGTTCAGATCTTCGTGAGTTTGGGCAAGCTGGTTATCTATGTCTTTCGTCTCCCAAAAGCTCCCTGTGAAAAGTTTGCTACGCGCTTGCAGTTTCGTTGTAGGGCATTTGTATTTTGCATGTGTGTTTAACTTCATTCATTTACTCTTTTTACCTTGAATGCTTCCATGCCTATCTAGGTGTAAATTAGATCCCGGTTAAGTTAACAATAGAAGTCTAAGAGCATCATAGGAACCCTCCCTGGGCTGCAGGACCTCTCCGCCCCCCGCCCAGCCTCTCCGGTCGTTTCCGGACCCGGGAAGATCCCGGCCGCGTGCCCCTCCCGTGCCCTCCTCTGAGAGCACAGCCTTGCCGCAGCCTCTGCTGCTGCCTTTGTGACAGAATATCGCTCTCTGCCAGCAGGGCGGCCTCGTCCACCCCAGAGATGCAACAACCACCCGGCGCGCCTGGATCCGGATGCCCTCAGGCCTCCGCATGAAGCCGCTCCAGACTCAACACTAAAACTGGGAGAACGAGAGCCCTCTCTCCCGCTCCCGGTTAGACGTTACCACCCAGAGCTTGCAGCCTGCGCCCGTAAAACCTTTGGGGGCCTAGAGCTCATGGAAAGCAGCCTCGTGAGCCGCTGCCTGAATGTTCGCCGCGGCTCCCTGCTCCTCCCCTTCCACCCTCGTCCCTCTCACGTTGCTCTCCGAGCCTTAGTCAGTGTGGTCCTGTTGAAACTTAAGCCGGTCATTCTGTTTAAAGCTCTCTGCTAGCTGTCCACCTCCTCAAAGGAGAACGGAGGTCCCCACAGCGCTCCCCACACCCCGAGCCATCTGCCCCGGGCCCTCTCTGATCTGCTCTGAGCTCTGCCCACTCAGCCTGCAGCAGGCACACTTAGCCCAGACTCACACCTGCCCAGCTCCTGCCCCACAGCGCATGTGGGGTGCCCCTGATCGTGGAGATCCGCAAAACGGGATCCGCATCGTTCACGGTTCTTGAGGCTGTGTTAAATGTTTGAAGTTTATGGCACAATTTCATGTAAGTAAATCAAGAATTATCTGTACGTAAGAGAAGGAAATGGCAACCCACTCCAGTGTTCTTGCCTGGAGAATCCCAGGGACGGGGGAGCCTGGTGGGCTGCCATCTCTGGGGTCGCACAGAGTCGGACACGACTGAAGCGACTCAGCAGCAGCAGCAGCAAGAGAGAATTAAGGTGCATGTAACCTAGCAGTCTGATACAAATTTTCTGGAGTGAGATAGAAGTAGGTTGTCCAGATCAAGCGAATAAAAACATGATACCAGTTAATTTTTAATTTCAGATAAACAGTGAGTAGTTTTCTAATATTACCATGTTCCCAATATTCCATGAGATATACTTGTAACAAAAGAAGTACCATTTATCTGAATTCAAATTCAACTGAGCTTCCTATAATTTACCTGGCAACTCTCCATAGAAATAGGCCTGAATACTGGCCTTCAATACACTATTTAAGTTCTTTTAACTTCTTTTCATTGTTACCTATGAAAGTGGAATAATAACACCCCCTCATAAGGCAAGGGCAGAAGGAGAAGGGGGCGACAGACGATGGGATGGTAGGATGGCATCACTGATTTAATGGACTTGAGTTTGAGCAAGCTCTGGGAGATGGTGAAGAATGGGGAGCCTTGCATGTTGCAGTCCATGGGGTTGCTAAGAGTCAGACATGACTGAATAAAATAAGGCAAGGAGAGCAAACCAGTCCATCCTAAAGGAATTCAACACTGAATATCCAGTGGAAGGACTGATGCTGAAGCTGAAGCTCCAATACTTCGGCCACTGATAAGAAGAACTGACTCATTAGAAAAGACCCTCATGCTGGGAAAGGTTGAAGGTGGAAGGAGAAGAGGACGATAGAGGATGAGATGGTTGGATGACATCACCGACTCGATGGACATGAGTTTGAGCAAAGTCAGGGAGATGATGGACAGGGAGGCCTGTCATGCTGCAGTCCATGGGATCTCAAAGAGTCACACTGGACTTAGCAACTGAACAACATAAGGCTCTAGAAAGTTCTGAACTGAACAGAACTGAAGGATTAAATGAGACAATTCATGAAATGCACTTAACAAAGTCTCCAACATAATTTAAGAAGCAACTTGCAGCTATTATCATTATTAATATTATAGTTGCCATCTCATTTTGCAAATGAAGCTTTCAATAAAATATTACAGAATTTCTAGCAACATAGTCTTTCATATGGAAGTTTGTGTCTTTAAAGTCTCTAGAGAGTCAAATTTGTTTGAAAGCACTTCTAATTTGATAAGAAAGCCTTCAGGAAACAAATGTAATATTCTGAGAAGTATACTTTGTTTTCATCTTGTAAAATTTTTCTTTGATTTTGTACTTGCTGCTTTATTCAATTCAAAAGAATTCCTTTTCAAGTCCTTTAATGGCTTAAAAAAAAGATAATGCTAACTGGAGCCTACAGTGACATATGGCTTTTATTTAGTTTTTGTTACAGATTTGTTCTCTGGCTCATGTGATCCGGCCACCAATTTAATTTAAAAAATAGTCAGTTGTGGTTTTGAAGCCAAAGTCCAAAGATGGCTTAATGTGTAGCCAGGGTTGAGGACCGTGAGACAGAGCACACAGTACGTGAAGAAAGATGAGTAGGCTCTTAACCAAAGACAGAGACACGCAAGAATTCACTCAAGCCCATTACGATTCGTGAAAGTAAAAATTAAGCCAACAATAAAGTAACGTGAAACACCCTCCCCCAGAATGGCCAGAACTGACTGGTAGGATCAAATGTTGGCATGTTGGCAAAGATGCAGAATGCTGAAACTGTGCAACGTGCTTAGCAGATACAATGCCATGTATCTAGAATATTGAATGTCTGGGAAGTTCTTATAAACTAGAGGTAACTGAGGCAGCAGTTCAACTCCTAAGCATTCAAAAGAAATGAAACTATGTGTCTAGGAAGTACTTGACTAAGAAGCTTTTAGCAATTTTACTCATCCTATCCCCAAACTAGAAACAATTCATCAGTAGGACAATGGATATATAAAGTGGAGTCTATTCACACAGTGGATACTACTTAATAATAAAAGAGAGCAAACTATTGATGTGAAACAATGTGGGCACATTTTAGAAACATTATGCTAATGAAAGAGACCTTTTACAAGAGAGTAGTGTGTGGTTGCTGCTGCTAAGTTGCTTCAGTTGTGTCCAACTCTGTGTGGCCCCGTAGATGGCAGCCCACCAGGCTCCCCCATCCCTGGGATTCTCCAGGCAAGAACACTGGAGTGAGTTGCCATTTCCTTCTCCAATGCAGGAAAGTGAGAAGCCAAAGTGAAGTTGCTCAGTCGTGTCCAACTCTTAGCGACCCCATGGACTGCAGCCTACCAGGCTCCTCCGTCCTTGGGATTTTCCAGGCAAGAATACTAGAGTGGGGTGCCATTGCCTTCTCCGAGTGTGTGATTGCCTTTATATAAATAGAAGTTGCCTGAAATGTAAGTTAGGAGTGGAGACTGACTTTCCTGAAATGGCATTCTCTTCCTTGTTCTGGTGAAAATCCATTTTTATTTCAATAAAAATAAATTCCCAATGCCATACCCTCTAGAAACCTTCCTGATACTCCCAGAGTTAATTGACTCCTCCATAACCTGTGCCGAACCTTATTTGGAGACTCACTTCATTGCTGCTACTACTTTTAAAAAATGTCCATTTCCACCCCTTGCTGGCTGGATAGTTTCTTTTGGTTTTGGATTTCTCATGCATAACCCAGCCTTCATCGTCTGGCAGGACATAGGGATGAGTGAGGTAGGTAGAATAGAGGGATGCTGGATTATTTGACAATATCTGACGCACTACATCACACTTTGGGTATATGCTGCCCCTCCTTCCTTGAATATCCTCCCCCACCCTTTTTTCCATCTGACTGGTCAACACATGCTGTCTCTTTAAGACCGATGTCACATGTCATGAATCCATCCCTGCACAAGGTCCCCAGCCTGTTCTGGAAACCACTGGGTTTGCTTTTTCTTAGACCCCAGTGTATGTGTCTCCTCACACTTAACTTGCTTTATTGTGATTAGTGATTTCCTTTCTTTCTGGCCCACTGATTTGTGAATTTCTCAGGGCCTGTTTTCTTAGGTGTTGTTCCTTAGTGTGATGCTTAGTGCATGTTAATGTTAATGAATATTTGTTAAAGAAAGAGAGAAACATATCCTCAGATTAACTGGGAGTGCTCTTATCATTTTTAAATACATTTTATTATGTATTGTGTTCTAAATAACACTTGTGTGTGATGCCCTCTATGATTTAGAGCAATATTATACAAAGCAGAGGAACAAACAGTTTTCATTATAACTTACTCACTAGGTCGTTCCGGCAGCAACCTGCACCATCGAGGCACTGAGGAGGAACAGCAGGAGGCTTAAAACCGCGCATCGAGGTCCGCGGCAGTGTTGACTCTGTTGTGTTGGTTTCCTGTGATTTTGTATTATTACCTCCCATGAGGGATAAAAACGCGAAATTAAGTAACCCAAATTTAGTTCAGTTCGGTTCAGTCTCTCAGTTGTGTCCGACTCTTTGCGACCCCATGAATCGCAGCGCGCCAGGCCTCCCTGTCCATCACCAACTCCCAGAGTTCATCCAAACTCATGTCCATCGAGTCAGTGATGCCATCCAGCCATCTCATCCTCTGTCGTCCCCTTCTCCTCCTGCCCCCAGTCCCTCCCAGCATCAGAGTCTTTCCCAATGAGTCAACCCTTCGCATGAGGTGGCCAGAGTATGGGAGTTTCAGCTTTAGCATCAGTCCTTCCAAAGAACTGATGTTGGAGAAGACTCTTGAGAGAGTCCCTTGGACTGCAAGGAGATCCAACCAGTCCATTCTAAAGGAGCTAAACGGACCTTTGTTGGCAAAGTAATGTCTTTGCTTTTTAATATGCTATCTAGGTTGGTCATAACTTTCCTTCCAAGAAGTAAGTGTCTTTTAATTTCATGGCTGCAATCACCATCTGCAGTGACTTTGGAGCCCCCAAAAATAAAGTCTGACACTGTTTCCACTGTTTCCCCATATATTTTCCATAAAGTGATGGGATCAGATGCCATGATCTTCGTTTTCTGAATGTTGAGCTTTAAGCCAACTTTTTCACTCTCCTCTTTCACTTTCATCAAGAGGCTTTTTAGTTCCTCTTCACTTTCTGCCATAAGGGTGGTGTCATCTGCATATCTGAGGTTGTTGATATTTCTGCCAGCAATCTTAATTCCAGCTTGTGTTTCTTCCAGCCCAGCGTTTCTCATGATGTACTCTGCATAGAAGTTAAATAAGCAGGGTGACAATATACAGCCTTGATGTTCAGTTAAGTTTGAAATTTGGTTAGGAAAGCTAGAACACTAAGCTTTAAAACAAACAAAAACTAAGTTCCCCCATCTGCAATTTTTAAGTCCCCAAAGTATACAAAAAACCAAAAAATTACAAGTTCATAAGAAAATAAATTTCAGAGAATTCAAAACTAAAGTATGCCCAGGTAAGTCTACTAGATGTTATGATTCCAGCTTCAGCAGGAGGGCAGTGTGGTCTCTAGAGGAAAGGAATGTTGAGATGTTAAAAGTATTGTGGTAGACAGGCAATTTCCAAATTGTCTCTCTACTAATGTTAAGAGGCAGAATAGTAAATCTAGTCTCTCTACTAATATGAAGAGGCAGAATAATAAATCTAGAGTATAGACTCAAACGAAATAAGAAATTTTCACAATCCCAGAGCTTCTGTGAGGAGGGAAACAAAAGATGAAGAGAATGGTACTGAAGTGCTTTAGAAAGGAGAGGCAGTCCAAAAATAAGTCTTAAGTGTATAAAAAGATGGGGAAGGCACTGTTTTTCTAGTAATGCCCTAATGTGCTGGAGGAAAATAGAGCAATCTAGGTATTGATGCGTCAGATTTCAAAAGGCTAGTCATGAAAGTTGTTGGAGAAAGAAAACAATTCTGGCGACAAAAAGACCCTAGGCTACCAACATAGAAGAGAAAGTGCAATTTCTTGAGTAAACACTCACACATTTGCTTGCATGCAAGCACCAAAGTGACCGCAAGGTTAATGTCAAAGAAAAATTACACTGTATATGGACTTTACTAAGTTAGAGTTAAGGTTAGGAGATGATTTATTGGAAAGAAGCATTGCAAGGAAAGATGGAACTATTCTGATAGCCTTGAACATAAGATCTGTGAGTATCTCAAGAGTCAGGCCAAATGTGTTTTTCTTTTAATAGAGAGGAGTAAACAAGACTAGAAAGAACTGAATGTTAGGAAATGAGGTGGATGGCAATAATGGGAGCAGCCGGTTTTCCAGGAGGGATTCTTTTGGAGGGACTGTATATTGGCTCAGGTTGATGTTGGGCTAAAGTTCGGTGTCCCAGAAGGGAGAAGTTTATGCAAAGTTTGCTTAATGAGAATTTTGTTATCATTGATCAACAATGATAAAACAGTTTAGCTAGTCATTTATGGGTTCAAGAATAAGAATTCCTCTGTGTCTAGCTGTGTCATAGGTAAACAAGGAAACATCAGTGATCTTGCCAGAATCATAGCGGTTCTTTGCAGGAAACATTTCCCAAAACACAAAAGGTGAAATAGTGGCCGGTGGCGGGGTGAGGGGAAAGGGTGGGAGGCAGGATTCTTGACCATCACTGTTTCTTAGGATCACAGGGCTCAAGTAAAATTCCCTGGTTACTCAGACAGTAAAGATTTGCTTGCAGTGCGGGAGACCCGGGTTTGACCTCTGGGTGGGGAAGATCCCCTGGAGAAGGAAATGGCAACCCACTCCAGTATTCTTGCCTGGAGAATCCCACGGACGGAGGAACTGCAGCTGGGGAACTGCAATCCATGGGGCTGCCGAAGAGTCGGACACGACTGAGTGACTAAGTTTCGCTTTCAGAGGCTATTTGGCCCATGTTTTGGAGCTATCTCTACGCTGTAAGCATTCGAGAGCAGGGTTAACTCCTGCTGAGATTTATCCCTGCGTCAAAAGTTGGAAGAAGGATCCAGATTCGCTTGACCTCCAGACAGACACGCTAAGAAAAATGGTGAGGGAACTTGGTCCCTTCATCCTTTTTATTTGTTCGTGTTATGTATTTATTTTTGTCTGCGCTGGGTCTTTGCTGCGTGGGCCTTTCTCCAGCTGCAGCGAACGAGGACGACTCTCTAGCCGTGGCCCAAGCCACGCAGCTAAAATTTGAAGTGGCAGACCAGTGTTACAGCTCAGTTTCACAGTGGTTCTCGTTGCCGAGCACAACAGTAGCTGTCTTCAGACTGAATGCAGAGACTCCCGTCCAAATAATCACACACACACACACACACACACACACACACACAAAATGAAGTTTTATCTATGGAAAAGAAGCATCCTATTCTGGCTAACTGGGAGACAACCATTATTCCATGAAGGATGAGTAAGATTCTACACACTCATATTGGTAGCATAGGATTCCTAAAGGAGCCTCTCTGTGTGGTCTGCTCATAATGCTTATTTTTATGTCAAAAGGACAAAACCCATGCTGTCGTTCTCATGATGTCTAGCCAAACATTAAGTCAAAAAATTCTTACAAGATTTGAAGAGGCAAAATTATCTTTCTCTTCCTATAAATTATTCCCAAATCCCAAAGGGCAAAAACTATTGGAAAGAGGGTCCTCAGTGACACTGAACTTTATGAAACATGAACAGTTGAGTGCAGATATATGTTTTTCCATTCGTGCCATTTTAATCTGGAAAGCTATCAAATACCTATTAGATGATTATTATGCGCAGGCACCACTTTAAGCACCGGGGAAAGAAAGTGAACAGGAAGGAAGAAGCCTCTCTGGGGAGGTAGCTGAGTGGAAGTGTACATTCTGGTTAACTGGTGCTCATGCTCAGACACTCAGTTGTGTTCAACTCTTTGCGACCCTGTGGACTGTAGCCCACCAGACTCCTCTGCCATGGGATTTCTCAGGCAGAATACTGAAGTAGGTTGCCATTTCCCCCTCCAGGAGATCTTTCTGACCTGGGAATCAAACCTGTGCCTCTTGTGTCTCCTGCATTGCAAGCAGACCATTTACCATTGGGCCACTGGGGAAGCCCTATATTCTAGCTTTGTATTCTTGCTCAGTCACTCAGTTGTGTCTGACTCTTTGCGACCCCATGGACCACAGCATGCCAAGCCTCACTGTCCTTCACCATCTCCTGGAGTTTGCTCAAACTCGTGTCCATTGAGTTACTGATGCCATCCAACTCTTGGGGGAGTGTGTAATCTACTTGATTCTGTCTTGCCGCAGCTAAAATTTGAAGTGGCAGACCAGTGTTACAGCTCAGTTACAAGCTCAGTTTCATTTGGCAAGCAAAGAAAAATACATCCTCAAGGCATGAGGATGGGCTGACCCAAAAAATGAGCAGAGAAGACAGAGGCTCAATCTTGGCTCCTCTTTGCATATGTTTTTCTCCTCCCCCTGAGCCTGCCCTCTGTAAACTGAGCTAGGCAGGAGGGCTGTTTCTTTCACCTGAGGTTCTCACTCCAGTCCTTGGAACTTCCTTTGTTCTATTTTCTTTGTTCTATTTCCTTTGTCTTTTAGCAACCACTATTTTGGACTCCTTTTTCCTATTCAAAGTACCTAACACAACCATCTCATCCTCTGTCATCCCCTTCTCCTCCCACCTTCAATCTTTCCCAGCATCAGGGTCTTTTCTAATAAGTCAGTTCTCTGCATCAGGTGGCCAAAGTATTGGGGCTTCAGCCTCAGCCTGAGTCCCTCCAATGAATATTCAGGACTGATCTCCTTTAGGATGGACTGGTTGGATCTCCTTGCAGTCCAAAGGACTCCCAAGAGTCTTGTCCAACACCACAGTTCAAAAGCATCAATTCTTCAGCGCTCAGCTTTCTTTACAGTCCAACTCTCACATCCATACATGACTACGGAAAAACCACAGCTTTGACTAGATGGACCTTTGTTGGCAAAGTAATGCTCTGCTTTTTAATATGCTGTCTAGGTTGGTCATAGCTTTTCTTCCAAGGAGCAAGAGTCTTTTAATTTCTTGGCTGCAGTTACCATCTGCAGGGATTTGGGATCCCAAAACAACAAAGTCTGTCACTATTTCCACTGTTTCCCCATCCATTTGCCATGAAGTGACTGGATGCCATGATCTTGGTGTTTTGAATGTTTAGTTTTAAGCCAGCTTTTCACTGCCTGCTTTCACCTCCATCAAGAGGCTCTTTAGTTCCTCTTTGCTTTATTCCATTAAGGCAGTGTCATCTGCATATCTGATGTTATATAGAATGAGGCTAACATTCTAGTTAGAGACATATTCTAAAACATATTCTTCAATCTGAACCTACTTCATAAAATTAATACAATCACTAGAGGATTCAGTTAATGGTTACTTGATTGTTCATTGTTAAGCACTCTTCATTATTTAAATTTTAACTTTCCAATTAAAAGGTCTACTTGAAATTCTCTGAAGAAAATGAATATGATAGATACTTTAGACAGAGGCCTGTGAAAGGTGAATAGAAGTATAAGTGCAAAGTGAATTCTGTTAACCACCAGTAATCACCTAAATTTCTACCTTTAATGAAACTAGTATTGAAAAATATGTGATATTTGAAGCTACTAAAATTTGCTAATTTAAAAAAAATTTTAATTTTTATACAATTTTAAAGTGCTGCTTTCCTTTTACAGTTATTCTACCATACAGGCTGCATTCCTCATGTACAGTACATCACTGAGCCTATCTTTTTTTCTAATTGGAGGATTATTTCTTTACAATGCTGTGTTGGTTTCTGCTATACATCAACATATCAGCCATAGGCATACACATGTCCACTCTCTCTTGAACCTCCCTTTCACCCCCTCACCCCATCTCACCCCTCTAGGTTGTCACAGAGCTCCAGGTTGAGCTCCCTGCATCATATATCAAATTCCTACTGGCTCTCTGTTTTACATGTGGTAATGTATATGTTTCAGAGAAGGCAATGGCACCCCACTCCGTACTCTTGCCTGGAAAATCCCATGGATGGAGGAGCCTGGTGGGCTGCAGTCCGTGGGGGTAGCGAAGAGTCGGACACGGCTGAGCGACTTCACTTTCACTTTTCACTTTCATCCACTAGAGAAGGAAATGGCAACCCACTCCAGTGTTCTTGCCTGGAGAATCCCAGGGACGGGGGAGCCTGGTGGGCTGCCGTCCATGGGGTCGCACAGAGTCGGACACGACTGAAGCGACTCAGCAGCAGCAGCAGTGTATATGTTTCAATGCTACTCTCTCAATTTGCCCCACCCTATCTTCCCCTGTTGTGTACTCAAGTCTGTTCGCTTTGCATTAAGCTTGCTGCTGCTGCTGCTAAGTCACTTCAGTCATGTCCCCACACTACCCCTGTGTCACCCTTCCCCTCACTGGTGACAGTTTGCTGTATTTTTTTAGATTCCACATATAACTGAGCTTCCCTGGTGGCTCAGACGGTAAAGCGTCTGCCTGCAATGCGGGAGACCCAGGTTCGATTCCTGGGTCAGGCAGATCCCCTGGAGAAGGAAATGGCAATCCACTCCAGCACTATTGCCTGGAAAATCCCATGGACGGAGGAGCCTGATAGGCTACAGTCTATGGGGTCGCAAAGAGTCGGACATGACTGAGCAACTTCACCACATAACTGATATTATATAGTATTTTTTTTCTCTGTCTGACTTATTTCACTTAGCATAACACCTTCTCAGGTGACGCAGTGGTTAAGAATCTACCTGCCAATGCAGGAGATGCAAGAGACATCTGGGTCAGGAAGATTGCCTGGAGAAAGAAATGGCAACCCACCTCCGGTATTCTTGCTTAGACACTTCCATGGAGAGAGAAGCCTGGTGGGTAGCAGAGAGTCAGACACAGTTGAGCACCTCAGCAGGCGCACAGCACGAATACCCTCCAAATCCGTCTATGTTGCTGCAGACGGCAACATGGCTGAGTAGCATTCTTAAATACATATATGTCGCATCTTCTTTATCCGTGCATCTGTTGATGGGACTTGGCTGCTTCCATATCTTGGCAATCATAAATAACACTTCTATGAACACTGGGGTGCATGGTTTTTTTCAGCCTAGCGTCTTTGGTGTTTTTCAGATATATAAGCAGGAGTGGAATGCTAGGTCATATTTTGTGATTTATGTCAAAACTAGTGGAATGCTAGTTTTATTCTTAGTTTTTTGAGAAACCGTCATACTGTCTTACATAGTGACTGCACCAATTTACATTCCCACCAGCAGTATACACGAGTTCCTTTTCTTCACATCCACACCAACATTTCTTAATATTCTTTTTGATGATAGCCTTTCTAAAAGGTGTGAGGTGACATCTCATTGTGGCTTTATTTGCCTTTCTCTGATAATTAGTGATGTTGAGTATCTTTTTGTGTGCCTATTGGCACTTCTGCATTTCCTCTTTAGAAAAAATGTTTAGTTCTTCTGCTCTTTTAATTGAACTATTTGGTTTTGATGCTGAGTTGAACAGGCTATATGGGTTGAATATTAATCCCTTATTAATCTTGTGGCAAATCGCAATTTGCAAAATCATTTGCAAATATTTTCTCCCATTCAGTAGGCTGTCTTTTAGTTTTGTCGGTGGATTTCTTTGCTGTGCGAAAGGTTTTATGTTTAATTAGGTTCCATTTGTTTATTTTTGCTTTTATTTCCTTTATTTTAGGAGACAGATCCAAAAACATATTGCTGTGATTTATGTCAGAGTGTCCTGCCTATGTTTTCCTCCAGGAGCTTTATAGTACCCAGTCTTATATTTAGGTCTTTAATTCATTTTGAGTTTATTTTTGTATGTGTTGTAAGAGAATATTCTAATTTCATTCTGTTACATGTAACTCTCCAGTTTTCTCAGCACCACTTGCTGAAGAGATGTGTTTTCTCCACTGTATGTTCTTGCCTGCTTTCCCATAGATTAATTGACCATAAGTGCGTGGGTTTATTTCTGGACTTTATTCTGTCCCATTGATCTATGCATCTGTTTTTGTGCCAGAGCCATACTGTTTTGATTACTGTAGCTTAGAGTATAGTCTGAAGTCAAGGAACATGACTTCTCCAGCTCTTCTTTCTCAATATTACTTTCGCTATTTGGAATCCTTTGTACTTTCATATGAATTTTAAAATTATTCATTCTAGTTCTGTGAAAAATGCTATTGGTATTTTTATAAGAATGCATTTAATCTATAGATTGCCTTGAATAGTATGGTCATTTTAACAATATTTAAGTGACTGATACTTTCTCATTTAACAATCCAAGAGCCTGTTGTATCTTTCCATCTGTTTGTGTTATCTTCAGCTTCTTTCATCAGCATCTTACACCTACCTAAGGAGGCAAAGGATCTTTTTTTCTGTAAATTATAAGACCCTGTTGAAACAAATATACAGTATTTTTAAGAAATAAAGGCTTCCCTGGTAGTTCAGTTGGTAAAGAATCCACCTGCAATGCAGAAAACCCCAGTTTGATTCCTGGGTTGGGAAGATCCACTGGAGAAAGGATAGATTACCCACTCCAGTATTCTTGGTCTTCCCTGGTGGCTCAGCCGGTGAAGAAACCACTTACAATGTAGGAGACCTGGGTTCAATCCTTGGGTTGGGAAGATCCCTGGAGAAGGGGAAGGCTACCCACTCCAGTATTCTGGCCTGGAGAATTCCATAGGGTCACAAAGAGTCAGACATGACTGAATGACTTTCACTAATCCTTAAGAAATAAAAATAGTTTGAGGAAATGATGTAAAGCATAAGAGAATCAAAATAATTAATTTTATTATTTTATTAATAATTTTATTGATTATAAAAATTGGTGCTTTTATTTCAATAAAATAATTTTGAAATATGTGAACACATGTGCTTATGAGTATGCTCAACAACGCTTATTATATGTTGGTTAAAACGCTTCCATTTTTCTGTCAGTCACTCATGAGAAATAAATAACTTGCTGATTGCCTAGTAGGTGTAGATTTGCTTCATTTGACTTTTAAAGGATCATTTTAACTAGAATTACTTTCAGTTTAGGGGAAACATAGAGAATACAAATTGCATCTATAAAGGGGCCTTTTTAAAACTGCCCTGTAACCATGGAAATATCATTTTGGAGTCATAAAATTTTAACTAGATGTAGTCCTGGTATCTAAAGCATCCTGTGTGCACCATGGCATGTCATATGCAAATTCTATTCAATTCTCTGTGCCTCTTCACTGCTTACTGTTTCAGATGGACAATTGTGTGTCAGTAAAGACTCCAGGCACTGAAATGCATGTGAATGTGTTCACTGCATTTGTTTAACAGCCAGGTGAAAATTAGTGTCTTAAACCTTTCCTACCTATTCTATATTCAAAGATGTTCATAGAAGTAATTCATTTCATCCTGTTAAATAATAAATGTTGGATCCCTGACACAATACTAATATATTCCTTCATTCTTCTGGCACTAACGCTATATGATACTAAATTTTTTAAATTATCATTTTATTCTTCCAGACCTGTATATTAGTAGTAATTTCTTTTTCTATAATATCAAATCTATAAAACACTGAAAACTTCAGTTATATTTTCTTTATTCTAAATCTAAAAATGTTATTCACAAATAATATTCTATCTGGAAATATCAGAAACTATTTCTTAGGTACATCAGGCAATTCATTCATCCAAAGTTTTAAAGTATATTCAAATTACACATGATGATGTTCCAACACTTGTCTATTGGATGGGTTAATAGACATTTCCCGAAAGAGACAGTTAATTGTAGATACTAACCTCCCATTGTCTTATACAAAGTTTGTTGAATTTATTGGCCTAAGAATTTTACCCACCAAATGACTAGCACTTTTTTTTTAAGTTTTGAATTTTAATGTTCCAAATATAGTTGATCTATTACCAAGTATTGTAAACATAGGACTTTACTGACTTTTTATTGCTAGTTTTTAAAATATTGAGTGTGATAAACTTAAAAAACTTCAGAGCAAAAATTTTAAAGGTAGTTAAATGACTATGATCATTTGATAAATATCAGAGCCGGAAACTTGTGCTTGAGTAAGCTAAGAAAGTCATTAACAGCAGTATTTCTGTGGAACTAATGTTATACCTTTTCAGGCTACGCTGAATCTAATAATCTGTGACAGAAGAAATGAGAAAAGGTGTGAAAGCTTTTCATTAAATCAGAAATTGAAAGAAAGGGGAAAAAAAGTTTTTTTCAGTTTGATTCATAGCTCAACTGACAGGGTCCCAGTGGAAAAGAAATTAATTGTCTAAATGGTGCCGACCTTTGACACTCCTTACCCCATATTCTGGAAGTGAATTCCTAAATCTATTTGCCTGCATTTGAATTGCAAAGGGCATCTTCACTTCACATCCCCCCTCCACAACCCAACCCCTCACTCCCACACCGTGTGCCTTTATTACAAGCAGCAGGGGCCTGTGTCTCGCTGTTCCCCGTGCTTAAAACTCCGGCAAGAGCAAACCAGTCCGCACCATCAGCCCTGCTCTACCTCAGAGTCTCCCCTCATGAAACTCCATGGTCTCTCAGCTTGCTCTGAATGTGGAAAAATGACAAGCTTCAGGGTAGCCTGGGATGAAATGAAAAGTTCAGGCCTTTGGAGGACTGATAAGAATGCTTATCAGCTAGAACCTGATAAGTATTCTGGATACCTTGCCACATTTTCAGGAATACATATTAATAATGTGCAGTAACATTTCCTAAAAGCAAACTTGGCTAACCCATGGTCTACTGAAAATAACATCTGTAGCTGCTGCCATTTAAAGCTCTGTGAACTGGGTAAGGTGTGCAATCTTTGGGGGCTTAATTATTTCAAAAATGTAGAAAAATAGCTTATCTTACAGAGGCAAAAAACTGAAAATGTGTGATTCAATATATACATACGCAGAGACACATGCAGAGAGAAGATTCTTATTTCATTCCAAGTCAGAAAATAAAAGAGGAAAAGGAAACTGCTTTTTCCGTTTGCATTTCCTTCCAGGAATAATAATGAGTTTTTTAATATATGTCATTTCATTTATTGCCTAAAATAATGTTGGGGAACAGGTATTTTATAAGTAACTGGTTTTAGAGAGTAACTTCCCTAAGGTCATCTGACAATAAAGGCCTACTCAAAATTCAATAAGGGTCTGTAAGATTCCAGTGACCTTAGATACTTTCACAGACTAGTGTTTACAGATGTTATTCATTTTAATCGGCACTGTACCTTTATGATCCTTGGTGATAAGTTAACTTAATTTTAAAATTAAATTGACTTATCTTCTTAATGTAAATTAAATGTATCTTTAAAACTAAACTTTAGTTCAGCCCAGTAAATGGAAAACCATATTATCCTTTTCGTAAGTAAGGAGTATATTTTAAATAAATATAATGAAAAGACACGACTTTTTAGATTTAGTTTGTTGTTTTCTTATGTTGAAAAATCTAACATTCCTGTTTTTCTCTCTCACCCCCTCCCCTCTCTCACTGAAAACAAAGACAAAAAAATGTAGACAGCAGTAGAGAGATGTCAGAATAAGCGTGAGCAGAAACTTTCTCTTTAATGCAGTCAGAACTGTAAGAACACGGAGCGGGACAATTTTCTCAAGATGCGAGCTAATGTCGCGAAGGCACCTTCCCGCCTAACAGCGTCTTGGGCACCTGCTGCCGTTCGCCTTCCTTTCTGAGATTGGGGAGCTCGGCCCTGCCGCCCCGCACTCCACACTTGATGAGAAGGTGACGGGATGACACTGATTGGCCATCACCCTCCTGCAGCCGTCTGCCTTGTGGTTTTCTACTTGAAATTGGCAGAAATTTCACATGCAAATTGACTTGTTAGCTCGCAGTAGGAGAGTATGCCAAATTTTACAGAATTTGATACTTCTTTTTAATCACATGCATACCTTCTCATTTAAATACCTTGATGCATCTCATTCCTCTGGATTTTCTGTGTGCTCAAAATTTGCAATTTTTGTTCCTATTAAAAGCATTCACTCTCATCTCTTTTAAAATTTTTTTCTTAACTTTTACTGTAAGAAAAATGTTACTATGAATTGAAAAGGCTGAAATTATCATGGTATTTATATAAAAAGTAATAACTATGAAGTCAGTTAGTCTCAAATTTTATCCAGAATTTTAATAGCCTTAAAATTTAAGATTAATTTCATTTTCTAATCACTGAGGCCACATTTGAGCTCTGTATATGCTAATGCTAAGCAAGGACATTTTTCCTTGAACTATCTCTAAATCGAGTAACTATTTCTAAAGGTAAATTGTTCAGTGCTCAGTCATGTCCAGCTCTTTGCCACCCCCTGGACTGCGGCACGCCCGGCTTCTCCATCCTTCACCATCTCCTGGAGCTTGTTCAGACTCATGTCCATTGAGTCGGGGATGCCATCCAACCATCTCTTCCTCTGTCACCCCCTTCTGCCCTCAATCTTTCCCAGCATCAGGGTCTTTTCAGATGAATTGACTCTTCGCATCAGGTGGCCAAAGTATTGGACTTTAGCTTCAGCACCAGTTCTTCCAATTAATATTTAGGGTTAATTTCCTTTAGGATTGGATGGTTTGATCTCCTTGCAGTCCAAGGGACTCTCAAGAGTCTTCTCAGCACCACAGTTTGAACACATCAATTCTTCAATGCTTAGCCTTTTTTATGGTCCAACGTTCACATCCATACATGACTACTGGAAAAACCATAGCTCTGACTATGAGGACCTTTGTCAGCAAAGTGATATCTCTGCTTTTTCATACACTGTCTAGGTTTCTCAGAGCTTTTCTTCCAAGGAGTAGACATCTTAACTTTATGAATGCAGTCACCATTCACAGTGATTTTGGAGCCCAAGAAAATAGTCTGTCACTGTTTCCAGTTTTTCCCCATCTATTTGCTGTGAAATGATGGGACTGAATGCCATAGTCTTTAGTTATTTAAATGCTAAGTTTTAGGCCAGCTTTTTCACTCTCCTTTTTCACCTTCATTAAGAGGCTCTTTAGTTCTCCTTTGCTTTCTGCCATAAGGGTGGTGTCATCTGCATACCTGAGGATATTGATATTTCTCCCAGCAGTCTTGATTCCAGCCTGAGCTTCATTCAGCCCAGCAGGAAAATAAATTAGATTGAAAACATTCACCATAAAATTGATGTCTTTCCTATATAAGATAAGTATTTTCTTATGGAATATTTTCTTCAGATAAAATTGGTTACTTCTTTTCACTACTCAGGTGGGTTTAGCCAATGAAATTATTATACTAAAATATTTAATAATGGGTAGCTGTTATCATTTTATAGTTATGTAGCCATTGATAGTGCTGTAAAAATAAAAATGATACACAAGTCCAATTACAAAATACCATTATCTATGACCCTCTTAAATAAAGTTTATTTATTTAAAAGGTTTTAAGGTTATGTGCAAATAAGTGCCCTTTCATGCATTGGAGAAGGAAATGGCAACCCACTCCAGTGTTCTTGCCTGGAGAATCCCAGGGACGGTGGGCTGCCGCCTATGGGGTTGCACAGAGTTGGACATGACTGAAGCGACTTAGCAGCAGCAGCAGCAGCAAATAAGTAAATATTCATAATTCTTCTCTGTTACTCAGAAGTCAATTTCCTGTGCTCTTTTACTTGCCTACATCGTTAGCAGAAAAATAGAGAATCTGCAGAATAGTGTCATAAACGCCTTCTCTATTGGCTTCCAAGCACACATCTACCAAAACCCTATTAGACAAAAGGCAGCTTCTGAGGCCTGAAGAAACCAGCAAATCGTTGAGGACATTCTGTCTGAAACATCATCTGAACCATTATTCTCCCAGCACCTCCCACTGAGAACACACATTTTTAGAGGATGTTTGGTGCGGAGAGCACATTGTTGCCTACACTCAGACATGAGCCACCTATTCTTTGATGTTTATTTCAAACCACATATTTATTTCAGTTTGGCCTTCAAACGAGGCCACAGTGCAATTCTGGACTGGATTTATTTTACACCTTTTAGCAAGACCCTGGGTAGGTGACTTTCTTTCCTTATTGCCTCAGACTTCTCTCCATTAAGATTTGAGTATTTGTAAAATGTTATAGAAATCATTTATGGTTTCACATGTACATAGGAGTTGTAGGAGATATTGCATTTATGTGCCAGGTAATAGCACAGAGGGATGACTCAGCAATAAACAGCAGGTGTAGGTGAAATTACAGAAAGCTAGGCAGACACAGCGCCCTTCCTCTGTAACACACAGCACAGTTTAGCGGTCATGAGTCTTCCCTAGATTTCCAAAGTCAAAGCTGATGAACAAACGATGATACTGTCTTCTGTTCGGGTCCATAAAGTGTGATTTCTTAGAGGAATCTAATTATAAAGGAAAAAAATAATTTCCAGTAAAAATTGGGGACACATTTGTTTACATAAGTCTTCCAGAACTCAGCTTATCTTAAATTATGTCATCAATTTATTGAATTAAAATGCTCCAAGCTCTTATTTATCTCGACCCATACCAGAATGATCATATAATTGATACTATTTCTAAATTCTACATTCTCTGATAGTATTAAAAAGAAAACAGAGGTAAGTGAGCTGGTATCCAAAACTTATTTCAAAAAGGCACTAGTAGGCGGTATGATATAAATTTATCCTATAAGACAAAGTCCAGTTTCCAATACCTCCTTCTTGTTTCACAATTCTGGGATTTATTTTTTAATAATCAGGCAATGACTCAGAGCTCTCTGAATTATTCAGGATTGTATTAGATCCAGCATAATTTGAGTGCCAAGAATATTTTCACAGTATTCCAAAGCTTTAAACCTTAAGATTTTTTAATTAACTGAATTTCTCAAATATTGATAAAAACACTTTATTAATAAAATAATAGTATAATTATTTCTTTTACTTTACTATTTCACTTGCTCAGATTAATTTTGCTCACTTTTAAAATTGAAGATATTTTATTATGTTCTAATTATTTGATAAGTATATATAGTAAATTTAATTAAGTTAAATGAAAATTGTTAAATAACCATGAAAACCTTTCCCTAGCTATTCTCAATGGTTGTGAATTAACTATATTATTGTCAAGGGCTTTTAAATTTGAACCTCTAAACCGCTCAATTCTAAATCACATTTCAGTTATATATAAAATAATTTTTAAAATATTTATTCTTGTGTGCCAAAAGCAGTTACTCAAAGAACTGTAGAAAGCAATATAATGTGTAAAATTCAAAGTTCATAATAATCTTAACATTCATCAGCATTTGGCTTCTAGCATTAGAATTAACTTAAGCAGTTTGAAGTATTATCCTAAAATTATCATTATCTTTTACCAGCATTGAGAGTAACTAATGGTTGTTAGATACTATATTATTAGCACGAGAAATCAGAAATCAGTGCATTATCAAATACAAGTTATGGGCCAAATAGGATTACTATGATTTATTAATTCAGCTACTCAAATATGATTGTCAGTGAGCCCAAAACACTCAAAACACAATCATAATTATCTTCAGAAAGAATTAAGAGAAATATTAATGTGTTACTTTGTGTAACAGAACATTTACGCTCTGGTAAATCATATAATTCAGCAATTATTTTTCAGTATTTAATTAAATTTTTACACAGACATTTCAATAAAACTTGTAACCCGCATTAGATAATTTTACTCTGAAGTTAAACATTCTTTTTTCTTAATCAAATGTATTTTTACAACATAAAAGGTCTCCTTTAGACAGATGCCTAAAGTCAGATTTTAATTTAAATGATTTGAATTAATCCAAGGTAGAACTTTTTAAAACAATCCAAACAGAGAAAGGTGGGTGGTAGGCTATATACAAATCCTAGTACTTTCTCAGTAATTCCGTCTCTTTTACCCCACTCACCACTAGAACACCAGTGTATTTTCACATCCCAGTTGAGATCACCTCTGCTAAAATTAATATTGTGCCCAGTCTGAATCTGCCTGCAATGCATATTGGGTTCGATCCCTGGGTTGGGAAGATTCCCTGGAGGAGGAAACTGCAAGGCACTCCAATGTTCTTGCCTGAAAGATCCTACATACAAAGGAGCTTGGCGGGCTGCAGTCCCCAGGGTCCCAGAGAGTCAGACACGACTGAGCCTGCCCACGCCTGACTCCCCACTGTCCTGCTCACAACTAGGCAGAATAGAACACTACAGAAAACACCACTCCCAAATAAAGCACCACGGGTTTGATTTAGTCAAGACACTCACTGTCGGATCCAAGGATAGTGACTAAAATGAGGATGGTTCTTGCCCAATGACCTACCTCACTGGTTTGTAATTAAAATCAAACGAGAACATACTTAAAGTGTTCTATGAACTTTCACACACTCAGTTCAGTTCAGTCACTCAGTCGTGTCTGACTCTTTGTGATCCCATGAATTGCAGCACACCAGGCTTCCCTGTCCATCGCCAACTCCCGGAATTCACTCAGACTCACACCCATGGAGTCCATGATGCCATCCAGCCATCTCATCTTCGGTCGTCCCCTTCTCTTCCTGCCCCAAACCCCTCCCCTTCTCTTCCTGCCCCCAATCCCTCCCAGCATCAGAGTCTTTTCCAATGAGTCAACTCTTCTCATGAGGTGGCCAAAGTACTGGAGCTTTAGCTTCAGCATTATTCCTTCCAAAGAAATCCCAGGGTTGATCTCCTTCAGAATGGACTGGTTGGATCTCCTTGCAGTCCAAGGGACTCTCAAGAGTCTTCTCCAACACCACAGTTCAAAAGCAGCAATTCTTCAGCGCTCAGCCTTCTTCACAGTCCAACTCTCACATCCATAC
>SJXQ01001017.1:146312-216249 GCA_006408695.1 Aepyceros melampus
CTATCTAGGTTGGTCATAACTTTTCTTCCAAGGACTAAGCGTCTTTTAATTTCATGGCTGCAGTCACCATCTGCAGTGATTTTGGAGCCCAGAAAAATAAAGTCTGACACTGTTTCTACTGTTTCCCCATCTATTTCCCATGAAGTGATGGGACCAGATGCCATGATCTTCGTTTTCTGAATGTTGAGCTTTAAGCCAACTTTTTCACTCTCCTCTTTCACTTTCATCAAGAGGCTCTTTAGTTCCTCTTCACTTTCTGCCATAAGGGTGGTGTCATCTGCATATCTGAGGTTATTGATATTTATATACATAAAATTTATTATATTGATTGTTGCCCATGCCCACCATCTTAACCCAGTCCCAGATACTAAGAATAGCCCAAACACAATCAACTTGCTTGGGACAAATTAAGGGAGTCTTAGGTAAGTAATTCAGATGCCACAGATTATAAGACATTCTTGTTTCTCTTACTGTAAGTGTATTCATTTCCCTAGGTTTACTCTAGCAGCTGGATCCTACTTTCTTCCTGGGAACAAATGGGGTCCACATATAGAAATGAATAAGTGAATCAAAACAGATTCCTGCCCTAATGTTTTGTCTAATAGCAATCCACTCCCCATAGAGCTGGTCTCTGCCTTCCTGTCTCTTACTATTTTGGAGAAATGACCTGAATTTCTGTCCCATGGATGGGATCCTTCTGGTACCTCTGTACCTCTCAAATTCGGTCTGGCTGTACGATCTTACCACACTCTCTAGGTTTTGTCTCATATATAGCTCAGCCAATTAGCAAATTTAGACTCAAAGAAGCAAATTCTCTTCTCCCTACTCTCATCCACAGATGGAGCAGGAGTCTTTGTGAGGTGAAGAGCTCTGTGCCCGCCTCAGCTGATTCAGTCAAATCTCTGTGCCTGTCAGCAGTGGTTACCAGGGAAAGCCCTCTTGCCTTGGCTGGGGAGTCAGGCCAGGTCCTTCTTCCCTCACGGATCACTTTCTTAACCACTCCGTTACTCTGGTTCACTAATGCTTCTGGGGTGACCATAGAGAAGAAGTGTATGCCTCTTAATACTGTTGCATTTTATCACACTAAACAAATTGTTTACTGTGGAAAACAACAAATTAATGAATCCAAAAGAAGACAGTATTTGCCTCTTATTTGAACATTATTGTGATTTCAATTAAATGACGTGGACTCTAGAAACACAAATGATCTGTGTGTCGAGATGTAAAAACTGTCACTGCACTAATGCATTTGTTAGAGACAGCAGCAATTAGATGCAAAATGATGCAATTAACCTGAAAAGAGTTTTTTAGAAATCACATACCGTAAGCCATGTCCCAAACCAAATATCCATAAGGAAAATGGCATTTTTAATTGTCATTTTACATTAGCACATTATTTTCAATTCAATATCAAAAGCTATATTTTATCCATACCATCAGTGTCATAAACTAAAATATGAATGTCCTAAGTTTGGCAGTCACTTTATAATATTTGTAAGAACACAAGTTATTTAGATTTGTAGATTTAAATTAACATTAATTTTGTTTTCTTTTTCTGATGGTTTTATAATATTGCTTTCTATTTTTCTTCATTTTATAAGAGAGGACATCAAACATCTGAGCATTACCTTTGTAGTAAATCCAATGATTTTATAAAAAAATGATTGATTTTCCTAGTCTTTTCATCTTTCCATTTGGTATGAAATAAAGCCTGCTGCTGCTGCTGCTGCTAAGTCGCTTCAGTCGTGTCCAACTCTGTGCGACCCCAGAGATGGCAGCCCACTAGGCTCCTCTGTCTCTGGGATTCTCCAGGCAAGAACACTGGAGTGGGTTGCCATTTCCTTCTCCAATGCAGGAAAGTGAAAAGTGAAAGTGAAGTCGCTCAGTCGTGCCCGACTCTTAGCGACCCCATGGACTGCAGCCTACCAGGCTCCTCTGTCCATGGGATTTGCCAGGCAAGAGTACCGGAGTGGGGTGCCATTGCCTTCTCCGAAATAAAGCCTAAGGATCTGGATATTTGTGAACCACTATAATGTAACCAGCTAGGGTTTTGTCTCATGGTCATACTTACTTGATGAATGTTGAAAGACAGATGGAGCATACAATAAAGATATGGGAATATGGACAGAACAATGAGTGTGGATTATTCAGCTGAACTGTTAGGAATTGGAGGCAAAAATAAGTAAAAAGGAAGGAAGTGGGATGGAGACAGGAAAGAAGCAGCAAGAGGACCGGGTGGCACGTCCAGAGGACGGCTGGCCCACGGAGTGCTGACTCTCCGAGAAGCACTGGCGTTAACGTGCGCTACAGGTCGGCATCAGTTGCACCCAAAGGAAATGCTCGACGGTAGTTACACAACTGAAGCAGAACTCCCGCCAGAACAACTGTACAAGCTTGTAACATCCCTCGAGCTCCCTTCAAACTCCTTCTCTGCCTTTAATCCTCTAGTGGGATTTCTGAGTTGACTATTTAACTACCCTGCTCAGTCCCTGTTGCCAGGATTAGAGGCTGTCAGCCTCCAAGACTCACACAGTAGAGCAGCTGCGTTCATTTGTAGACACAGCAGTGAGTCACTACCCTCTTGGTTTTCATACAATTATGGATCTTCTGCTGTGGTCCTTTCACTTCAATGTATAATGCAATTTTGGTCCCAGAGTTTGTCAATAGAAAATAACTTTTAATTTGTAATAAACAGTCCCTGCTGGGATTCTGTTTATATCATTTAGAAATTTGGATTGAATTGGATCCCAATTGTAATAAGGGATTTGTAAAAGCCAGATGTCTTCACATTGTTTATAAAAAGTGGATGGTTGAATAATTACTCAGTAAACATGATTAGTGGTGACAAAAATATAGATTATTCCTGCTCATGAGAACTGCTTTTCCATAAAATGTTATATAGCTTCCATTACTAACATTTTTCTTTTAACTTTTTTGCTTTTATAGAAATATAGATTATCTATATTTATTTATTATAAATCTCAATTCAAAAAAGATAACAGAAGCATTTCTAACATGAAAGAAAGACTATTTCTTTAAAGTATGTTTTTGTGGTAGAGTTCTAAATAAGGTGTATTTATTCAATATATTGCTGTACTTATTTTATTTCAAATATATTAATTCATGAGGTCCAAAATTAAATGTGCTTTCCCTGTAGATTAATACTCTCCTTTTCAGCTTTGTTGAATAGAAGTAAATTGCTTGGTTCAATACAAACTAAGCCCATATGAGTGGCTCTTCTTCTTATTTTTCAGGAATAGGAGACATTAAGAGTTGAAAAAGCACTCATCATTGGGAGAATTTATTTTAAAAGCATCCAAGTGCCTATACAGCCAGTGATAAATTACCCACTATTCAACAGAAGGAAAGCACAATTAGTTTCCTATTATACTAAACAAATCAGCTCTTTAAGTGACAGTCATTTTTGAGAAAAAGGCAGCAAGAATGTCATAGTTGTTCCTTTTCTCCCTTGTCTTTAGAAGCAACAACTAGTCTTTTCACAGACTACAAGTTCTATGGAAAGCAGGGTGAATGTATTTTGCTGTTGGTTTAGATAAGGAGAATTATATTCATGCCTTGTATCCATATGGTTAATAACACCCACTTCATGTAATCTGCCATCACTTAACCTGAAGATGCATGATTAGTAAACTTTGCATACGCAGCTACTGCAGCATTTTAAGCAACTTCCATCTGTAATAATGAAGTGATCAATGGAGGTCTTGGAGGAAAGAGTGCAGTGCAAGCATATAGCCTCATGCACACATGAATCATCCACCAAAACCCCAAACGACAATGCCTTATGCTTGCAAGTCAGTCATAGCTCAGTTGTAAAAGAATCCACCTGCAATGCAGGAAACCCCAGTTCGATTCCTGGGTCAGGAAGATCCCCTGGAGAAGGGATAGGCTACCCATTCCAGTATTCTTGGGTTTCCCTTGTGGCTCAGCTGGTAAAGAATCCACCTGCAATGCAGAAGACATGGGTTCCATCCTGGGGTTGGGAAGATCCCCTGGAGAAGGGAAAGGCTACCCACTCCAGTATTCTGGCCCGGAGAATTCCATGGCCTGTACAGTCCATGCGGTCGCAAAGAGTCGGAGAGGACTGAGCAGCTTTCACTATTCACTTTTATCCTTCTGCAGGCTAAGTTTAAATTTATTTATTAAGGTATTCATTCCACATTTTTATAAGGGATAATTTTTGATACATGTATATAAGAAAAGTACAAAATTTCTTTACACCGCACAAAAAGTAGCACATTGAGTTTGACCCTTAAGTTCAAGATTTCATTGTCTCTTCTCATGTAAATGCACACAGCCTGGAACTACGTAAAGAACACATAGAATGATGTCTTAATTTTTTAGTACATATATATTTTATTAGTGTGTGAGGAAGAAGATAAGAAAAAGAAAGCAGGACTAAGGGAAAGAAGCAGAGAGAGAGAGAATGTCAAAACATTAAAATGCACTTAAGCCTAACTCATGCAGTTTCTTTCCTGGTGATATAGGTTTTTTCTATGCTTTGACTGGAGAAAAGATTATTAAGGGTATATATTTTGTTATTTTTAGTTGTTTAATTTATGAAAGCTTTAAAATGAAAATTGTTAGGCATTAATTACTAGGATTATATTTATAAGTAGAGCAAATTTTGCAAAGTACTAAGAATTCTTTGAAAAATGATTGACCCTGATTAATTAAATGTTGTAAATGACACTTGTAAATTTAACATATTGTTTATTGTGTTTTTAAGTACTTTATTTGTCTGGTTTAACAAATAAAATCTTTCTGAGAATGAAATAATTCTTAAAATCTAATAAGTTAAATACACGATGTCCTAAAGTTTTCTTAGACTGTCCAGTATCACACTTGATTATAAGATGTGGATATAAGACAAAACTAAAATATTATGTCTCAATTTTTAACTGCAAATTCTAAGACAAAATCATAAACCTGTCACATTAATAGACTAAATTATTTGAAATAACATGTTTACAGTATCAAATGTTCACAGATTTCTTAACACAAAAATATCAGTAGTGTGATTTCTGTTCCTGTAAACATATTCGAATCAACTCTAAGTCTTCCTAGAACTAAAAGGTATGTACTCACTCAAGAAGATGACATCCAGTTAACTAAAATCTTTGAGACGCACATCTGCTCTTGAGCGTGAAAGGCACATGTCCACGGAAGAAGAGAAAATACCTTCCAGGCTCCCTGAGTTCCTTTCCGCCTGGGATCTTGACCGGACACGTGACATAAAGCTGCCGACGTCCAGGGCCGTTCTCACCACCTCAACCGCTGCGCCAGTCTTCTTCATAATCGCCGTGTCACAGGCCTCAAAACTTCAGTAGAAGGTCGAGTTCCCGGGTTCTCCGGCCACTCGTGGTGTCAGTAACTCCCGGAGAAGCAGGAGAAGCAGCCTGTGCGCGTGAGCTGCCAGCCCCCACTCAGCCTCACGAGATGGGGCTGTGGTCTGCAGCATTTTCTTACTGAGAAGTAAAGAGCCCACAAAGCTTTTGTCAACCTCACAGCTTTGTACGGAAATATTGGACTGGCCAAAATATTCCTTTGGTTTTTAAATAAAAATAAGAGACACATTTTTCATTTTCATCAAGAACTTTGTTTTGTTCCATCACCTTCTGCCATTTTTCAGCCAACTTTATAATTCCAAAATCTTCCCCAAACTTACCTTTTTGAGCAAAGAATCATCTTCCAGAGAATTGAAATTGTTTTTCCTTTAAGAGAATTTTGCAAAGACCAAAATAAATGGACATCCAAAGACGCCATGTCTGCTTGATACAGCAAATGAATCAGAACTTCCCAGTCAAGCTGTAACGGTTTTTCCCTGGTCATCAAAGAAACATGTGATCTTGTGATATCCTGATGCAGGAGTATGCCTTTTCTGTTGACTAATTCCGGACGCTTTTCATGGAGTGATGTTCTCAGTTGGTCTAACTGGGAGTGTACTTGTTGGAATTAATTGTTTGGCTTTCTGGAAGGAGCTCAAAATAGAGGACTCCCTTCCAATTCTACCATATTCACAACATTACCTTCTTTGGATGAAAATCTGCCTTTGGTGTGGTTGGTGGTGGTTCACTTGGCTTGTCCCATGATCTCTTCCATTCCACATTATTGTACAGTATCCACTTTTCATCATCTGTCACAATTAGTTTCAAAAATGGAACATTTTCCTATGTTTCAATAGAGAATCATGTATGGAAATTCTGTCAAGGGTTTTTTTTTTCCTTAATTTATGTGAAACCCAAACATCAAAGTGATTAACCTACAAAGCTGATGCAAATGCTTTTCAGGGATACTTTGAGTATGCTGGCTACCTCCCCAGTGGTGTAACTTTGATTGTTCTCAATGAATGTCTCAATTTGATCGCTGTCAGCTTCAACTGGTCCCTTGACCTTGGAGCATCAGCATCGTGCAGCAAGAAATCTCTAGCACAAGACGTCACAAACCACTTTTGACATGGTTTGATCAGTCAGAGAACCTTCTCTATATACTGTACAAGGTTTTTTCTTGCATTTCAGTTGCATTTTTAACATTCTTGAAATAATAAAGGATAATATGCCAGAAATTCTGTTTTTTTCTTCAATATTAAAATAGCTACACAAAAAAATTCACCAGTTTTGATACAATTTTTTTTAATGCAAAATGCTATGCCAGCTGTCACAATATAGTCTAACAAAATTGTTTCCAATGAAGTTAAAGGCAACTAAAGGCAACTAGAGCCAGCTTATAGGGGGAAAAAAAGAAAAAGAATGAACTATTTTGGCCAACCCAATAATTTCCTGGTTTTAAGTTAAATAAGTATTCCTTTGTTCTGCTTAAAGGTGTAAAGCAGTGGTCCTCGGACACACATCTACCTTCTAGCGTTTCAGACTACATGAGAGTGGGCTCCGGGTCCTTCTCAGGTAGCAGCGGGGATACGCGTAGATGACTTACCCTCCATCCACTCTCAGGGAGACTCGCTAACCATAGGGACCAGCACACACTGTCAGAGCTGTAAAGGGTCATCCCACCCAAAGCTTGATCATATCAGGTTTTGGTTGACAACCTTGATACCACAATACCAAGACAAAACTGTTTGGCATTCTCCCCTGGGATTGATAATCAGGAGCTGCTAGGTATATTGATAACAGATGTATGATGTTCCTCTCAACAGCAACTCCCATCCTAATTGATTTGCTTGTCTTTGACTCTAAGACATATGTTTCTCATCTAATGCCAAAAAAAAAACCTTTGAAGTTGATGGATAGTGGGTTTAGTTATATATTTTACCTGAACAGAAAGACTTCAAACTTCATGATTCTAGAATAAATAATTACCCTTCTCCACTAGTCTAAATAATTTTGCATTATTTTATCTTTATATTCATATTCAATTCTCAATTCAGTTCCTCAACCAATTGAATTTTCATCTTAAATGGTGTTTCCTGGCTCATGGTTGCGCCCTGAGTCTTTCACTGTCCTTCTTGCCTCTAGATTCCTTCTTTTGTAACCAACGTTGCATAACTCAGATCAGATCCCTGTATTGATTTTTTCTCCTATCCTCGGAATATAAGGTTTAGGAATGCACTCTTAAAAGCCTTTTCCAGGTGAAAAATACTCCATGTTCACTCTTTAGGGGCAATAAAGTTTCCTGAGCATCTCAGACCTCTTAGCCTACACCTACTAGTGGTTCTCTTCTGACTGCGACAAATAATTGAAAAATAATTGTTGGTCTCAATCAGTAAATCAACTGGATTAAAAAAAAATCATTTCATGCTACAAACATAATTTTAGTATCTTGTACAACAAAGGATCTGAGAACTTAAAGCTTCTCAGAAGTATCTATCCTAGAGATCTAAGACTCCTTTTGTCTTTTGCCTCATTAAGCCTTAAAATCTAACTTATATATCTTTGCATGCTATCAGCAATGAAATAAAAATTTCTGTATTTTGAATAATTTTTCTTTCTCAGTTTCTACAGATAAAGTGATTTAAAGTAATGAATGATGCCATCAACACAGAAAAGAGAAACTGTGAAAACCCCCAGAAATGTGGAAGGAGGTTTCCTACAGGATAACAGCATCTTCGGTTCAATTTATAAAAACCCAAATAAATAAAATGGACAGTATTGTTCAATTTTAGAAATTCCATTTCTTCTATGTTCTAAGCTGTATAATTGTCAGGTTTTTATGGTTTAGATTGTAAATGTGTTCTTCCCTTTGTTAATTATGTGTTTTTTTTTAAGTCTTAAAAGTCTTAAAATGTGAAGGACATTTATGAATGGTAAGGGAGACACTGTATACAAATGTATATTTGTAAAAGCTATTTTTATGATTAGCATGTTTTACTGTTGATCATATATAAAAGTCAGGTGATATTGCAATTATAAACTTAAAACTTATTTCCAACAATGTCATGTAAGAAAAGATACATTGTATGCTAGTTTTTATAATTATTTTTAACTTATAGTTTAAAGTACTTCAGATAATAATGATAAAATACTTGAAAAATTGTATCTCTGCCCTCAATAAGCACCATTTTTATTAATAAAGAATGCAAATATTTCAGATGTGATTCAATAGTTAAAGGATTGTTGGTTTGACCTGTAATTAAATTGAACATCTTCTGCTTGACTGAACTGAAATGATCCAATTAATACCCAATATTTCAGTCTGGGTAGGTGGTCCCATGGATGGATTTTAATGCCAATACAGATGAGAACTAGATTGGCAAGGAAGATTGTTTTGCCTTTGGATCCAAAAGTTCAAATTAATGCACACATCACTTCATTCCATCTCCTATTACTAAGGATTCTCCATTCCCTGGCATTGCAAGTGTTTTCCAAATGCCCTTAGCTGTTGTCTTGTGCTGTGGAAATGGAAGAAACCATCTTCACAGACTAGGAGAATTAAGTGTATAATTTCTTAATAAATACTGCTTCTTTTAAAACAAAGTTGGTGTGTATCTTTCTTTTGGGGTGCATTTAGTTTTAATACTCAGTTTGAATTTTTAAGTCATTTGTAATGTCACAAAATCAGTGCAATAATGAAAGCAGCATAACTTTATTAATATGCAGATTACATGTTCTATACGCCTACACGTTATATGGGATGACATATTCTGGAGCACATTAATTGGGTATGTAATAGAAAGTCAGAGAGCCCTCAACCATGATGGAAGGAATAGTATGGATTATATTTCTAGAAAGCATATTTTTAATCCGAATACAGAATTTTGAGACAGTATTTCAGGATAGAAGGCAAAACTACTTGAATATAGGTATTTATTCTCTGCCCAACTAAAACTCTGCTACCAAATGATTGTCAGCCCATCATTAAAGAGCAGATAGAAAACATGCAGCCTCATCAAGAGCACTTTATAGGCTTAAGGCCACTTTTTACAAAGAAATTGAGTATCTAAAATCACCTTTGTGTGTTTTCTTTTATTTTTCTACTTTAATTTCACTAAGGTGAGAATCCTCTTTCTCTGTCTTTTAATTGTAAACTAATGCAATCTTACACAATTTCATCCAACAAAGAATATTTAAAAAAAAATTTTTGAAGAACAAAAGGATCTCTGTTATTAAAGAAAATAAATATATTGCATTTTCCTATTTAAAGTCTTTAACAATTTGCCCACTACAACCTAGAGGCTGGATCCGGAATGTGTTTCCTTTTTAAGGAAATGTGAAAGCTATAATGTAGTATACTGGTTTTAACTGTAATGAGTATTGGAGATTTTGTAATTGTTGTGTTTTAATTCTGAAGCTGCTAAGAGCCTGTATATGCTTCTGTAATGGGCTTTCCTGGTGGCTCAGATAGTAAAGAATCTGCCTGCAATACAGGAGACTTGGGTTCAATCCCTCGATTGGGATGATCCCCTGGAGGAGGGCATAGCTACTCACTCCAGTATTCTTGCCTGGAGAATTCCATGGAGAGAGGAGCCTGGTGGGATACAGTCCATGGGGTCACAAAGAATCAGATATGACTGAGCGACTAAGCACAGCACACTTTTGTAAGAGAATAAAATCAGCAGAGTGATTTCATACTTTGCTGTCAAGCAGATGTATTTGCCTGGCATCAACTGATGCTCCAGAAAGGAACTGTTGCAGGTACTGTCTACTAGGAAAATACATATGTGTATATTTTTCCAAATTTACCATTTGTCTGTCCTCATAGTAGTCAATAAACAGTATAGCATCTCTATAATTTATTATTGTAAATTAAGCACAGTACACTTTCTCAGATATTCATTAACTGCTCCCAAAGTAAAATGAATAATTCAAATGTATGAAATAATTCTTTGTTGTTGGAGTTGATTTTCTCCACACAGACTTTGAAATATAAAACCATGGGTCTTTCTCTTTATTCACTACCCATTCCTGCCTTAAGAATTTCCTTTGATGACAAGGATGGAACAAAACATACACCAGATCAACAAAATATAGATTATTGGGGGATTATGATCCCTGAAGGTTTAGTTTAATAAGTAACAAGAAGGTTTTAATAAATGAGGAGAGGAGTGTGGACTTCTAACTCAGATAACGTCAGTCTCATGAAAGAAAGAAAAGTGGCATTTCTCAATGCATTCAAGAAAAAAATATGGGACAACAGGCCCGCTGCTCCGGAAGTTAGGCAAACTGGGCACTGGTGATAACAGAAAGGGGAAAATACCAATTTTGCATCCACCTGCTTTAACAAAAGAATGGTTTTCAAAGCAGAAATACACAAAAAAATTATAGAAGTGAAACAGAAGGTAAGAAGAAACTATTTTAAATGGATTAAAGTTCAGAAAACAGGAATTACAAATGCAAATGCCTGCAGAGGCCTGATAAGAAATACAAATGCAGGAATGAAGTTAAGTTAGTAGATCTTCAAGGCAACCATGAAGATGAGACCCAGTGGCTGTCTAATTCAGAAATGCAGGCCTGGATTCACCCATTTTCCTGATTTTTCCAGAGGAGGCAGACATCAGAGTTTTAAATGAGATTTCCTATTTTGTTTTGCTTTAATGTGAGTATGAATGAAACCGTACCTAGAATTTAGTAGTTGCAAAACAAAACAAAGCAAAAAAATTCTACAGTACGGGGAAGGACAGACTGAGAAAGTAGTTGGCACATACACACTAGCATGTGTAAAACAGATCACTGGTGGGCAGCCCTGTGTAATAGGGAGCCCAGCCTGCTGCTCTGTGACGACCTGGAGGCAAGGGGTGGCAGGGGAGAGGAGGCTCAAGGCGGTGCGGACATGTGCATATGATTATAACTGATACGACAGAAACCACAACAACATTTTAAATCAATTATCTTCCAATTGAAAACAAAAATTCAAAAAGCCTATAGTAATGAGAAACAACAAGTTCAGGGTTATCTCTGTTAAGAAAAATAAGGGAGTCCAATTACTTTACAATATTGTAGTGCTCTTTGTAAAGTAATTAGTCTCCAATTAAATAATTTTTTTAAAAAAGAAAAAAGAATGGAGAATAAAATAAGAGTATTTAATAGCATCTGTACCATTTTTAATTTATTAGGAAAAATGTTTGAATCAAAGATAGATCAGGCACAGTGATAAAGAATCCACCAACCAAAGCAGGAGACGCAAGAGATGCAGGAATATCTCCTGGAGTAGAAATGGCAACCCACTCCAGTATTCTTGCCTGCAAAATCCCATGGACAGAGGAGCCTGGCAGGCTGCAGCCTACAAAGTTGTAAAGAGTCAGACATGACTGAGCAAACACACACCCATACACACTGGTGTTCATTTCATTTTCTCTATCATTTTGCAGGCTTAAAATTCTTTAGAGTGATAAAACTGTGTGATATATTTCAAAGTGTTTATATATAGGTACATAGAAATATACATATTGATGATATAGAGAGGTGGGTGATATAAATAGCATGTAAAAGGTAGAAATTTGGATCTTTGAATCAATCAGAAATCTGTAAGCTTGTGATCTGCCTTTTCTAGAGACGTTCAGATTCTAAAGACTAAAACTTAAAGAAAGAGCAATGCGTTACTCTAATGTTCTAAGCCACTCTTGCAGAGAGGAACTTATAAGTGAATTTCTCATTTGTTAATGAAAAGACTTCCCATCAGCCTTTGAGGTGTTTAGAGCCACACTAGGAGCCTAAACACGGCTCATGCAAGAGCTTGCGGTGCCCAAGCATGCAGCACAGGCCCGTGCTTACCTGTTGCATCTCTAGTAATAAGGGCTGTGTCTTCTCTATCTTTGTGTCCTGTACAAATATCCCTTTTACTTAACTAGTCATTTCTCCATAAATGTCTGTGGAATTAAATGAAAGAGGGTATGTTCTGAGTTTCTACCTTACTGTAGGAAAAAAAGCTAACGCTATAATTTGTTAAGCAGCTACTATGTTCTGAGAACTATATTAATACCTTTATATGCATTATCACGAATGCACAGAAAAGCTGCAGGAGAGCTATGGTTCGCTCCAGTTTCCAAGTCAAGAATGCAGATCATTTAAATGGTCAGTTTTTAATTGGGTATCAACTCTGTGCTGAGCGCTATTCCTAACGATAGGTCCGGCTATAAACATTGAACACTGAAAAGTCCTGTCCTTGAAAAGCTTACATTCTTAAGGGGAATGACACAATAGGCCAATTAACAAGCCAATGTGTAGTACTGCAGGTAATCATGATAACAGACTAGAAAGCTGGGAAGGAATGAAAAGCTGGAGAGGTTCTACATGGGTGTCTACATAGGCTCACAGGGAAGGCTCCCTGCGGTGGCGTTTGGCAAGGACCTGGAGTCCGAGAGGGGGCGGACCGTGGGCCGTTTCTGGCAGTGTCCTGAGCAGGAGGTGCAGGGTGTAAACCCCCTGAAGCATGGATGTACTTGGTGGGTTCAGGAAAAGCAAGGAGGGCGGTGCAGCTGGGTTAGAATTAAACATGGGATAAGAAAGTAGACGAGGCCAAAGAAGAGCCGTGCTTTCAGGTCGCAGAGCCTTAAACGCAATTCCGAGTTCACTGGATCCGTTAGCCACACTGGACGCGGAGATTTAGAGCACAGGAATTATAGGGTCCAGCTTAAAAGAACCACTTGGGCTGCCAAGTCCAGAATAGACTCTAGAGAAGTAAAGAACCCGCAAGTCCCTGCACTCTAGGTTGGTAAACAGCTCTGTGAGTCCGGCCTGTGCCTAGACTGGCCTGCTCAGAGCAGAGCAGCCTGCTCACTTGTTCAGCAAATCTGTGTTGAGCCCTCACTGTAGCCCATATGTGTACCTGATGTGGGCATGCAGGAGTGACACAGAATCTCTTTGCTCAGGGCACCTAGAACATACCAACACCATTCCAACCTTCACCCCTGTCTTCCGAGGAGCAAGCATACCTTCCTGAAGGGAGATCCAGCAGGCATCCCCTCATATCTTGATGGAAAGATTTGTGTTATATACTCCTTGCTAAATAACAACTTGTAAGAGAGAGAGTGGTCAGTGGTTTAGGTCAGTGGTTCTCAACTCTGTCTGTACGTAAATTACCTGGGCAATTAAACACACACACAACAACAACAACAGAAACTAATTAAATTGGAATAATATTGGAAACAGCTGAATAAAGATAGAATAAAAAAAATTTTTAGACAACATTGCAAATTACAAAGAGCACTCTCTGCCCAAGTCCTGTTCCTTATAGCTCCGATGCAAGTGGACGGACATGCGTTTTTTAATTTAACTTTGTCAACCTGCTGAAACAGAGAAGCATAGGTGCTCCAAAGTATAAGGCGCAAAGCTTGGATTCACCACAACTTTCTACCCTGATTCCTCAAATATTGAGAAAACAAAGCTATTCCCCACATACAAAGAAACTGTCTTCCAAGTCAGTCACAGCGGTAACATGCCTGCGTACTCATTAGCTCCTTCCTTTGCACAGCTGTGGAGACACTTAACTGGCCAGCACACAAAACCGCGGGTAGCTGAGCAGCATAAAAATGATAGCCTGTCAGCTACCCCTTCTTTGAATCACGATCCTGAAATAGTGAAGGACAGGCAAGGCTGACGTGCTGCAGTTCATGGGATCACAAAGAGCTGGACATGACTTAGCAGCTGAACACGGGCTGAGAACCACTGGCATAAGCCAGTTATAGAAATTTATCTCCCTTACAAGTTATTATTTAGGAAGAAGCATGCAGCGCACTTCTTTCTAACAAGATATGAGGGGGTTCCTGCTGGATCTCCCTTCAGAAATGATGTCTGCTCCTCAAAACACAGAGGAGAGAGTTGGGTTCTTTGTTCTTGCTTGCAAACCAAGCTGTGTGAGAATGTGAGGTCTGGAATTCCTACAGCCACCTCTCAGTGATGAAGAAAGGAGCCGACATATTAAAAATGGCAGAGAAAGAAAAAGAAAAATACCTGGGATTTTATGTCTTTGAGCCACTAAATGAAAAGGCCTGGATCCACACTGCCACTAGACTTACTATGTAAGTTTAAAAATATGTTTCTCATTTCAAATAACTTAGAGTTGTGTTTTCTGTTAAATACAGCTGGACAAAAATCCCAAATAATTATTGCAGTTAGTTAAAAAAAAAAAGAAACTAATTAGAAGTAGTGAATTTTGGAGGAAAAAGTTTTAGGGTTTTGTTTTTAAATAATATTGTCAAAAAGGAGCTTCCTGTTTTGGTGCTCTATTATGGCAGAGAGCAAAATAGTTAAAATGGGAGAAAATATCTGTTAATCCCAGAACAAACCAAACTAGCTGAAGTCTTTCTGTGTACTGCAAATTGTGCCAGAGACTATGGCAAGTAACCTGTCATAGAAGCCTGAATCTTGGACAGGGAAGCGACCTGCATGTGAGCAGTGAGAGCCAAACAAGAAATCCCCCACCCGCCCTGTGGCTGCAAA
The DNA here is from genome assembly GCA_006408695.1 of Aepyceros melampus. NCBI lineage: Eukaryota > Metazoa > Chordata > Mammalia > Artiodactyla > Bovidae > Aepyceros > Aepyceros melampus. Next base: position 161,162 of record SJXQ01001017.1, read on the forward strand.
CAGGAGACGCAACCCTACATTCACAGGTGGGCGTGTGAGCAGAGAGTCAACACAAAATATCTCCAAAACAAGCTGCGTTGTAAAGAAGAGGGGATGTTTCAGCCAAAATGCAGAGATGATCAGATTTCTAAAAGTACCGTTTTCATGAAACAGGAGAAAGTTGTTAAAACAATTGTTCTGTTTCTTATAAAGGTATAAGATAATGAAAATGTAATAAAATGTGACTGCAGATGCATTTTTAAAAGAACTGATATAAACGCAGTAATTTTTAATGAAAATACAAGAATCCCCAAAACAAAATAAACAAAAGCAAACTTCTTGCTTCATCAAACCAAATAATCGTTTTGTAGGGCAAATTTAAGAGATTTCCAAAGAGTAAAGAGTAAAAGTGAAGAGGTGAACATATAAAAAGACGACATTAAAGGCTGATGGTAATCCTTCAATTGAAAATAAATTAAAAAAAAAAAAAAAAAACGCTGAGAGCAGAGAAAGAAGATCCAACATAATCATCACAGGTTATCCTCAAGAAGAAAACAGATTAAAACAAAAGTTGTGAAAATCAGACACCATTGAAGAAAATCTGGAAAGACTGAAAAGGCTTACCATATTCTCAGAAATATCCATTTTAAAAGAAAATCCAACATCATAAAGAAAAACCCTAGAAAGTTCTTAGTCATTCCAAAATAGGGAAAACAAGTTCTGAGAAGAAACCGTTTATGTTCAACATGCTGCACCTCCAAACCCACACTTAAGTGTGAAGGCACAAGTGCAATATTTCAGATAGCTATAGACTCAGAACACATATCATTCACGTTGTTTCTAAAAAATTACAGAAAAACTTACCTGAAAGCATTATACTATATGATTTCAAAAACTAAAAACAACATTGCAAGAGACATTTATAATACAAATAGCTAATGATAATCACTGCGTTCAATAAATCATAAAGAATTGCACATACATAATTGCTATGATATTTATAAAATGAAATATAAAAATAATGAACAAAAACATAAACAACATAATTTTATGTAAATATAATTGCTGCTAAACAACAACCCAGTTAATAATTCCAGATTGAGTTAGAGCAGTTCATTAGGAGAGGACAAGAGAAGGAAATATGTTGATGCGTCAGATTCATTCATTTAACAAATGACTGTGCAATGAGAGTGTCAGACCCTCTCCTAGGTTCCTAGAATGCATCAGTGAATAGAAGAGATGAAACCCTCCACCTTGGTGAAACTTAAAATCGCAGGTATCAAGTCTACATTTTATATAAAGGCAACCATTAACAGAGTGAGAGACAGAGTATAAATTCTCAAAGATGACAAAATCGAGCATGACACCGTCTGCACCCCCCGAGGAGAAAGGAAGGTGGGAGAGGACAGCGGGAAGGAAGGAGGGGGACAGAGGGAGGCAGGCAGGCGCTTGAGCCTGAAGCAGAGCTTTACTTTTCACGTCAAAATACAGAATGAGAAAATACCACCTAGAATAATAAATGAAACTGCTTAATCACCCTACTGAGTGGTAAAAACAACCATTACTGGGATAGCCATACCTACAATGTGTTGCTTAGAAAAGTCATGAGAAAAATAAAACTAAAAAGTTAAAAATGAAGAAATAAATATTCAAAAAACTTTAAGTTCAGTGGTTTCACAAATATCACCAGCTATTCTTGAATATTCAAACAACGGTTCATTTCCCTGCCATGAAACCCATTTTAAGATACATAAAGAAGACTTAGTCTACCTAATTCATTTTATGAAGACAGTATACTATCACATTGCTGGGGTCCAGCCCCGGTGGATCCAGGGTAATTTGAAGCAGGGACGGCATGGGCGAGGAAAAATTTATTTATTAGTATAAGATTAGATTAGGAAGAAATAGTATAGTAGGAAAAAAATTAGATGGAGAAAAGAAGCCTGAATAACTTGGTTTACGTGGAAAGCCAATAAAGTTCCAGACAAGGAGCTTGCACCATCTACGTTAGACCACCGGTGTCCGTTTAAATATCGGAGAGTGCCCCATCCTGGGCCCTCTCTCTTACTGATCTTAGCAGCCAGGACAGGTAAGTAGACATGGCGAGCCTCCACGTCCCAGATGGGAATTCAGCCTGAAATTAGAGAAAATAGGAGACACAGGGGAAACCAGTCCTTCCAATGACTAGCCCTTTCCAAGGACTGGCCCCCTCCAAGGACTGGCCCACTCCAAGGACTGGCTCCCTCTCTATTATCTATTATCTAGAAAGGCCTTTTATACCTTTTTTGATTGTACATAGAGATCAATGGGTAATACAAAATTATGCAGTGTTAGCAGCCCAAAAAACAGGCTTTCTATTTGCATACCCTCCCGTATACAAAAGGTCTCAGGTGGTTTACATTATCTGCTGGCCAAGAGGCCTGTTAACATTCTTATGGCTCTCTTCCTGGGTAATTGTCTAACAACCAGAAAACTCCTTTTCCCTAGAAGTGTTTTTTCTTTACTCTGCATTACCCTCAAAATACTAAATAAAGTTACATTCTTGTAGAAAAAAGGTGCAGTGAGTTATAATAAAGAAAGTACTTAACTCAAAGATCTAATATTGCTAATACCAGGTCTACTACCTGTTTTTCTATATGCCAACTATAAAAGATATGAAAATTTGGCAGCAAGTACTGGCTTAACAAATGAATCCTTTAATCAGTCCTATTCTCATGATTATGACTCCTCAGAAGCCCCTACATTCCTAGGATGTTTTAAGCTTCCAGTGCCTCCCCTGTTTGGGAGGCCTCAAACAATCACACGCACAGCTGTAAAGTCCTGCAGGCAGGGAGGTTTTTGGATTGAAACACTCTTTCAAATGCAGAAGACTAAAGCCCTGAGTTTGACTTTTTCCAGAGAATGTCAGTTGAGTTCAGTTCAGTTCAGTCGTTCAGTCGTGTCCGACTCCTTGCAACCCCATGAATTGCAGCACGCCAGGCCTCCCTGTCCATCACCAACTCCTGGAGTTCACCCAGACTCACGTCCATCGAGTCTGTGATGCCATCCAGCCATCTCATCCTCGGTCGTCCCCTTCTCCTCCTGCCCCCAATCCCTCCCAGCATCAGGGTCTTTTCCAAAGAGTCAACTCTTCGCATGAGGTGGCCAAAGTACTGGAGCTTCAGTTTTAGCATCATTCCTTCCAAACAAATCCCAGGGTTGATCTCCTTCAGAATGGACTGGTTGGATCTCCTTGCAGTCCAAGGGACTCTCAAGAGTCTTCTCCAACACCACAGTTCAAAAGCATCAATTCTTCGGCACTCAGCCTTCTTCACAGTCCAACTCTCACATCCATACATGACCACAGGAAAAACCATAGCCTTGACTAGACGGACCTTAGTCGGCAAAGTAATGTCTCTGCTTTTGAATATACTATCTAGGTTGGTCATAACTTTTCTTCCAAGGAGTAAGCGTCTTTTAATTTCATGGCTGCAGTCACCATCTGCAGTGATTTTGGAGCCCAAAAAAATAAAGTCTGACACTGTTTCTACTGTTTCCCCATCTATTTCCCATGAAGTGATGGGACCAGATGCCATGATCTTCGTTTTCTGAATGTTGAGCTTTAAGCCAACTGTTTCACTCTCCTCTTTGACTTTCAACAAGAGGCTTTTTAGCTCCTCTTCACTTTCTGCCATAAGGGTGGTGTCATCTGCATATCTGAGGTTATTGATATTTCTCCCGGCAATCTTGATTCCAGCTCGTGTTTCTTCCAGTCCAGCGTTTCTCATGATGTACTCTGCATAGAAGTTAAATAAGCAGGGTGAATGTCAGAAGAGTGGAAACGCAGGCAGATTCTTATTCTGGGGGGAGTACATGCTCAGGAAATGCCAGGGGGAAAACCTGAGATCTGACTTGTCCTTGCCCATTAAATCTCTGCCACATGACCCTGTCACGGGTGGGATTCCTCACACTGGCTTCTGCAACATAAAACCTTGATCAAAAAGTAACACCCCAAAATCAAATATAAATAGCTGTCTAATATAGACTTAAGAGTCGGACACGACTGAGCGACTGAACTGAACTGATAGACATAACTGAAATAAAACAAAATATAAGCAAGAAATTCAACAAGATGTAAAAGATTCCCTATGAATAACTAGAACTTCATGACAAAAATTCCCACATAGTCTCATACATAGGTACACACTTGTGCATGAGCAACCATGCGAACATCTCCCTGGTGACTCAGTGGGAAAGAATCCACCTGCAATGCAGGAGGTGCAGGTTGGATCCCTGAGTCGGGATGATCTCCTGGAGAAGGAAATGGTAACCCATTCCAATATTCTTGCCTGGGAAATCCCATGGACTGAGAAGCCTGGAAGGTCCACGGGGTTGCAAAAGAGCAGAACACGGTCTCGTGACCAAACAACAACCACCACTGCAAACATGCACCCTTACAACAGTCGTAAAATAACACTACACTTCATACCATAACAGATGTCACAGTTGAACTGACATTAATACAAGAATACCCTCTACTTAATATTTCTAACTTGTTCTAGATGAGCAAGTTAGTGCTGCTGCTGCTGCCGCTGAGTCACTTCAGTTGTGTCGGACTCTGCGACCCCATAGATGGCAGCCCACCAAGCTCCTCCGTCCCTGCGATTCTCCAGGCAAGAACACTGGAGTCGGGTGCAATTGCCTTCTCTGGCAAATTAGTGCAGTAAAGCAATAAAGAGAAATTAATAGTATGACAATTAGAAAGACAAGAATATTTTTTGGTTGCATAGGATGTGATTGTCAACCTCAAGACCCAAGAAAGTGAGGAAAAAAAAACACTATTTGGACAATTAGGCAAAACATATTAGGCAAAACATAATTAGGCATGAGTTTTTTTTCAATATTTTAAAAAGTAAAGGTGAATATAGCTTTAAACAAATTATAATTGTGGAAAATCTAATGTATAATAATTGTTTTTATAATGTTAAAGTACCCACTTAAAATACTGAGGAATAAGCCCAATAAGAAATGCACTAAGCTACATAGTGCACACCACAAAATTTTATTCATAAAATAAAAGATACGAATATATGAATAGACAAAAGGTGCCACTAACTGGTAAGTTTTGAAGTTTTAAATAAATCAATCCCTTGTACAGTAATTCAATATAAAATTTTCCCTAAGTCTCAAAGATGTTGTCTACTCCTTGGCTTTCATGCTATTTTATATGCTGATAAAGCCCAAAAGTTTACTTATCATCCTGGCCTCTCATTTTCTACAGCCAGCTTTTCATTGGACAGTTTCACTTAGATGCCCCACAAGCATGTCAAACTCAGCTTTTGATCTTCCACCCAAAATGGATCCTATTCTAGAGAATCCATCTCTGTTAATGGTTACCTGTATCTACTCACTGCGAACGTGCTCAGTGGTGTCTAACTCTTTGTGACCCTATGGACTGTAGCCCACCAGGCTCCTCTGCCCATGGGATTTTCCAGGCAAAAATACTGGATTGAGTTGCCATTTCCACCTCCAGGGGATCTTCCTGACCCAGGGGTTAAAACTATGTCTCCTGCATTGCAGGTGGAATCTTTACTGCTAAGCCATCAGAGTAGCCCATTTACTCACCATTAAACCAGAAACTGAGGAGTCGTCTTAGATTTCTTCTCTCTTACTTTTGTCTCCAATCTCCCATTGTATTTTATTGCTTCTATCCTCATATATACCCTGCGTCCTTTTACTTTTCTCAATTCCATATAATATTCCAGAAATCACCCCCAAAATTAGCTCCTTGTTTCCACACCACCTGCAGCACTGCAGTCCAGGGCATCTCAAAGAGTTAGACACGACTGAGCGATTGAACTGAACTGAAGCTCCAATCTTAAAGTCATCTTTTTTAAAATTTCAATGTAAATTGTTACACCTTTATTTCAAAACCTAAATATTTTCTCTATTAGCCTCAATATTAGCCTAAACACTATTTCAATTAGCCTAAATATTTTCTCAAATCCATTAGAGTAAACCCAAAGCCCTCGCCGTTCCCCAAGAGGCTCCAAAGAGCCAAACCCTTCCAGGCTTCCCTGTCTCTTCTCTTTCATCAACAAACCGGAGTCTCTTACACTTCAGCCTCTCTCCTTTGCTAGCCTCCTGTCCAGAAGGCTGACCCTCCACCTCTTCATTACCAGCTAAGGGTTTACACCGTACTGAGGTGGTCTGCCCCATCCTTTGCCCTGACTCCGTTACTCTTTATCAAAGCATCTTGATGGTTTGTTTTGTGGCATTTCATGATTTATAATTTATATGCTTGTTGATGTTTTTACTGCCTGTCTTCCTGACTAAACTATAGCTCTTGAGAAGAATGGGTTCTTCTGGGTCTGTTTGTTCAACATTCAGCATCTAGCTCAGTGCTTTGCAATAGCATAAAACCAGTAACAGCATCAATGAAATTTGGATTTTAATGAAAATCTTGTTTATTTTAAATTCCACCTTTTGACCAATAAATAAAATATATAATAAAAAATTAATAATAAAGAATACTGAAGGAAAGCAATGAAGGACAGAGAACTTGGTATTCCATTACAATAATAATTAAACCAGAATGTTAAGAAATCAAAGACAAAAAAATAGGAGAGAATTTTTTAAATGGCAGCAGATTATTAAATAGACTAGACCACCCTGGAAAGACCCTATTATAAGTAAGAACTTAATATTTGATAAAAGTATTTATTATATCAATAAAAATGATACAATAATTAATAAATAAATCTGATGCAGTTGATTAGGTACTTAAAATATATATAAAATTTAATGCCAATCCTTACACTGCTTATCACAATAAATTAAACATTTACATTTGAAGTTAGTATTTTTAAACAAACTTTAAAAACACTTTAGCTCTCAACTAACACTATCCCTTCTCTGGATATAGAAGAACTTTCTATGCATAAAAACAGTAAGAACTCAGTAGGGAAAAGATTTTATCACCAAAAAATAAAATTTGAATGTTTGTAACTCAACATTATCAAACAAATAAACTGTAAGAAGCTTTGAACATTTAAGATTAATATCCAATTTCAGGAAAAGATTAAACTGATGAGAGACTTCAAGCACATCACTAGATATCTTGGCAAATGGCACAAACAATTTGCAAAACCTGACAGCCTTGAATCCCAGCTGACTGGAGACAGGGCGGTCACCTGAGCACTGGTTCCTGGAACTGGATGTGGTCTTCCTGCTAATGCGTTGGTTCGGGAGCTAAGATGATTATTTGTCTACATAACCTTATAGGAGAGTTGTCAGGATTATTCTTTAGCAGTGGTGATGTGCTGCTGAATATAACAGAAACTGGTGAAGTGATAATTCTGCTTCTTTTTCACCTCTGGAAAAGTTGCCAGCCCCACCGGGTGTGAGAACAATAAGAAAGCTGCATGGATATACATTTCATCTGCTTCTGCTCTGTGTAGCCATATCTTTTCTGATAAATTTTGCATCTTTTTCCAGACTGGGGCTTTATAGCATTATGCATGTGTCACTTCTTCTGACTGATCCAAACACAATTGAAATTCTGCTATGACTAAAGGGCTAATAAACATAACATTGCAAATTAAAGTAGCATTGAGATTCTGTTTAACAGCTATAAAAATAGCAGATATTAAAACATATATAATATTCGGTTTTGATTAGGAAACAGTGGGGGTCAAACTCTTAAATTCGCATATGTAAGTACTCTCATAAAATGCTAGTGGGAGTATTAACTGGCAAACTTTCTGGAAAGGGATTTGACAACATATCTCAAAATGTTTCAAGAACATTAGCAAATTGTGCAACCATTATGATTATGTAGAATTTCTAATGACATGGTGACAAGTTTAAAATTAAATAAGGGCAAATGGCAACCCACTCCAGTATTCTTGCCGGAGAATCCCATGGACAGAGGAGCCTGGTGGGCTACATGGGATCGCAAAGAGTCGGACACGACTGAGCGACTTAACTAAGAAACAGGGAGGGAGATCAAGAAGGCAGGGGAGGATGGCTCCGAGCTCATCTCCCTGCACAAACACATCAACAGGGTATCGTCACAGGGAATAAATCGAACTGAAAACAACCCGAGGACTGGCAGAAGCGCTCTGAGACAACTGAAGCTCCTGGTCTTCTTTTTGCTGACTGTATAGAGCTTCTCCATCTTTGGCCGCAAAGAATATTATCAATCTGATTTCAGTATTGACCATCTGATGATGTCCATGTGTAGTCTTCTCTTGTGTTGTTGGAAGAGAGTGTTTGCTATGACCAGTCCGTTTTTTTTGGCAAAACTCTATTAGCCTTTGCCCTCCTTCATTCTGTACTCCAAGGCCAAATTTGCCTGTTAACCAGGTATCTCTTGATTTCCTACTTTTGCATTCCAGTCCCCTATAATGAAAAGGACATCTTTTTGGGGTTCTACAAGGTATTGTAGGTCTTCATAGAACCGTTCAGCTTCTTCAGCATTACTGGTCTGGGCATAGACTTGGGTTACCGTGATATTGAATGGTTTGCCTTGATCATTCTGCCGTTTTTGAGACTTCATCCAAGTACTGCATTTCAGACCCTTTTGTTAACTCTTGACGGCTACTCCATTTCTTCTAAGCATCAGTCCTTACAATGAATATTCAGGATTGATTTAATTTAGGATTGACTGGTTTGATCTCCTTGCAGTCCCAGGGACTCTCAAGAGTCTTCTCCAGCATCACAGTTCAAAAACATCAATTCCTCAGCACTCAGCTTTCTTTATGGTCCAACTTGCACATCCATGACTACTGGAAAAACCATAGCTTTGACTGTTCAGACCTTTGTTAGCAAAGTAATATCTCTGCTTTTTAATATGCTGTCTAGGATGGTCATAGCTTTTCTTTCAAGGAGCAAGTGTCTTTTATTTTCATGGCCTGCAGTTACCACCTGCAGGATTTTGAAGTTCAAGAAAATAAAGTCTCTCCCTGTTTCCATTGTTTCCCCATCTATTTGAAATGAAGTGATGCCATAATCTTAGTTTTCTGAATGCTGAGGTTTAAGCCAGCTCTTTCACTCTCCTCTTTCACTTTCATCAAGAGGCTCTTTAGTTCTTCTTCACTTTCTGCCAGAAGGGTAGTGTCATCCACATATCTGAGGTTATTGATATTTCTCCCAGCAATCTTGATTCCAGCTTGTGCTTCATCCAGGCCAGCATTTCTCATGATGTACTCAGCATATAAGTTAAATAAACAGTGTGACAATAAACAGCCTTGACATACTCCTTTCCCAGTTTGGAACAAATCTGTCGTTTCATGTCCAGCTCTAACTGCTGCTTCTTGACCTGCATACGGGTTTCTCAGGAGGCAGGTAAGTTGGTCTGGTAGTCTCATCTCTCTCAGAATTTTCCACAGTTTATTGTGATCCACATAGTCAAAGGCTTTAGCATAGTCAATGAAGAAGTAGACGTTTTTCTAGAATTCTATTGCTTCTTCTATGATCCAATGGATATTGGCAATTTGATCTCTGGTTCCTCTGCCTTTTCTCAATCCAGCTTGAACATCTGCAAGTTCTTGGCTCACGTACTGTTGAAGCCTAACTTGGAGAATTTTGAGCATTACTTTGCTATCATGTGAGATGAGTGCAATTGTGTAGTCGCTTGAGTATTCTTTGGCATGGCCTTTCTTTGGGAATGGAATGAAAACTGACCTTTTCCAGTCCGGTGAACACTGCTGCATTTTCCAAATTTGCTGGCATATTGAGTGCAGCACTTTCACAGCATCATCTTTTAGGAGTTGAAATAGCTCAGCGGGAATTTCATCGCCTCCACTAGCTTTGTTCATAGTGACTTCCTAAGGCCCACTTGACTTCACATTCCAAGATGTCTAGCTCTAGGTGAGTGATCACACCATTGTGATTATCTGGGTCATGAAGATCTTTTTTGTACAGTTCTTCTGTGTATTCTTGCCACTTTCTTCTAATGTCTTCTGCTTCTGTTTCGATCCATACCATTTCTATCCTTTACTGTGCCCATTTTGCATGAAATGTTCCCTTGGTATCTCTAATTTTCTTGAAGAGATCTCCAGTTTTTCCCATTCTATTGTTTTGCTCTACTTCTTTGCATTGATCACTGAAGAAGGCTTTCTTTTCTCTCCTTGCTATTCTTTAGAAATCTGTATTCAAATGGGTATATCTTTCTTTTTCTCCTTTGCCTTTAGCTCTCTTCTTTTATCAGCTATTTGTAAGGCCTGTTCAGACAACCATTTTGCCTTTTTGCATTTCTTTTTCTGGGGGATGGACTTGATCACTGCCTCCTGTACCACGTCACAAACCTCTGTTCTTAGTTTTTCAGACACTCTATCAGATCAACAACTCCAGTCTTGAGTATATATCTGAGAAAAAACAGAAATACTATTTCAAAAATATATATGCACATCAATGTTTATTGCAGCATTATTTACAATAACAAAGATATGGAAGACACTTAATACTTCATCAACAGCCAAATGGATTTAAAAAAAACTTAGCCATGAAAAGGAACAAAATGTGCCATTTGCAACAACATGAATAAAGCTGGAAGGTATTTTTCTCCATGAAATAAGTCAGGCAGAGAAAGGCAAATATTGTATATTAACACTTATATGTGAAATCTGAAAAGTAAAATTTTTAAATGAACATAATAAAATAGAAATAGACTCACAGATATAGAGAACAAATGAGTGGTCCTCTGTGGACAGAGAGTTGGGAAAGAGGCAAGATAAGGCAGAGGATTAAGAGGTACAAGGTACTATGTATAAAATAAACAAGCTGCAAGTACATATTGCACAACACAGGGAATACAGCCAATATTTCACAGTTTCAAGTGGAGTATAATCCATAAAAATATTGAATAACTATGTTGTATATCTGAAAACATACAGTATTATAAATCAACTTTCAAAACATTTTTTAACCCAAAAAAGATAAAATGTATAGGAATAAACTTAACCAAGGAGGTGAAGACCTATATGCTGAAAATGATAAAATATTGATAAGGAAATTGAAAGTGATTGACAATGAAAAGATATCCCATACTCCTGATTAGAATTGACTGTTAAAATGTCCATACTACCCAAAGCAATCTCCAGACTTAATGCAGTCACTGTTGAAATAGAAATGCACCTACAATATCACTACTACATATAATCAGAGTATTTGATTTCCCTGAACCAAAAACCTTTGTATTGAACCTACAAATGGTCATTTGCAAGAGATCTATCAGAAAAAATAATCATCAGACTTCAACAGCTTGTTACAAGTTACTACAATATTTCTACATTCTGTAGATGAAGCCCTCCTCAGAATTAGAGACATGGGTGAACTGTGTCTAACAGTTTTTATAGATAGCAGTGAACTACTTACCTGTCAGTTCACACCCACTTTCAGATAATCTATCTTAGAAACTCAAATCTCAGCCCTCAGTTCCTTGTCAAATTCCCTTTGGATACCATTCAACACTCAGGGTAAAACTCGAGCAGAAAAAGACCTTATTCACTGGCAATCAGGGCAGAATTAAGGAGTGAAAGAAGTCAAGGCAAAAATCCATAAAATGTGCTAAATTGAGTTATCAGAAATAGAAGAAGGATAAAATTTTATTTACCAAAACATTTCTTGAAAAAAGAACTATAAGCATTTATAAGGATGACTATGACTTCCCCTTTGCTCAAAGAAGGCCAATAATAAAGAAAGAATGGATGGAATCTTACTAATTCAGATCTTCTTTTCTGTTCACAGAATATTTAAATGAAGGATCAACCTCCAGATATCCTTCTCCTTTCTTCTACCTTTCACCTTCACATCAACACATATACACAACACACACACAAACAATTGTGTCCAAGAAATTTTTAATGATCATCAATTAGAAAATGCCCAAAGTTATTAGCCTGACACAGGTACATAACAGGTTATACACCTCCTGGAGGATCTAGTCTATAGGCAAAACTAACCCAGTGAAAGATATTCTTTGCTTGTCTGTTTTGGCATTAATGAAATGCCAGCTAAACTGAAATTTTTCAAAATATGTCTTCTACATATATCCCATCTACAACTCTGTCTCATGACCCAATAATCAATGTTTACTTAGCTCCTTTTCAAGTTGAAACTGAAAGCCTTTTGAGCAAAGCCAGCTATGAATTTCATAGTCTTCTGGCTTCTTGCTGTATAGCATCATTACATGCTAAACAGTGATTTTTGAGCCAAAATCACTGCAGCCATGAAATTAAAAGACACTTGCTCCTTGGAAGGAAAGCTATGATGAACCTAGACAGTATATTAAAGAACAGAGATACCACTTTGCTGACAAAAACCTGTATAGTCAAAGCTATGATTTTTCCAGTAATCATGTACAGATGTGAGAGATGGACGATTAAGAAGGCTAAGCACCAAAGACTTGATCAAACCAGAAAAGACCCTGATGTTGGTAACGACTGAAGGCAAAAGAAGAAAGGGGCTGCAGAGGATGTGATGGTTAGACAGTATCACCAACTCAATGGACGTGAATCTGAGCAAACTGGGAGATAGTGGAGGATAGGGAAGCCTGGTGTGCTGCAGTCCATGGGATCTCAAAAAGTCAGACACGACTCAGCTACTGAACAGTAAAACCAACCATTTTTAAAGTTTAGAAAGAACAGCCCCATTCAGGGCCGCTTATTCATCTCTCAACTTCAGTTCTCTCTGTTTACCTCCAAACAAACAGACAAAAAGAGCATCCAAGTTCAGCTTTGCTGTCAATTTTCTGTTCCAGTGAAAGAAACTTTGATGTAAAAATCCTCTCTGGAGTCATAATTTGCCTTTATGCATTGTGTTCTGTTTATGTTATTTTTAGATATCTTCAAAACTCTAGTTTTACCCTTACGCTTGGGAGAAAGTATTATTAACTTTTTAATGATTTTGTTTGTTAGGCTTTAAGGCTGAAAGCACCTTTTCTTTATAGATAAATAGAAAAAAATCTGTGTAGAAGACTAGCCTTCTCTTTAGCCTTCCTAAATTATTTTTCTAATGCATAAATTCCTTCTTGACAACTGTAGGCTTCAAAGCAAGTCAAATAAGATTAGTTCATTGTAGTTAATATAAAAGGCTTTATCTTTTAAAAAGTGTCAGAACTACTATCAGAAACTCTCAGAAACCAAATGCATTTTTACTGACCTTTTTTCATTTTGATACTTTCTTTTTCACCTTGCTGTAACTGGCAATGCAGTGAAAGTTAGTCTATCATTAAAAAAAAAAAAACACTTATCATTTCAGTATATTTTCAATTTATTAATCTTCAACCTTCACTTTAAATAGAATATACCTTCTTACTGTCTAAATCTCTCTCTCTAATGCACAGATATGGTCACATTACTTTCCTTGTTTAAAAAACAAAATTACATTACTCTTTAAAACATGAATGACTTGGCATTCCCTAAATACTCAATCCAGCATTTGACATCCAGAATTATCTGGAATCAGTTTACATATCTGGGCTTCTCTGTTTCTATTTTCCTATATGTGTGTGTGTGCTTAGTCATGTTCAACTTTTGCAACCTTTTAGACTATAGCCCACCAAGCTCCTCTGTGCATGGGATTTTTCAGGCGAGAATACCAGAGTGGGTTGCCATTTCCTCTTTCAGGGGATCTTCCCAACCCAGAGATCAAAGCTGTATCCCTTGTGTCTCCTACATTACAGGGAGGTTACCAGTGAGTCATTGGGGACGTAAAATGTTTTTAGCAAAAACAAACACACTTCAGTCTCTCATTTCATCAAAATTAAACAAACATAGTTGACTCTTGAGCAAATCTGGTGTTAGGGTTGCCAACCCTTCAAGCAATCAAAAATCTTCATATCACTTACCATCAGCCAAATACACAGTTCCTCCACAGATCCAACTGACCACAGGTCCTGGAGGACTGTAGTATTTACTACTGAAAAAAATTCAGGTATAAGTGGACTTCCATATTCCACATCTGTGCTGTTCAAGGGCCAACTGCATTTTAAATATTTGTATAATAATCAATGTAATTTATACACTATTCCAGCTAGAAAGCTCTGCCTTTTCTGGGAGCTGCTAATGCTCTTATTCCCCCTTCTCATTTATATTTAATAAAACTGTGCATGTACACATACATTTATATACACCCTATTTATTAGGAATGAAGGTGGGCACTATTTACAATTGTTTACTCATTTGCTCTCATTCATTGTTTATAGAGAACACCCTGCAGACACAAAGGACTGTAAAACAAAATCTTTTTTTAAGAATTCACAATCTAAGGAGGTTGACAGAAGCAGGAACTAAGAGTAAATACTGAGTGATCCTTTTGTGCTTATACTGAATGGTGGCAAGGGTGAGGTACTCTGAAGAATGAGGTCCACCCAAGCCAGACGTGAATCACCAAAGGGAACACTGCACAGAGCCTGGCTCCCAAGCATCAATTGTTATATCCTGGTTGCGCTGAGTGTGGACTCACTGATTTCTAGCAAGTCAGCAAGTCCCAGAATGCTGTTTCAACCTTCTTATTAGGACTCCATTCTCATTCTCTTCCCTTTTATCTAGTTTAAGCACGACCTATATATATGGCTTCATTTTAGATGCCGTGATGGTTGCCTTTCACACCAGATTTAACCCACTCATACTCAATGAATAAAACATGGTTATCAAAAATCTATCAATAATTTCACTACTGTAATTATGAAAAATGTTTCTGTCATTCAATTGTGCCAAACTCTAGATTTAATTACCTTATTAATGTCATTAGTAAAGCTCATTTATCATCTATACAATGAACTAGATTAGAGTTTCATTATATAATCAACAAAACTGGCCCTTTACAAAAGTTAGGGTGACTGTGAAATATTACATTTTCTTTCTCATGTGCCAATTGAATTGTCATTTTTATATGTAATTCAAATAGAGCATTTATTGACCACCTGTTGAATGTAGATCCCTGCTTAATAGAAGAAAACTGCAAAGTAATTCAAACCAGAAGTCAAGCTATAGCCTCAAGCAAAAATAAAATGAAGAAGAATGACTTTTTCCAATTTGACTTCTAGAATAAAAGCTTCCCTTCTATGCCTGAAGAATAGAAGAGCCAAGGATATAAATGTTTGATAACGTGAAATAAATCTGTCAGGAAAGAAATCTAGCTGCTACTTAGAGCAAAAGAGTGGCCAAAAAGGATATGAAGCAATCTGAATTCTCACTCTTGACTACTTCAAATTTATTACAGAAGACCTCACACCCTGGGACGCTTCAGAATGTCTCAGTTAAATAATGTTCAATTCATTTTGGTTACCTCCCAGGATTCCTGAAGAGTAGTTTGAGCAAGCTTTAGAGAACACTGAGGTAACATGCCTTGTAACTCCTTTGACGGTTCCGTGTTGAGGCAGATGAATCAAATACACGCAGCGTGTGAGTCTCTGAGTGAGGAGCAGCTCTACCTGGGAAGCAAAAGAATACGTGTGAAGTGCTCATTTTTGGTGGATTAATAACAGTCTCATCACACAAAATGTTCTATTTTCCTTCATAACAGCAGCCTCAGCACACGCTATAGACACTGGATCGACATATGTTCGGGGGGAAATGCCGATCAGAAGCCACCGAGGACAGCCGGCCACGGACACAGCAGCATCCCGCATGGCCGCGTCAGAGCTACGGCGGCTGCTGATCCCTGCGGGAGCCCGCTGTCCTCATCCGCACTTGCCGCTGAATCCAGGGTGGGCAAGGCGTGAGCTGAGCGGCTGGAAGAAGACACGAGGGGCCGGAGGGCCTGCAGACCGCTCACTCTCTCCCGGCTGACGCAGCAGCCGCCACAACATCACCTCAGACATGACCGTGGGGTCGCGCCAGGGGGACCGCTGCGGCCGAGCCAGCGCTCGCGGCGAAGCCCGCGCAGGCGCACCTCCCGGGGAAGCCCACGGCCACGCACGCGCCTCGGGACGCGGGCGCAGCCTCTGCGTGGTCTCGGCCGGCGCAGAACGTGCACAGTCGCGGTCCGCAGCACGGGCGGCAGGAGGGCGTGAGCGCGCGGCTGACAGAGCGCGCCCGGCGCCATCTTAGCGACTTCCTCACACACGGAACTGCGGAGCCGCGCTCCCAGAGCGGCCGCAGGAAGCCCCACGGCGGGCGCGCCGCCTCTCTCCGCTCACCCCAGCTTACCCGAAGCGTACCTCGGTTCAGGCTCCTTGGCGTGTGAGCAACTCAGAGGAGGAGAATGCGGAGGAATCCCAGCTGACGTGTGTAGCATCAACCAACTTAAATAGTAACATCTACATAGAGCTGAAGAACTTCTGGGTTAAACTTAGCACCTGAGAGTTAAAAATTAATTTTCTGCAGCTCAGGAGTAAGTGAACAAAAATATGTTCAGTTATAAAAGAAAATCCTACATTTTCATCTTTGAGATACATGTTGTGCTTAGTCACTCAGTCCTGTCCGACTGTGTGCAACTCCATGCGTGGACTGTAGCCGGCCAGGCTCCTCTGTCCATGAGGATTCTCCAGCCAAGAATATGGCAGTGGGTTGCCATGCCCTCCTCCAGGGGATCTTCCCAACCCAGGGATCGAACTCAGGTCTCCTGAATTGAAGGTGGATTCTTTACCATCTGAGTCACATATGGTCTTTTAACTACAAAAGCTATGATGGTAATATTTAACTGGTCCTGTTGGTATACAAGATTTTAAATAAAGTCATGAGAAGATTCAACTGATCCAGTCTCTGAAATATAAAGTACCTAAAAGAGTTATTTTAAGCCATATTTGTTGAAACGATAAAATGATTTGGTGAGAAAGTGAAAAATTAAAAGGAATAAAATTATTCTTCCATGCAATTCAGCTATTTTGAGCACAAGTTTAGGCAACAACTTTAAAATACTTTGTTACAGTTCTATTATTAATTTCCAAATATGCTATTCTGTTATTGGTTAAAATAATTTGTATTCAAATATTCATTCATTTTATTCATTAATTCAGTCAATGTGTTATTATGAAACCCCAAGAAGATCAGGCACTGAGGCTATGGAGACATAGTCTCTCCCTGCAGGGATCCTATGATCTCATAGGGAGACAGATATGTACACACATAATTATAATGCCATGTGATAAATGTAACAGTACATAATGAATGAGGTATAATGGTAGTGCAGATTCAGTTTGGCTTGAGACAGTTAGCTAGCACTGCTGCTGCTGCTAAGTCACTTCAGTCGTGTCCGACTCTGTGTGACCCCATAGACAGGAGCCCACCAGGCTCCCCCGTCCCTGGGATTCTCCAGGCAACACTGGAGTGGGTTGCCATTTCCTTCTCCAATGTATGAAAGTGAAGTAGCTCAGTCGTGTCTGACCCTTAGCATGGACTGCAGCCTACCAGGCTCCTCCATCCATGGGATTTTCCAGGCAAGAGTACTGGAGTGGGGTGCCACTGCCTTCTCCGTAGCTAGCACTAGCCAGGCAGAAAAGGAGACCACGGCAAGCAGCAGGAAAACATATGGAGGTCGGCAGCAGTGGCATTTCCAGGGACCTATGAAAGAATAAGGATGATTTGCGTTTGGTCTTTGAGGTATTTCTATGGTTGTTTCCAGGGATGCCAGGAGCCATGGGACTGACCTTTGGTCAAGAAAGAAAAAAATTGTCATAGCTGGTGATTAAAATGTGCTGTTTAAAATCTAAAAATCCCCGAGGCATTTTTTATTAGCTTGTTTACACTGTTTATTGAAACTGAACAGACTTCTGCTCCCTCCTAGTCAAGATGGAGTTACAGGGACTGGAACTAAAAACCTAACAAGATATATGAGACAATAGCTTTGACATAGTTAAATAAAAAAAAATGGTGTCCTGAGATTTAGGAAGTAAATAAGGTGAGTCCTAAAATTGCCCCAGTTTACTGTCTGGAGATAAGTTTCTAGGTGATGGCAGAGACGAGCAGCGTAGGCAAAACCCTAGGTTAGTGTACATGAATTGAAGACGTGGTACTGGGCCGTGCATGAAGAGAGACACCTCCAGAAACCATTTGAGACTCTTCCTTAAGGACTGAGTTGAGTGCTAGTGAGCACTTGCATATGTGGAAAGTACCTGAGTTTGAAAAATAACCATCCCCAAAAAAGAATAGTGTCCGGGAATCTCATAGCACTTGAAACTGTGTCGTGCCCAATGGTTACAGTGGAAAACTTCATAATTCACTGGATATAAATTATAGAAGTAAAAGGGATCTTGCTTCAGAAGTGGGGAAATATTATCCCCAGGCTAAACGTGGCTAAACGTGGTACCACCTATTAAAAATTAAACAAAGACTCAAAGATCAACATGCTTTCTGGCATTGAATCAAAAATCATCAGACATGGAAAATACAGAAGGCATGGCCCATAATGAGGAGAAAAATGAATCAAATGAAACTGAACCAAAAATGATAAGGATAACAGAGATAATGGGCAAAGATATCATAATAGTTATTATATTGCATTTCTTATGTTCAAGAAGCTAGAAGAAATTTGCATGTGCTAAGTAGAGACATGGAAGATATTTTTAAACTCCTAGCTCAAAACTTCTAAAAATGAAAAAAAATACATTATCTGAGATTAAAAAAAAAAAGTACACTGAATGCAATTAAATTAACAACAGGTTAAGCGTGGTAGAAAAAAGATTACTGAATCTGAATGCATATCAATAGAAACTATTGAAGACTTCCATATATTATAAAAAGATACATTAATAGTTTGCACCTGATTTCATCAGTCATGTGGTGTGGCTTTTAGCAAAGAGACCAACAGCTTGTTAAAAGACGCCCATCAAATTGTGATTTGACTCCCTTAAGACCAAGGTATTTTGCACTCTCTTGGTGATTGGCAGTCTGAAGAAAAAGCATATTTTGTGGAAAAAATAAAGAACCAAAAAGCCCTATGAACTGTACCTAGATGTTTCACACCTTTCTGATATTTATGTGTCATCTTTCTCCTGCTATGCCAATATTCTTTATTAAAGTCTTAGATGACTATACTCTGTGCAGTTTTGTGTTTAACTGTGTAACACTGTGTAATTAAAGGAAAATACAGGTTTTTTTGAGGAAGGGGAAGTAGATTATGATAAATTAAAAATATGATAATTTAAGGTAGGATGAAAGAAGGATATAAACAGATTGGAATTTTGTTTCTTGTGTGAAAAAGTGTTATTGCTCAATCATGTCCAAGTCTGTGATCCCATGGACTGTAGCTGCCAGGCTTCTCTGCCCATGGAATTCTCCAGGCAAGAATACTGGATAGGGTTGCCATTCTCTTCTCCAGGGGATTTTCCCAAACCAGGTATCGAACCCAGGTCTCCTGCATTGCAGGCAGATTCTTTACCTTCTGAGCCACCAGAGAAATAGAATGAAATTTAAGAAAGACAACATAGTGAGGTAGTAAAAATACAGACCCTAGGATCAGAACTCTTTTGGCTGTCACCTTGTTGTGTGACATTAATTCTGGAATGAATAAACAAAGAAAATTGAACAATTCAATAGGAAGAACAATGCCATACAAACGTAAAATAAATCTCTCCTTTTAAATCACTAAATAGAATCATCTACTGTATCTTGAAAGTGAAAGTCGATCAGTCACATCCGACTCTTTGCAGCACCACGGACTACAAGGTCCATGGAATTTAGGCCAGAATACTGAAGTGTGTAGTTCTCTTCTCCAGGGGACCTTCCCAACTCAGGAATGGAACCCAGGTCTCCCACATTGTAGGCAGATTCTTTACCAAGTGAGCACAAGGGAAGCCCAAGAACACTGGCGTGGGTAGCCTATCCCTTCTCCAGCAGATCTTCCAGACCCAGGAATCGAACCAGGCTCTCCTGCATTGGAGATGGATTCTGTACCAACTGAGCTATCAGAGAAGCCCCCAGTAGTGAAAGTCATTCAGTCGTATGACTCTTTGCAAGCCCATGGACTATATGGTCCATGGAATTCTCCAGGCTAGAATACTGGAGTGGGTAGCTATTCCCTTCTCCAGGGAATCTTCCCAACTCAGGGATGGAACCCAGGTCTCCCACATTGCAGGCAGATTCTTTACCAGCTAAGCCACGACTATATCTTGGATGACTGAAAAATGAAAGAAAAGAGATAGAATAATTTATATCACTATATTAGCCTAGAGGTTTTGAATATTAATAAGCCATTGATACCTGCTTCACTAGCTCAAGTGTTATCTACGACATCAGGTTGTTAATATTAATAACTCACAGTAAATTTAATGTTATTTCTTAATTTCAGCAGTAAGGAGGTCAAAAGACTTTGCATTTTAAATTATTCTGTCTTCAAAGCACACTTTGAAAGTGAAAAATTATAGTTAATAAAAACAGAATTTATTAAGAAGCTTTTGGAAGGAATGACAAAGTGAGAACTGTGAAAGATTTCAAGTTTTACGTGAATAAGTTGACCTGTTATTACTTTTTTGATACTGAAAAAGACACAAGGCTTCTGGGTCAAGACACAAAAGCCTATATTATTTATGCCACCAAGCCTCCCTGGTGGCTCAGACAGTAAAGAATCTGCCTGCAATGCGGAGACCTGGGTTCAGTCCTTGGGTTGGGAAGATCTCCTGGAGAAGGGAACTGCTGCTGCTGTTGCTGCTAAGTCGCTTCAGTTGTGTCCAACTCTGTGTGACCCCATAGACGGCAGTCCACCACCGTCCTTGGGATTCTCCAGGCAAGAACACTGGAGTGGGTTGCCATTTCTTTCTCCAATGCATGAAAGTGAAAAGTTGAAAGTGAAGTTGCTCAGTCATGTCCGACTCTTCGAAACCCCATGGACTGCAGCCCACCAGGCTCCTCCATCCATGGGATTTTCCAGGCAAGAGTACTGGAGTGGGGTGCCATTGCCTTCTCCGGGAGAAGGGAACTACCCACCCCAGTATTCTGGCCTGGGAATTCCATGGACAGAGGACCCTGGCAGACTACAGTCCATGTGGTCATCAAGAGTCAGACATGACTTTCACTTCCACTTATACCACAACATGCAATGTGACCTCCATATCTAGGCTTGACGGTTCCCTTTGTTCCAAGTGCTGGTGATCAGCTGAGGCTGCGGTGGATGCCATCTACACACTTGGCTTCTGTCACAGCTGCGGAACCCGAAGCTTAGGCAACTAAAATCTCCAATCAGAGTGGCAAGGAAATCTACTTTTTGTCCTCTGAGGAGCCATCTCTTTCATACTGGACAGTGTAAAAGTTCACCTTTCTTTGGAAAGAGACACTGCATCTATCTTCTAAGGCTGTTCACTCCAAAAACGTTCTTGGAAAGATAGTCTGGAACACAGGCTGCCAGTGCCTCTGTTTGCAAAACATTTACAAGCAAAAGAGACCCATGAGAACTGTCTCTTAACAATTCCTTAGGGTATTTTAATACCTAATAGCTTACCTTCTATTTTGCCCAATTAAAACTAAGTATACTGGCTGAATATAAAATGAAAATGACATAAATTCTAAGTGGGAAACAAACGCAGAACCAGACCAACCACACTGCCCTGTCACCATCGTATCTGCTCCTCCCTGCCTTTATGTACCACCTCTGGCAAGGTCTTAGTCATAGTTGGTGATTCCCTGAGGGACATATTGTTAAATCTCTCGATGCTTCAATCTTCTATTAATTGCAGTTTTGCTCAGGGCAGTGGTGAAAGGTGGTAAAGTCCAAGGAGGTAATGTTGGCATCCATAGAGGAGCTGGTGAACAAGAAACACAGGTATTTCAGGGTCTATGGTAACCATTTGATGAAAACCAGATGAAAATAGCTGAAGAAATAATGTCTGAGCGAGATGATGGACAAAAAACTACCAGCTTTCGTGAAAATTCTCATTAAAAATCCACTGCAATGTAAGGCCCTATTTTGGATCTAGAAACACAATAGTGTTTGGAGCCTACAGATTAATGGAGCTTATAGTTTAAGTGACAAGAAATAAAAACAATCTTAAGGAAGAAAAACAAAGCTGGAGATACCATACTCCCTGATTTCAAACTATGTTACAAAGCGGCAGTAATCAAAACCATATGGTATCAGCACAAAACCAGACGTAGATCAATGGAAAAGAATAGAGAGCCCAGAAATAAACTCAAGCCTATGTGGTCAATTCATTTATGCCAAAGGGGCAGAGAATATACAGTGGAGAGAAGACAGTCTCTTCATTCAATAAATGATGTTGGAAAAATTAGACAGGTATGTTCAAAAGAATGAAACTAGGCCACCTTCTCACACCACATATAAGATAAATTCAAAGGGGATTAAAGATATAAACATCAGACCTGAACCCATAAGACTCCCAGAAGAAAGCACAGGCAGTATGCTCTTTGCTATCAGTCATACAAGTTTCTTTTTGTATCTATCACCTCACACAAGGGCATCAAAAGAAAAAATAAACAAATGGAGCTGCATCAAACTGAAAGACTTCTGAACAAGAAAGAAAACCATCAACAATATGAAAAGGCAAACAACTGGATGGGAGAAGATGACTGCAAGTAAATATCTAATAAGAGGTTAATATATAAATGCAAGTTTCCCAGGTGGTAAAGAACCTGTCTGCCAATGTGGGAAAGATGTAAGAGATATGACTTTGAACCCTAGGTGGGGGCTTCCCACATGGCTCAGCTGGTAAAGAATCCACCTGCAATGCAAGAGACCTGGGTTCAATCCCTGGTTTGGAAAGATCCCCCAGAGAAGGGAAAGGCTACCCACTCCAGTATTCTGGCCTGGAGAATTCCATGGACAGAGGAGCCTGGAGGGCTGCAGTCCATGGGGTCATAAACAGTTGGACAAGACTAAAGCAACTTAGCAAGCATGCATGCATCTAAAATATAAATATAAAAGTATAAATAACTCACAAAATTCAATATGAAAAAACAAACAAGTTCATTAAAAAATAGGCAGAGGACCTGAACCTTTACCAAGGAAGACATATAGATGGCCAGCAGACACATGAAAACATAATAATTATCACAAGTCATCAGGGAAATGCACATCAAAACTAAAGCATGCAGTCACTCATACTTGTCATGGTGACTATTATCAAAAGGACAAAAATAACAAGTATTGGCAAGCGAAAGTGGCTCAGTCGTGTCCGACTCTTTATGACCCCATGGCCTGTATAGTCCATGGAATTCTCCAGGCCAGAATACTGGAGTGGATAGCCTTTCCCTTCTCCAGGGGATCTTCCCAACCCAGTCTTTCCCAATCAAATCCAGGTCTCCTGCATTGCAGGTAGATTCTTTACCGACTGAGCTATGAGCAAGATGTAGAGAAAAGGGAACTCATTGCACTGTTGGTGAGAATGTAAATGAAAAACATTATGAAGTTTCCTCAAAAAATGAAAATAGAACTACCATACATCTAGCAAACCAACTCTAGATATTTATTCAAAGACAAAATGCTAATTAGAGAATAACTATATTTCACTTTTAAAAAAGTATTGTGTTGCAAATCTGAATGTTGCTAAGAAATTACAAAAAAAAAAGTCTCCTAACTTTGCATGGTGACTTGTTGTGATAATTTCCTAATGTATGCAAATACTGGATCATTATGTTGTACATCTGAAGCTAATATAATGATGTGTGTCAATTAGACTCCAATTAAAAAATTTAAATGTCTGCCAATGGAGTTTTAAAAAAAGATGTATGCACCCTTCTGTTCATTACAGCATTATTTACAATAGTCAACATATGGAAGCAATCTAAGTGCCTATCAATAGATGGATGGATAAAGATGTGATTATATATATATAGTATATATATTGTATATATATATTAATGTTATATTTATTGTGTATATTGTATTATACATATATTCTTGTTTAGTTGCTCAGTCATGTCCAACTCTTTGTGACCCCATGGACTGTAGCCCTCCAGGCTCCTCTGTCCATGGGATTTCCATACAAAAACACTGGAGTGGGTTTCCATGCCTTCCTCCAGGGAATTTTCCTGATGGAGGGATCGAACCTGTGTCTCTTACATCTCCTGCACTAGCAGGTAGGTTCTTTACCACTAGTACCACCTGGGAAGCCCCATACTGATATATACGTGTATTTAAAAACAAAACAGTGCTGACTTATAGATACAGAACAAACCGTGGTCAGCAGAAGGGAATGGAGTGGGAGAATGGGAAAAATAGCTTCAGGGGTTTAAGAAGTACAAACTTTCACTCATAAAATAAATAAGTCATAGGGATATAATGCACAGCATAGGGAGTATAGTCAATTAGTCAATAATACTGTAATAATTTTGTATGGTGCATAATCTAGAAAAATATTGAGTCACCATATATAATCACTAATATAATCATTAATATCTGAAACTAATACAATATTGTGTGCCAATAAAATAGGTTAAAAAATTACAAATAAATAAGAAATAAGATATATAAGTAAAAAGCACAGTGTGTCATGATGTGCCCTGTCTCATGGTGACTTTCGACTGTATATGATGATGAAAATTCACCTTTTTTCAGAAGAATGTGTGCTTAACATTGAACCACTGGATATTCTTTAAACAGAGAATATGGAGGAGGCACACTGGAGCTTTACACCACAGCACAACCACTGGAGTTGAACATCTGATGACATCAAGTCCAGTCTCCATTTTGACACTACAATCCCTGTTATAATACCTGGCAAATGGTAATTTGGTTTTGTTTGAGTAGTGTCAATGCCAGAGAGAGCACTATTTCAATTCCCTTAAAAAATCTTTATATACTTTTATTTTAGACATTTGTGCTTATCTTTCTGTAGGACAGATCGCTAAAAGTGGGGCTAATGCGGGAAAGGGCATGCATATTTCAGAGCTTGATGTAACACTCTTTATTTTAAAGTCTATTTTGCTTGATATGAATATTGCTACTCCAGCTTTCTTTTGATTTCCATTGCATGGACTACCTTTTTCCATCCCTCACTTTGGTCCGTGAGTGTGCCTAGGTCTGAAGTGGGTGTCCTGTAGGCAGCATATACGCAGGTCTCGCTTTTGTATCCATTCAGCCAGTCTGTGTCCTTTGGTTGCTTTGACCAGTTACTGGAAGTTAAGAGAACTATGATAGTGACTTCAGGCTTGAGGAGTCTCCACTCTTTCATGGGTTTTACTTCCAGGAAGCCTACCAAGTTTTCAAAGTGAAAGTATAAGAAGACTACCTTTGGGTTTGGGGAAGAGAGAGAAAAAATAAACTGTTTCGAAATATTCCCAAAGAAGCCTCCATAACAAAAACCTGTTCTCCAAATAAAATGACTTTCCCACACCTTATCCACTGAGGACAGTTACCCAATTCAGCTCCCTCTAGACTTTGTGTCACTTAGAGGAGGTAAAGATGACTGAGAAACAGACCCAGCCTCTCAAAAAACTGACGTTTAATCATAAGATCACAGAACACTTCTCCTTCCACACATCTGACCAGTATATCAACAGAGCTACAGTATAATAACTGTGGATTAAACTGAATGATTGGATGATACAGAATTTATTTAATAAGAAGTTTTTAAGAAAAGACAAAAGAGAAGAAGGAAAAAAGCAAGGACACTAGAGAAGTTTCTTTCACATCCAGGAACAGTAAACATTAAACACAGCTCAGCTCTGTTTAGATTAGCACAAAACCTCACATAGGCTTATTTTCTGCCCAATCTAGTCTGGATACCAACAAAAAAATTACAAGACAGGCTAAAAGGCAAGAGAAACACAATCTGAAAAGAAAAGTCATGCTTCCAAACCAGTTTCAGGTATGAGACAAATTTTGGAATTATCAGATACAGAATTAAAAACAACTTTGATTAATATGTTTAAGCCTGTAATTGGGGGAAAAAAATGGACAATTTGCAAGAATAGATGAGTACTGTAGGCAGAGAAATGAAAACTGCAAGCATCAAAAGGAAAGGCTATAAACTGAGAATGCCATAGCAGAAGTAAAGAGTTTCTTTAGTGGGCCCATCGGCAGCCTGGAAATGACTGAAAAAGGAATCAGTGAGCTTGAAGGCAAATCACTAGAAATCTCCCATGAAATAAGAGAGAAAAGAAGAAAAAAAGAATGGAAAAAATAGAACGCCTAAGAACTTTGGACCAATTACAAACACGTAACCTGCACACACTAGAAATACCAGGAAGGAGGAAAATACTCTGAAGGAATATCTGAAATAATAATGACAGAGTATTTTTCCAAGTTAATGACAGACCCAGGTTCGATCCCTGGGTTGGGAAGATCCCCTGGAGAAGGAAATGGCAACCCACTCCAGTATTCTTGCCTGGAGAATCCCATGGATGGAGGAGCTTGGTGGGCTACAGTCCATGGGGTCACAAAGAGTCGGACACGACTGAGTGACTTCACTACACTAATCACTAATGACAGACACCAAACCACAGATCCAGGAACCTCAGAGACTATCAAGAAGGAAACATACCCAAAAATCTACACTTAAATCTATTAAAAATGCAGATAACTTAAAAAGCCATGGGGATGAGAGAGAGAAAGTTAGCGAAAAATAGCACCTAATCTACAGAGAGAAAAGAATAAGAATTACATAATATTTCTTATCAGAAAACATACAAGCAAGAAGATTTTTACTGAAATATCTTAGTTGGTGGGGGAAAACCCACTAATCTAAAATACTGTAGCCAATGAAGTGATTCTTCAAAAGTGAAGGAGAAATAGACTTTCTCAGATTACAAAATTGAGAAAATTTTTTACCAGTACACCTGACCAGCAAAAATGTCAGAAGCAGTCTTCAGTTTTCAACCAGTCTTTTATGTTGCTTGTCTTGTAATATGTTCAGAAAAATCATTTGATAAAGTTAAACCCTTCGTATAAACATACTAGAATACTAGGAATAGGAAAAAAAAATTTTTATTTAAAAAAGCTATGCTTACCAGAAATTTTTATATGTTAGATATATTTTGTTTTAATTTAAGGACTAAGAAAGAATACACCCTACCACTTCTCTTGTCCAACATTTATTCACTCAACAGATACTTGTTTATCAACCACTATACTGCAAGTCCTCTGTTTTGCACCAGGGATACAGTTTGAAAGAAAACAGACAAAAGAATTAAAAATAGGTAGAAAGAAAGAAGGAAAATAATATATATCAGAAAATAATCTACATAAAGAGAGTTTAGAGAAAGAATAAAGATAAAATGTTTTATCTTTTCCATAATTAATAATAGTAACAAAATATTCAGTAAATATAGTATATGGACAAATAAAATGAATAATAAAACTGTTAAAGGGATGGGAGGGAAGAATTGAGATTACTCTGCTATGTGGTATATGCATTATTCACGGATGGTATAGTGTTCATTGAAAATCAACTTAGATTAGTTGTAAATATATATTGAAAATGTTAAGGCAATCCCAGAGAAATATCTTTAAGTTGCTAAGACAGAATATAAAAATATAACAATACAAAATGCTTGATTAAAACCAGAGAAGGCAGAAAAAGAGGTGGAAATTCAAAATAAATAAATAGCGAATGCAACGAGTATAAAAGAGTTGAGCTTCCCCGGTGGCTCAGTGGGTTAAGCATCCACCTGCAATGTAGCAGACACAGGAGATGCAGGTTCAATCCAGGGTCAGAAAGATCCCCTGAAGCAAGGCATGGCAACCCACTTCAGTATTCTTGCCAGGAAAATCCCCACAGAGGAGCCTGGCAAGCTACAGTCCATAAGGTCACAAGAGTTGGACATGAAAGAATCGACTGAACACATAAAACAGTTACAAACATGGTAGGTATTAATCAAACTGTAGCAACAAACAGTTTAAATGTGAATTATCTAAATATACCAATTAAAAACAGATGATCAGGGTAGATAATTAAGCAAGACCCAACTATATGTTTTATGTAAGAAATTTGCTTTAAATATAAAGAGAAGAGTTAAAGTTATAGGATGAAGAAAGTTATATATCTCAAACAAAGTAGACTTCAGAACACTGAAAATTATCAGAAATAAAGAAGGCTGATGCCAACATCCGTACCCTGAAAGATGATGCTGTGAAAGTGCTGCACTCAATATGTCAGCAAATTTGGAAAACACAGCAGTGGCCACAGGACTGTAAAAGGTCAGTTTTCATTCCAATTCCAAAGAAAGCCAATGCCAAGGAATGCTCAAACTACCACACAATTGCACTCATTTCACATGCTAGTAAATTAATGCTCAAAATTCTCCAAGCCAGACTTCAGCAATACGTGAACCATGAACTCCCTGGTGTTCAAGCTGGTTTTAGAAAAGGCAGAGGAACCAAAGATCAAATTGCCAACATCCACTGGATCACGGAGAAAGCAAGAGAGTTCCAGAAAAAAAAAAAAAAAACAAACATCTATTTCTGCTTTATTGACTATGCCAAAGCCTTTGACTGTGTGGATCACAATAAACTGTGGAACATTCTGAGAGAGATGGGAATACCAGACCACCTAACCTGCCTCTTGAGAAATCTGTATGCAGGTCAGGAGGCAACAGTTAGAACTGGACATGGAACAACAGACTTGTTCCAAATAGGAAAAGGAGTACGTCAAGGCTGTATATTGTCACCCTGCTTATTTAACTTATATGCAGAGTACATCATGAGAAATGCTGGACTGGAAGAAACACAAGCTGGAATCAAGATTGCCGGGAGAAATATCAATAACCTCAGATATGCAGAGACACCACCCTTATGGCAGAAAGTGAAGAGGAGCTACAAAGCCTCTTGTTGAAAGTGAAAGAGGAGAGTGAAAAAGTTGGCTTAAAGCTCAACATTCAGAAAATGAAGATGTGGGAGACCTAGATTTGACCCCTGGACCCCAGGCGTCCAGCCCTGGTTGGATCCAGGGTATCCGAAGTGGGGACGGTATGGCGAGAGAGATATATAGACTTAGAGATAAGGAAAGAATTTGCAGTTAAGAGAATAGAGGAGAGAAAGAGACTGTATTCCTTGGTTTACATAGAAAGCCAATAAAACCTCAGACAAGAGACTTATACCATCTATGTAGGGCCGCAGGCGCCCATTTGAATAGCGGAGGGTGCCCCACCTTGGGCTCCCTCTCACATGGGTCTTAGAGGCCCAGGCAAATAAGTACACACGGCGAGCATCTATGCTCCAGATGGGAATCAGCCAGAAAATAGAGTAAGAAAGAAAAGAAGACACGGGGGAAGCCAGATTTCTGAGAAACTGGTCCATCTCTTTATTTTCCAGGAAAGCTTTTATACTTTAAGTTGTACATAGATATCAATGGGTAATACAAAGTCATGCAGGTGCAGCAGCCCTGGCCCTTATCGAGACCAGGCTTTCTCTCTGCATACCTAGCTGTATACAAAGGTCTTAGGTGATTTACATCATCTTCTGGCCAGGAGGCCTGTTAGCATTTTATGACCCTTTTCTGATAAGGGTCCATCAACCAGAAAACTTATTTGCCTTAAAAGTGTTGTTCTTACTAAAGTCTGGTGCCACTCTCAGAAAGCACTAATTAAGGTTTCATTCTTACATAGCAAGGACACAACAATTTATACCAAATAAAGAGGAGTACAGTGATTTATAACAAAGAGAAAATTCATTAACTCAAAGGTCTAGTATTGCTAACATCAAAACTACTACTTTTTCTATATCCCTATTACATTGAATAATATCCTCCAGGTGCCTAAAAGGTAAAGGATATGGAGGCCTGGCGGCAGTCATTAACTCAACAAGAAACCCTTCATCAATATAATTCTTAGCTCTTTAAAAAAGGCTCTATATCTTTAAGATGTTTTAAGCTTTGTGCCTCTCACGGTTGGGGGGCTGTAAACAATCACTTGCGTAGTTGTAAAAGTCTGGGTAAACCTGTCAGGCAAGTTAGAGAGCCATCAGAGGGGTTTGAGCTGAGACACTCCTTTTATATGCAGGGGACTGTTAACTGGAGCTCTAAGTTAATTTTTCCCAGAGAAAGGTGGTCAGGAATAGCCCCCTGTTAATGTCAGAGGAGTTGGTGAAAGTCATAAAATAATAAGACAGACAGATTCTGGTTTTGGGGTAGATGCTTGAGAAGTTCCAGGGGGCCCCACAAGGCCTGATCCCGCCTTTGCATGTCAGGCCCCTTCCTCATGACATTTGTCACAGGGTGGGATTCCCCATGCTGGCTCCCAGCAATGGATCAGGAAAGTCCTCTGGAAAAGGAAATGACAACAATTCCAGAATTCCTGTCTGGAAAATTCCATGGATGGAGGAGCCTGGCAATCTACAGTCAATGGGATTGCAAAGAGTTGGAAATGACTTAATGACTAATACTTGCACTTTTCACTTTCCCAGTAAAAGGGCATTGGTGACACATGCCTGTAGAGATTTTACCAGGACTTAGGCTCATACTTGTACACATCTGGTCTCAAGTCTAGTATGGCAGGCCCTCAGCAAAGGGCAGCATGAGGGCCTTCTCTGTTATCCTCCATTCTAGAACCTCCCTGGTGCTAGGCTCAAAGAAAGTTTGCCCTGTAAAAGAGGTCTTATAAATAATCTAGGCCAATATTTCTCCTCCTTTTAGTCACACTTTCTCTATCTGTTAGAATTGTCCTGTAATTTTATTTACAAGGCAATTGGTATTTATTGGTGCAATTTATTTTGGAGGCAATTGGAATTGCCTTCAGAAGAACATTAAATAAGCTTTTCAAACCATACAGACTCCACCATTCTGAACCACTCTCTCCAGCCTATTTTTCAGATGAAGAGGTGAACTAATTGTTTTAACTCATGCAGTTGTTTGAGTAGTTATTTGGTGGGCTACACACTCAAGTCTCCTCATTCTCTCCTCCTCCTTCAGTCCCTCTCAAGACGATGATCTCTGTGGATGGACATATTGAAATGGAATCACCAAAAGAGGGGCTCCATATGGAACTTTCCTTAGATTTATATTCTGAATCTTGTTTGAGAGATTATCAAGGATAATGAGTTGTACTCACCTAAGCATATAGTTTCGGTTTTAGAAAAGGCAGAGGAACCAGAGATCAAATTGCTAACATCCTCTGGATCATCAAAAAAGCAAGAGAGTTGCAGAAAAACATCTATTTCTGCTTTATTGACTATGCCAAAGCCTTTGACTGTGTGGATCACAATAAACTGTGGAAAATTCTGAAAGAGATGGGAATACCAGAGCACTTGACCTGCCTCTTGAGAAATCTGTATGCAGGTCAGGAAGCAACATTTAGAACTGGACATGGAACAACAGACTGGTTCCAAATAGGAAAAGGAGTACGTCAAGGCTGTGTATTGTCACCTTGCTTATTTAACTTATATGAAGAGTATATAATGAGAAATGCTGGACTGGAAGAAACACAAGCAGGAATCAAGATTGCCGGGAGAAATATCAATAATCTCAGATATGCAGGTGACACTACCCTTATGGCAGAAAGTGAAGAGGAACTAAAAAGCCTCTTGATGAAAGTGAAAGTAGAGAGTGAAAAACTTGGCTTGAAGCTCAACATTCAGAAAACGAAGATCATGGCATCTGGTCCCATCACTTCATGGGAAATAGATGGGGAAACAGTGGAAACAGTGTCAAACTTTATTTTTTTGGGCTCCAAAATCACTGCAGATGGTGACTGCAGCCATGAAATCAAAAGACACTCCTTGGAAGAAAAGTTATGACCAACCTAGATAGCATATTCAAAAGCAGATACATTACTTTGCCAACTAAGATCTGTCTAGTCAAGGCTATGGTTTTTCCTGTGGTCATGTGTGGATGTGAGAGTTGGACTGTAAAGAGGCTTAGTGCTGAAGAATTGATGCTTTTGAACTGTGATGTTGGCGAGGACTCTTGAGAGTCCCTTGGACTGCAAGGAGATCCAACCAGTCCATTCTGAAGGAGATCAGCCCTGGAATTTCTTTGGAAGGAATGATTCTAAAGCTGAAACTCCAGTACTTTGGCCACCTCACTGGAAAAGACTCTGATGCTGGGAGGAATTGGGAGCAAGAGGAGAAGGGGCCGATAGATGATGAGGTGGCTGGATGGCATCACTGACTCAATGGACGTGAGTCTGAGTGAACTCCGGGCGTTGGTGATGGACAGGGAGGCCTGGCATGCTGTGATTCATGGGGTCTCAAAGAGTCAGACACGACTGAACTGAACTGAACTGAACTGACACATATAGTGATTCCAGCTTGTGCTTCTTCCAGGCCAGCGTTTCTCATGATGTACTCTGCATGTAAGTTAAATAAGCAGGGTGACAATATACAGCCTTGATGTCCTCCTTTTCCTATTTGGAACCAGTCTGTTGTTCCATGTCCAGTTCGAACTGTTGCCTCCTGACCTGCATGTAGGTTTCTCAAGAGGCAGGTCAGGTGGTCTGATATTCCCATCTTTTTCAGAATTTTCCACAGTTTATTGTGATTCATACAGTCAAAGGCTTTGGCATAGTCAATAAAGCAGAAATAGATTTTTTTTTTTCTGGAACTCTCTAGCTTTTTCGATGATCCAGAGGATGTTGGCAATTTGATCTCTGGTTTCTCTGCCTTTTCTAAAACCTACTTGAACATCTGAAGTTCACAGTTCACATATTACTGAAGCCTGGCTTGGAGAATTTTGAGCATTACTTTACTAGCATGTGAGTTAAGTGCAATTGTGCGGCAGTTTGAGCATTCTTTGGCATTGCCTTTCTTTGGGATTGGAATGAAAACTGACCTTTTCCAGTCCTGTGGCCACTGCTGTGTTTTCCAAATTTGCTGACATATCGAGTGCAGCATTTTCATAGCATCATTTTTCAGGATTTGAAATAGCTCAACTGGAATCTGTCACCTCCACTAGCTTTGTTCATAGTGATGCTTTCAAAGGCCCACTTGACTTCATGTTCCAGGATGTCTGGCTCTAGATGAGTGATCACACCATCGTAGCTATCTGGGTTGTGAAGATCTTTTTTGTACAGTTCTTCTGTGTATTCTTGCCACCTCTTCTTAATATCTTCTGCTTCTGTTAGTTCCATACCATTTCTGTCCTTTATTGAGCCCACCTTTGCATGAAATGCTCCCTTGGTATCTCTAATTTTCTTGAAAAGATCTCTAGTCTTTCCTAGTCTGTTGTTTATCTCTATTTCTTTGCATTGATCACTGAGGAAGGCTTTATTATCTCTCCTTGCTAGTCTTTGGAACTCTGCATTCAGATGCTTATATCAAGATTTTCGGGAGAAATATCAATAACCTCAGATATGCAGATGACATCACCCTTATGGTGAAGAGGGACTAAAAAGCCTCTTGATGAAAGTGAAAGAGGGGATTGAAAAAGTTGGCTTAAAGCTCAACATTCATAAAATGAAGATCATGGCATCTGGTCCTATCACTTCATGGCAAATAGATGGGGAAACAGTGTCAGACTTTATTTTATTTTATTTTATTTTTTTGTCCTCCAAAATCACTGCAGATGGTGATTACAGCCATGAAATTAAAAGATGCTTACTCCTTGGAAGTAAAGTTATGACCAACCTAGACAGCATATTGAAAAGCAGAGACATTACTTTGCCAACAAAGGTCCGTCTAGTCAAGGCTGTGGTTTTTCCAATGGTCTTGTATGGATCTGAGAGTTGTACTGTGAAGAAAGCTGAGCACCGAATTGATGCTTTTGGAGTTGGAGAAGACTCTTGAGAGTCCCTTGGACTGCATAGAGATCCAACCAGTCCATGCTAAAGGAGATCAGTCCCGGGTGTTCATTGTTAGGAGTGATATTGAAGCTGAAACTCCAATGCTTTGGCTACCTCACATGAAGGGTGACTCATTGGTAAAGACTCTGAGGCTGAAAGCGATTGGAGGCAAGAGGAGAGGGGACGACAGGGGATGACATGGCTGGATGGCATCACCGACTTGATGGACTTGAGTTTGGGTAAACTCCAGGAGTTGATGATGGACAGGAAGACCTCGTATGCTGCGATTCATGGGGTCACAAAGAGTCAGACACGACTGAACAACTGAACTGAACTGAACTGAAGCATATAATGAGGAAAAGTTATGACGAACATAGACAGCATATTAAAAAGCAGGGACGTTACTTTGCTGAAAAAGGTCTGTCTAGTCAAAGCTATGTTTTGCCAGTAGTCATGTATGGATGTGAGAGTTGGACTATAAAGAAAGTGGGGCACTAAAGAATTGATGCTTTCGAACTGTGATGTTGGAGAACACTCTTGAGAGTGCCTTAGACTGCAAGGAGATCAAACCAGTCCATTCTAAAAAGGAAAAC
Organism: Aepyceros melampus; assembly: GCA_006408695.1. Taxonomy (NCBI): domain Eukaryota; kingdom Metazoa; phylum Chordata; class Mammalia; order Artiodactyla; family Bovidae; genus Aepyceros; species Aepyceros melampus. The sequence goes on from SJXQ01001017.1 coordinate 195,261, forward strand.
AGCCCTGAATATTCATTGGAAGGACTGATGCTGAAGCTGAAACTCCAATACTTTGGCCATCTGATGCGAAGAACTGATTCATTAGAAAGACCCCAATGCTGCCAATATTGAAAAATGGGAGGCATGAGGAGAAAGGGACAACAGAGGATTTGATGGTTGTATGGCATCACTGACTCAATGAACATGAATTTGAGCAATCTTCAGGAGCTGGTGATGGACAAATAAGCCTGGTGTGCTGCAATCCATGGGGTCACAAAGAGTTGGACATGACTGAGCCACTGAACTGAACTGATCTGAACTGAAACATATAGTGATAGGAGAATCATAGTATATATGATGGAGGAAAAGTAATGCAGGTGGGATTGAACTGAAAGTTGCATTTCCCATGGTGTATTTGGCCAGAGATATTTCTGTTTATAGAATATGAGGTATGAGCACATCAGAGTGATGACTCAAGACACAGGTGTTCAACTGAAAGTTGACAACCTGAATGTTGTAGCTCCCTTTTCTGTGGTGCTGAGAGTTGATCTGAGTCAGAGGTAACGGCTTTAAGGAACCTCCTAGAACCATATAAGAAAGAATTTCCTGAAAAGCAGTGGATGGAAGTAACAGGGCAGATGTGGATTAATGATTAATAAGTGTCTGAAAGAGGAAGAAAAGCCATAAACAAAATTTGTAGTCATGTCATGATGGTACACGGAGAAACGATGGCACCCCACTCCAGTACTCTTGCCTGGAAAATCTCATGGATGGAGGAGCCTGGTAGACTGTAGTCCATGGGGTTGTGAAGAGTCAGACACGACTGAGCGACTTCACTTTCACTTTCATGCATTGGAGAAGGAAATGGCAACCCACTCCAGTGTTCTTGCCTGGAGAATCCCAGGGACAGGGGAGCCTGGTGGGCTGCAGTGTATGGGGTCGCACAGAGTTGGACAAGACTGAAGTGACTTAGTAGTAGCAGCAGCTTGCCATGACTAGGAGTTTCTGTGCTCTAATGATCCCCATCTATCTCCCTCCTTCTGTACTGCTGTCATCCACAGGCCTTTCATTCACTCACTCATTCTTCAAACCAAGAGAAAACCTCCCCTATGCTAGGCTAGAACCAAGTTTGGGCAACTTTATCTATCACTGGGGAGTGCCCAGTAGGGAGAGGGAGGCAAGGAAGCCTCCCATGAAGTGTAGAGTCCATTACTTTAGAGAACAGAAAAGAGGCATCCAAGTCTCCCTAGGGCAGTCCAGACTTCAGGGCAGGGAAGGGAAGTGACCAGTGGAGGGCGCAGGTGTCCCCTGATGGGACAGGAATGACAGACTGAGGCAGGCCCCTGAGCAGGGCTCTGCCATAGTGCTCCAGGAAAAGCAGAATGGCAAGGGCCCAGGAGAAATTCTTCTGGTTCTGCCCCACTTTCTGGTTGTGTGTGGCTGAGCATCTCTGTGCTCTGGATTTCCCTCCTGTGATGAGAAGTAAGTAAAATTACCTATTGTCACTATCATTAAGCCAACAATAAAGGAGGGATTTTAAGCTGGTGATGGAAGTGATTATTTTTGTGTATCAGAAAGATCCATCTGGCAGCAGCAAGCAGATAGGCCTGAGTTGAAGAGACTGACCCCCAAGAGACTAATAAGGGCTGTCCTCAGATTGGGGGAGGCTTCTATTCTTCTCCTTTCTCTGCATCCTTGCACAGCTCTGCTCACTACAATCAGACCTTAGGACCTGGTACTCAGGACTGTGCTTGGAGAGAAAGGGGAACATGATGGTCTCACTATGAGCTCAGTCCTGTAGGGCTTGAGGTAGCTTTTTGTTCCAGGCAGGGACACAACCTCCAGCCAAGCTCACTACACATCCTGGACCTCCTAGATCAGAGTCTCTCTAGGGATGGGATATTATACTTTGTAAAATCTCCCAGGTGATCCTAAAGGTGAATTTAGGAACCATACAGTGAAGTAGGACTAACCCAGTGTTCACACACTAATAAAACACACATATTGGGACATATGCTTTTTTCTGGACTTAGTCACTTTGTGTGGTGTCTCCAGCTAAATGAGGGAAATATCTATCAAGAAACCAAGAAGTTGTGTTCCTTGATTGCGGAAAAACCCTGACATACTGTGTGAAATTGCTCGTGTTTGTTCACTGGCTTATTATCCTAGCAACACTGGGAGTCAGGTGGTGGTATTTCTACTTTGTAGATAAGGAAATGGAGACTTGGAAAGCAGAAATAGTTTTTCAAAATATGATGCAAATTCAGGTCTGCCCAGCCCTCATCCAGTGCTCTTTCTACTAAAGCACACCATCTGCCACATAGTGCCCAAGAGCCAGGAAAGGTGAAACAAGTGGTCATGTCTCCTTTGAAGCTGTCATCTGAAGAACAAAGACAGGCCTGACACACATGGAACTTTTAGAGGACAATTAAGAGTGAATCGATGCACTATTGATTCTCGAGTGCAATGGGACAAATACAGCATATAAATGTGTTAATAGGGCTGATCTGTCAGGATGTTTTGTGCTAATTGGAGTGGCTTGGTACATCCTCCACATGACAAAATGAGCCAAAATGCTTCCTTAGCTTGACAAGCCATCTTGCTGCATTGACACTTGCCGTGATGAATAAGCAACGAAGGGCATGCTCCCCTGTCTTGTCCCTGGGTGGAGACTGTGTCTGGAGGGTCAGTCATGCACACATTCAGCTCTCTCACCTGCTCTCAGGAAACAATGGGAGGCCAATGGCAGCTGTAGAGCAGGCTTGCTTTTGGCAACATGAGTGGACGGACAGCTCCAACTCACCCGGAGTCCCAATAGGCTGCTGGGTTATTTTGTAGAAAACATCACAATTCAATAGTATTGGAGGCAGCAGAAGAAAGATCATTTGCCTTATGTGAACTGCTGGTTTGAAAGCATTTCTCCCTAATACGTATTCTATAACTTGACACGAGGGCCCAAATGGCCATTGACAGGCATGTCAAAGGAAAAAGAGAAGAGACAAAGGAAAAAGACAGTTGGGTTCAACTCATACACTAGCCTCTCCAGGAGGAAATGCTTCTCCCTCACTTACAGACAATTCTGTGTTTTCTGGGGCACTTTTTTTCTGACATCTTTATCTCAGTTAGTCTTGTCTCTTGTCTGAGGAACATAAAGGCTTGTTTCCTTTCTTCAGCAGCTGCAAAATACATCTGCTGGCATAACGACCTAACTAAGGGCTACATTTAATTAAGAAGTGTCAGACGTTCTTTTATTTTAAATTCTTACAGAGTTCCCACAGGAGGGGAATTTCTTATGAAACAGTCTCTATGTTATGTGATACATTTTAAAACTTTCCCCAATGGTCTCCAAATAAAACCAACATACACTGTCCTTGAAACAAGGAAGTGAAAAAAGATCTCTTTCACGTTAATTGAAAGCACACCTGTGTCTAACCCTACCACATATTTAGATGAAAATGTAAAGATGAGGCAAATTTCCAGTTTCCCAAACAACAACGATACTAGATAATGAAACATTTGTGATGCTGGTTATTTGAGGCAGTCCTAAGGGTGGTGATCCTTTTCTTTCACTACATGTTTTCTCTTAAGTCCCAGGCGTTAGGAGGGGTACCCAGTGTCCTTCACTGACAGAGATCCGTATGTGCGTCCAGTACCTGACATCGCTCATATCAGGCGTGCTGCCATCATGCTTCTGTGTTGAAAAACTGGATCACCCACAGCTCTACGTGTCATCGTCCCCTCATTCATTCTTTCATGCAACTCTATTTTTGGCTCAGTGCCAGATGGGACCATTATTACAGTCATTTCTATGCTTTCTGAGGCACTTTCCTTCTAACTTCTTCATCTCAATTAGTCTTGTCTTCTCAGTGAGCCTGTAAATAGATTCAGGAATCAGTTTGATTTCTGCACTGAATCAGAATCCTGTGCATCATGGAGATACTAGCAGAAGGCACACCTATGTATGATCCTGACTATCTGGTGTGTTCATCATGGCCCTCAAAAATGAGGTGCAATAGTTATGTGGGCTGTGGTGTCCAGAAACCCCACTGTTATCCGTTGAGAGGTTCTAGTACATGAAGCCCATGTTACTGACATTGGGATTCAGTGAGACTGGGTGTAGCCTTCACGACCCTCAACCTACAGCCTGTTATAAAGAGTGAAGTAAGTTAGAAAGAGAAAAATAAATATTGCATATAAATGTATATATATGGAATCTAGAAAATGGTATTGATGAACCCATTTGCAGGGAATAAATGAATATGTAGATGTAGAGCATGGATTTATGGACACAGTGGAGAAAGGAAAGAGTGGGATGAATGTAGAAGGTAGCATCGACATATATCACTACCACACAAAATAGATAGCTGGTGAGAAGTTGCTATGTAACACAGGGAGTCCAGTCCTTAGGTCTACCTGAAAACTCTGGATGTCACCAGCGATAGTTACTTCCTTTCTCTGCCATCAGATGGTGGACTATACCACAGAAGCCTGGCATGCTGCAGTTCATGGGGTTGCAAAGCATGAGACGTGACTTAGCGACTGAACAACAGTGTTATCCCTGGTACATAGGAGGTAGCCACCCCCTAAAAATGCTTTTGGAATGAATGAATAATTTGCTATGTTTAATCCATATATCACTAAATTATTCTTATATGCAAAAAAATTAAGCAGGATATACAGTTGAGGGCTGTGTATAAATCCCATTTCCTGGGAATTATGACCTATTAGTGTTCCAGTTATAGGGAAATCCAGAATTTCTTCTTTCATTATCCCAATTCCAGGGTTAAATGTTTTTCTGCCCGATCACTGTTTTAAAGTGGCCTGTGCTGTCAAGAGAATCCAAATCTGTCCTCTTTATTCTGCTTCCATGTGGACAGCTCATCCCTGCCACCCTCCATCCAGTGCTGGCTGCCCTCCTGTGCTAACCTCCCAGGCCAGCTCTTGTGTCCTGCTCTGTATCATGCCCCTGAAGGCTGCAGGAGAGGAGTGTGCTAGGGAACCTGGGGCTGAGAGTGAAGAGCCTGCAGTCATGACCATTGATGAGAATCACGAGTTGGGCCCCAGACCATCACGTGCTGCCAACTGGTGAAGGCTGTGAACTTGGATGACAGAACTGGTTGGCTGTGAACAGTGACAGGGCTTGGTTACGGGTTACTGGTGCCACAAATACAGATTCATGTATTCTTGGGGCCATTGGGAGGCACCACAAGTGCCAGGGGCACCCAGGACTCTGCTTTGGATATTGAAAAGCTCCCTCAGTTTATGAAATAGGCTGTCAGTAACTATTATCATTCAATGAAACAAGCTGCCGGCCACTGCTTTGTCTAATGTCCTCCTCAGTGTGAGAAATCCTCTTAGGCTCCTTGATATGCATCCCTCCCCTTTGGCTGACAGCATACAGTTCTTTGTGGGGCAAAATACTTTTGTTCCCAAGAAATAAATTCACACTGAGCTCACAAGTTTCTCCTTACATCTTTTCCATTAATCCTTATTTCTCTGGAAACAGCACAAATAAAACACAATATTTCTTATAAAAGTTTCAAACATGCAAAAGATTATGTCTCAGAAAGAAGCATATTTTTATAATTTTTATGGAATCTGTATAGGTACCTATTTAAAATGTCAAATTGATGTAGATCACAAAAGGAAAACTAAAGATCTCCTGTCTACTCATAACAGGAAGTCTCTGTCCCCACTGTCCAGAGTTTCTTCCAGAAAAACATCTTTCACATACTTGTGTTTTTAAAAAAATATTATTATTCATGCAACCCCGGAGGGGCAAAAAGAGACTTTAATAAGGGGAGGGAGAATCCACCAGAATAAGAAGAGATACAGCAAGCATGGGAGCAGAGGAACCAGAGCAGGCAAGAGGCCCTGGTAGGGATGCTCTGGAGGACTCTCTTCTCCACGTCTAGCACAGGCACTGCTCTGACAGACAAGGTGAATCAGCGCCCCTCTCAGCTGGGAGGGCAAGAAGCAGCCCCTGGGGCAAAGACAGCCTAGCTTCTAGGCATGCCTGGAGGTCACCAGTTCACCTTTGTCCCCAGCCAGTGCTGGGTGGCCAACTGCAGGCAAAGCTCAGGAAGCTAGCAGAGGGTCCCTACCACTTCAACTGGGCCCAAGAAGACAGGAGGATGAGGGAGAGGAACACAAGTCTGAAACCTCCCTCCATCCTCACCTGGGGTGGCTCTGGGGAGGAACAATAGTCACCTTCTGGCCCCAGGCCCTCGCAGACCAACAGGAAACAGTAAGGTACAATCACTGGGACCAGTCACAGTCACTGGAGGTGGAGATCATTTTTTTTCTTAAAAAAAAAAAAAAAAAAAGACAAAAAGGTTGCAGTCTCCTACAAGAGGTTGCAGTCTCCTACAAGCACAGAGTTTTATGTTTCAAGAGGTTAAGAAGAATGATATGTCCTGGCCTAGCACATCAGAAGCAAGCCTGATCAGGTACATGTGGCCTCGGGGTAGGTCCACTGCTGCTTTGCGGCCCAGCGAGCAAGCACAACACCCACCTCCTGCATCTAAGGCCCACCCCAACCCAGCTCCACTCTGCTACTGCCACCTCTGCCACTCTGGGAACTTAACTCCAGGATGCCTTCGCAGAGACATGGGGGAGTCTGAGGGGTAAGGCCATGAGATCCAGCCAGATAGTTTAAACATTCTTGAGGAACTCTTCTGCCACAAAGCGCTCATGGGCATTGATCAATGGCTTCATCTCACGGATCTCCTTGTCAATTTCTTCCATGAAGGGGATCACAAGTCCACAAACTTGTGCTTATACGTCTGCTCTGTGTGGAAGTTGGTGAACAGAAAGCTGATGTCATACCCTTCCAGTGGTTTCCTTCGGAGGATAAAGAAGTTCTCTGCTCGCATCACGAAGAGGTGCATGAACTTGTGATGTAGAATCATCTCTGTTTCATCAGCCTGTTTCACAGCAATGCTGACTCTGACAGATTTGATGGAGCATTCCATCAGAGTCTTTTGTGGTGGTCATGGGTTGTAGAATGACCTCTTTGCTACTTCTGATTTTCACTTCTGGCCTGCTGTGTTGTTCCACTATCTGGGAGGAGAAATCCTCCAAGCAGAGGGCAGCCTGCAGCATGGTCTGCTCCACGCTCAGGAGGGCTGGAGAGTGGCAGTCATCGCGGACGCTGGCTGGGCAGAAAAGCAGAAGTGCGGAAGTGGCCAGCCCAGCAATGCCGGACCTGTCTCACTTGTGCTTTTTTTTTGTTTGTTTATTTTTTAATTGGAGGAAAATTGCTTTACAATGTTACGTCAGTTTCTGCCATACAACAATACGAATCAATCATCAGTTCAGTTCAGTTCAGTCACTCAGTCGTGTCCGATTTTTTGAGGCTCCATGAATCGCAGCACGCCAGGCCTCCCTGTCCATCACCAACTCCCGGAGTTCACTCAGACTCACATCCATTGAGTCAGTGATGCCATCCAGCCATCTCATCCTCGGTCATCCCCTTCTCCTCCTGCCCCCAATCCCTCCCAGCATCAGAGTCTTTTCCAATGAGTCAACTCTTCACATGAGGTGGCCAAAGTACTTGAGCTTCAGCTTTAGCATCATTCCTTCCAAAGCAATCCCAGGGTTGATCTCCTTCAGAATGGACTGGTTGGATCTCCTTGCAGTCCAAGGGACTCTCAAGAGTCTTCTCCAACACCACAGTTCAAAAGCATCAATTCTTCAGCACTCCACCTTCTTCACAGTCCAACTCTCACATCCATACATGACCACTGGAAAAACCATAGCCTTGACCAGACAGATCTTAGTCGCAAAGTAATGTCTCTGCTTTTGAATATGCTATCTAGGTTGGTCATAACATTTCTTCCAAGGAGTAAGCGTCTTTTAATTTCATGGTTGCAGTCACCATCTGCAGTGATTTTGGAGCCCCTCAAAATAAAGTCTGACACTGTTTCCACTGTTTCCCCATCTATTTCCCATGAAATGATGGGACCGAATGGCATGATCTTCGTTTTCTGAATGTTGAGCTTTAAGCCAACTTTTTCACTCTCCACTTTCACTTTCATCAAGAGGCTTTTTAGTTCCTCTTCACTTTATGCCATAATTATATGTATATTCTACCATTCTTGAGTCTCCATGCCTTCCTCCCATCCCTCCCCTCTAGGTCTTCACAGAGCTCCAGGCTGGGCTCCCTGTGTTATATAGCTGCTTCTCACCAGCTATTTTCCACATTTTAGTGTATATATGTAGATACTACTTTCTCCATTCGTACCACTTTCTCTTTCACTTACTGTGTCCACAAGTCTGTTTTCTATATCTGCTTCCTTCCCTGAAAATAGGTTCATCAATAGTTTTTTTCTAGATTCCATATACATGCATTAATATATAATATTTGTTTTTCTCTTTCTGAATTACTTCATTCTGTATAACCTGCTCTAGGTTCATCCACTTCACTAGAACTGACTCAAATTTGTTCTTTTGTATGGTTGCATAACATTCCATGGTATAAATGTATTGCATCTTCCTTATCCATTAATCTGCTGATGGACACCTAGGTTGCTTCCATGTCCTGGCTATTGTAAATAGTGATGCAATGAATATAGGAGTATGTGTATATTTTAGGGTTGTGGTCTTCTTAGGGCATATGCCCAACAGTGGGATTGCTGGGTCATATGGTAGATTTATTCCTAGTTTTTAAAGAATCTCCATACCTGTGCTTTTTAAAATTATAAAATAGGTTCCTACTATGTGCACTATTCCATACTCACCTTATCAGCAAATCTATGTTGGTATCAGGTAGCATGAGCTGCTATAACATGCAGACCACTGAACTAGTGGCTGAACTCAATGGAAGTTCATGTGTAGCCAATACAAAACCACACATAGATGCTCACAATAAGCATGCAGCTTTCCCCCAACAGCAAACCTTCTTCCCTACATTTTCTTCATCAATATGCAATTTCCAAGGACACTGTGCTCCTTCCCATCAAGATGCAAATTTGGGGCATCAAGTATGGGTAATTTTTTTTTTTTGAGCAGATCATGGTTACTTGCATCCCACTGGCTAGAACTTGGTCACATTGGTTGTCCTCCCTTCAAGGGAAAATGGGGCATTTGGTCTAATCCAGGCCCATGAAAATAAAGATATGAATTGGATGAATATCCAGAAGTCTACCCTCTGGTAGCATTTCACCTTTGAAGAAAAAATGAATGTGATTTTCTTTTAGGAAAAAGAATTTCTCTGGGCTGTGCCATTGCCATATCCAGCTCCCAGGAGGAAAGGATGCCCAGCGCCCTCCATCAGATCTGGAGTGTGGGATCCTGGCATCCCAGCCTCCTGTAGATTAACAATACAATTTATCTGTTTCCTTTTCAGGTCCTTGAGATATCCAGTGATGGAAAAGGGACATAATAATACCATAATAAGAGGTCTTCTAAGGCTCCAACATTGAAAGGTTGCTCTTTGGGCTGGGTTCATGATTTCTTTGGCAACATAAATCTTACAACTTAGTAGATCTCTCATCTATTTGTCTCTAGTCAGTTCTGTGTGCCTCAAAACATGAACAAAATTCTTTCCTAGGCATAGTCCCAACCTAGATTTGGTTTTTTGTTTTACTCACCCCCTGTCCTGCTCTCTTAATTGTGAGTTTGTCAGAAACACAGGGCATGGATGTAAGCTGCACACATCTGATCTTTGCCTTAGAAATAAGTTGAAGGAGTACATTCCTTAGCAAACTCCTCTCAATCTTATCTTTAATTTTTGGTGGCATAGAACCCATATTCTAAAAGTTTGAATCTCCAAATTTCTGAATCTTCTTTATTCCCTCTCATTTTTGTTTGCACACATACCAATTTACCCAAAGCTTATACCTTCTTTATAGCATTTTGCTAAAAGCAGAAAGTAAAAGCAGCACAGTTTATTTCCTACACCCTCACTTAGAGCAGAGATTCCTAGGTGGGTGGTGCTAGTGTTAAAGAACCCATCTGCCAATGCAGGAGACATAAGAGAAGTGGGTTCAATCCCTGGGAGAGGAAGATCACCTGGAGGAGAGCATGGCAACCCACTCAAGTATTCTTTCCTGGAAAATCTCCTGGATAGGGGAGCCTGTGGGCTACAATTGATAGGGTCATAAAGAGTTGACACAACTGAAGTGACCTAGCAGGCATGCACTTGCCATGGACTCGCCAACAATTCGACCTGCCTTCTGAGTTGTGGAGAGCCAGCAGTTTGATCAAATTTTCTGCCACTGCAATATATAGGTCTTCTATTTTCTCTGCCACCAAGCCAAGGTCACATATTTTAGGTTTGTAAAGTATCCCAATTCAATGTAAAATATTCACTTTTGATTAAGCTAATTATTTTACTGTGACAGATGCTATCTAGGTTGGTCATAACTTTCCTTCCAAGGATAAGCATCTTTTAATTTCATGGCTGCAATCACCATCTGCAGTGATTTTTAAAGTCTGACACTGTTTCCCCATGAAGTGATGGGACCAGATGCCATGATCTTCATTTTCTGAATGTTGAGCTTTAAGTCAACTTTTTCACTTTCTTCTTTCACTTTCATCAAGAGGCTGTTTAGTTCCTCTTCACTTTCTGCCATAAGGGTGGTGTCATCTGCATATCTGAGGTTATTGATATTTCTTCCGGCAATCTTGACTCCAGTTTCTGCTTCTTGCAGCCCAGCATTTCTCGTTATGTACTCTGCATGTAAGTTAAATAAGCAGGGTGACAGTATGCAGCCTTGACATACTCCTTTTCCTATTTGGAACCAGTCTGTTGTTCCATGTCCAGTTCTAACTGTTGCTTCCTGACCTGAATATAGGTTTCTCAAGAGGCAGGTCAGGTGGTCTGGTATTCCCATCTCTTTCAAAATTTCCACAGTTTATTGTGATCCACACAGTCAAAGGCTTTGGCATATCAACAAAGCAGAAATAGATGTTTTTCTGGAACTTTCTTGCCTTTTGATGATCCAGCTGATGTTGGCAATTTGATCTTTGGTTCCTCTGCCTGTTCTAAAACCAGTTTGAACATCTGGAATTTCACAGTTTACACATTGCTGAAGCCTGGCTTGGAGAATTTTGAGCATTACTTTACTAACGTGTGAGATGAGTGTAATTGTGTGGTAGTTTGAGTATTGTTTGGCATTGGCTTTCTTTGGGATTGGAATGAAAACTGACCTTTCACAGTCCTGTGGCCACTGCTGAGTTTTCCAGATTTGCTGGCATATTGAGTGCAGCACTTTCACAGCATCATCTTTCAGGATTTGAAACAGCTCAACTGGAATTCCATCACCTCCACTAGCTTTGTTCATAGTGATGCTTTCTAAGGCCCACTTGACTTCACATTCCAGGATGTCTGGCTCTAGGTGGGTGATCACACCATCATGATTATTTGGTTCGTGAAGATCTTTTTTGTACAGTTCTGTGTATACTTGCCACTTCTTCTTAATATCTTCTGCTTCTGTTAGGTCCATACCATTTCTGTCATTTATCGAGCCTATCTTTGCATGAAATGTTCCCTTGGTATCTCTAATTTTCTTGAAGAAATCTCTAGCATTTCTCATTGTGTTGTTTTCCTCTATTTCTTTGCACTGATTGCTGAGGAAGATTTTCTTATCTCTTCTTGCTATTCTTTGGAACTCTGCATTCAGATGCTTATATCTTTCCTTTTGTCCTTTGCTTTTTGCTTCTCTTCTTTTCACAGCTATTTGTAAGGCCTCCCCAGACAGCCATTTTGCTTTTTTGCATTTCTTTTCCATGGGGATGGTCTTGATCCCTGTCTCCTGTACAATGTTACGAACTTCGATCCATAGTTCATCAGGCACTCTGTCTATCAGATCTAGTAGCTTAAATCTATTTTTCACTTCCACTGTATAATCATAAAGGATTTGATCTGGTCATACCTGAATGGTCTAGTGGTTTTCCCTACTTTCTTCAATTTAAGTCTGAATTTGACAATAAGGAGTTCATGGTCTGAGCCACAGTCAGCTCCTGGTCTTGTTTTTGCTGACTGTATAGAGCTTCTTCATCTTTGGCTGCAAAGAATATAATCAATCTGATTTCAGTGTTGACCTTCTGGTGATGTCCATGTGTAAAGTCTTCTCTTGTGTTGTTGGAAGAGGGTGTTTGCTATGACCAGTGCATTCTGTTGGCAAAACTCCATTAGCCTTTGCCCTGCTTCATTCCGTACACCAAGGCCAAATTTGCCTGTTACTTCAGGTGTTTCTTGACTTTCTACTTTTGCATTCCGGTCCCTTATAATGAAAAGGACATCTTTTTTGGGTGTTAGTTCTAAAAGTACTCTGCCTGCAATGGTGGAGACCTGGGTATGATCCCTGTGTTGGGATGATCCTCTGGAAATGGAAAGGCTACCTACTTCAGTATTGTGGGTTGGAGAATTCCATGGACTGGACTTTGGCTTTCATGTATCTTTACTCTTCACTTAAAACACATTTTGTTCCTTAAACAAATGATAGCATGCTGTATATTTATTTTTTCTTTCTAAAATATAATCTTGTAAATTGTTACATAATGGTACACACTGAAGAGCTTCATTCTTCTTTAACTTTTATATGATATTACTTTATTTGGATCTATCACAATTTATCTAACCAATCTCAGGGGATGTATATTAGATTGTTGTATTATTTTGTTATTACAAACTAAGCTGTAATTATTAAGTTGTACATATATCTTCCTATATCTCCACAATCTATTTGTAGGCTAAACTTCTGGACTGAGGAAAATAGATGGGGAAACAGTGGAAACAGTGTTCGACTTTATTCTTTGGGCTCCAAAATCACTGCTGATGGTGACTGCAGCCATGAAATTAAAAGATGCTTACTCCTTGAAAGGAAAGTTATGACCAACCTAGATAGCATGTTGAAAAGCAGAGACATTACTTTGCCAAAAAAAGTCGTCTAGGGTATGGTTTTTCCTGTGGTCATGTATGGATGTGAGAGTTGGACTATAAAGAAAGATAGCATTGAAGAATTGATGCTTTTGAGCTGTGGTGTTGGAGAAGACTCTTGAGAGTCCCTTGGACTTCAAGGAGATCCAACCCGTCCATTCTGAAGGAGATCAGCCCTGGGAATTCTTTGGAAGGAATGATGCTAAAGCTGAAACTCCAGTACTTTGGGCAACTCATGTGAAGAGTTGACTTATTGGAAAAGACTCTGATGCTGGGAGGGATTGTGGGCAGGAGGAGAAGGGGACGACAGAGGATGAGATGGCAGGATGGCATCACTGACTCGATGGACATGAGTTTGAGTGAACTCCAAGAGTTTGTGATGGACAGGGAGGCCTGGCGTGCTGCGATTCATGGGGTCGCAAAGAGTTGGACACGACTGAGTGACTGAACTGAACTGAACTGAAGGGATATGTGTCTGTATGTATTGCTAAATTGACCTGCATAGAAACTTACCAGTTTGCATACTGATATTTTTATAGATGATGCATACATATCACCATTACTGAAGTACACTTTTATTTATACACATAAAATATGTTTATATGTGTAAGTGTATGCATGTCAAGTTCCTTTGTCCATGGGATTCTTGAGGCAAGAATACTGGAGTGGTTTGTCATGCCTTACTCCAGGGGATCTTCCTGACCCAGGGATCAAACTTGTGTCTCCTGCATTGCAGATGGATTCTTTTCTGCTGAGCCACCGGTAAAGCTCTTATATGTGCCAGCACACTTCTTATGCACATATTATATACAATAAAAAGATAGGAGACTTTTACCAGGTGAGAAAAACCTGTTTTCCCACAGGGCTTCAGGTTCACAATTTTGATACCACTGTACATGTATACTGGAATTAAACAATTAAATGGATAGTAACAGATGGTAGAGTCAGACTTCTTGCTGTTTGAGTTGAAGTTTACCTCAAGCAGAAGAGTAACACTAGAATTATTACAGTAGGGTTGGTATGCACTCAGTTTAGCTTAACGTAGAGATGTTGAGTCCCTAAGTAACGTCTGACTCTTTGCAACCCTATGGACTGCAGCATGCCAGGCTTCCCTGTTCTTTACTATCACCCAGTGTTTGCTCAAATTCATGTCCCTTGAGTCCATGATACCATCTAACCAGATATAAAAATCTCATCTTTATATGTATAGACATGTGTGTGTGTGTATATATATATACACACACACGCACACACGGATTGGTCTAGAAGCAATGATGCTTGAGTAACAGTGAGTACCCTTAGCCCAAAATCTTTGCTTCTAACACCATTATCCACTAAAAGGAACCAGGATGGCTTAGAGAAATGGAGTAGGGTAAAAATATATACAAAATAAACCTGGAGAGACTTGTAGTGCCAAAAAGTAAGAATGTGCAAAAAGAGAAAAGAAAGAAAGAGAATGATGGCATACAACAAAGAGAGACAGGAATCAACTAAGACAGTTCCTAATGATCAAAGTTGGACAATTGGAATAACAAAATAATAATGTAGTATTGAAAGTGCTGCACTCAATTTGCCAGCAAATCTGGAAAACTCAGCAGTGGCCACAGGACTGGAAAAGGGCAGTTTTCATCCCAATTCCAAAGAAAGACAATGCCAAAGAATGCTCCAACTACCGAACAATTGCACTCATCTCACATGCTAGTAAAGTAATGCTCAAAATTCTCCAAGCCAGACTTCAGCAATATGTGAACCGTGAACTCCCTGATGTTCAAGCTGGTTTTAGAAAAGGCAGAGGAACCAGAGATCAAATTGCCAACATCCGCTGGATCAAGGAAAAAGCAAGAGAATTCCAGAAAAACATGTATTTCTGCTTTATTGACTATGCCAAAGCCTTTGACTGTGTGGATCACAGTAAACTGTGGAAAATTCTGAAAGAGATGGGAATACCAGACCACCTGACCTGCCTCTTGAGAAATCTGTATGCAGGTCAGGAAGCAACAGTTAGAACTGGACATGGAACAACAGACTGGTTCCAAATAGGAAAAGGAGTACGTCAAGGCTGTATATTGTCACCCTGCTTATTTAACTTATATGCAGAGTACATCATGAGAAATGCTGGACTGGAAGAAACACAAGCTGGAATCAAGATTGCTGGGAGAAATATCAATAATCTCAGATATGCAGATGACACCACCCTTATGGCAGAAAGTGAGGAGGAGCTAAAAAGCCTCTTGTTGAAAGTGAAAGAGGAGAGTGGAAAAGTTGGCTTAAAGCTCAACATTCAGAAAATGAAGATCATGGCATCTGGCCCCATCACTTCATGGGAAATAGATGGGGAAACAGTAGAAACAGTGTCAGACTTTGTTTTTTTGGGCTCCAAAATCACTGCAGATGGTGACTGCAGCCATGAAATTAAAAGGCGCTTACTCCTTGGAAGAAAAGTTATGACCAACCTAGATAGTATATTCAAAAGCAGAGACATTACTTTGCCGACTAAGGTCCGTCTAGTCAAGGCTATGGTTTTTCTTGTGGTCATGTATGGATGTGAGAGTTGGACTGTGAAGAAGGCTGAGCGCCGAAGAATTGATGCTTTTGAACTGTGGTGTTGGAGAAGACTCTTGAGAGTCCCTTGGACTGCAAGGAGATCCAACCAGTCCATTCTGAAGGAGATCAACCTTGGGATTTCTTTGGAAGGAATGATGCTAAAACTGAAGCTCCAGTAATTTGGGCCCCTTATGCGAAGAGTTGACTCATTGGAAAAGACCCTAATGCTGGGAGGGATTGGGGGCAGGAGGAGAAAGGGACGACCGAGGAGAGATGGCTGAATGGCATCACAGACTCAATGGACGTGAGTCTGAGTGAACTCCGGGAGTTGGTGATGGACAGGGAGGCCTGGCGTGCTGTGATTCATGGGGTCGCAAAGAGTCGGACATGACTGTGCGACTGAACTGAACTGAACTGAACTGATTGATTTATTCCCAACATATAAAACAACAATTCATGAATCTATACTGATACGAATAATCATTTAATAGATAAATAAACAAATAGGGTGTCTGAGACAAATGTCCAATGCAGAAGAATTCAAAATAATTTGAAAGGTGTGTATGTCTCCACCCTTAAGTATGGGCTGCACATGGTGACTTCTTTTCAAACAGCACAGCATGGAAAGGGAGATAGAGAAACTTCACAGTGGAGAAAACTGATGAACACCACCTCAGCCAGGTAATGAAGCATCAAGAGTGGTGAGTCATGTTGATATGATGTGATGAAAACATCACTTTACCTCTTTGGACTTCTGCTCCAAACCCATAAGCCTAGAACCCCAATCTAATTATAAGAAAAACATTAGACAAATCCTAGCTGAGGGACATTCTATAAAGGACCTGACCAGTACCCCTCAAAACAGTTAAGGCCATTAATGAGAAAGAAAGTGAGAAACTGTCTCACTTAAGAGCACGAAGATGACATGATGAACCATCATAATATGAAATCCTGAATGGGATTCTGGGGCAGAAAAAACGGTGGTAGGTACAAACTAAGGAAATCTGAATAAAGTACGGGCTTCCTTAGCTTTTACTTAGTGTCTTTCTCTTTTCCAGTGTCCCGCCCAAGAGTCCACATTACGTATACTTACCATGGATCTTCATGCTCTTGGACTTTCCTCATTTAGGTAGCCTTGCCAGTTTTGAGGAGTACCAGCCAGATATTCTTTATCATGTCTGTTAACTGGGCTTTGCCTGATGTGGTTTTGATGATTATGCTGAGATGATGAGGAATGTTAAGAGGAAGGTCATGTAAGTAAAGTGCCATTCCCGAACAATCGAGGGTATACGTAGGAACATGGATTATCACTCTTGATGTCAATCCTGATCACCTGACCGAGGTAGTGTTAGTAAAAATTTTCTGCCACAAAGTTACTCTCTGCTTTATTTCCATGCTGTGCTCTTTGGAAAGTGACCCCTATGCACAGCTGGCCCTTCACAGGTAGGGGCTTTCACCCCATCTCCTTGAGGAGGGGTATCTAAAAACAGTATCTGGGATTCTCCTGTATGGGAGATCTGTCTATCACCCTCTTCCACTTATGGATTCAATCATTTACATCAGCATGGATTCAAAAGTACTGATTTTATGCTACTTGGGTTATAAATGCCATGTTACTCACTTACATTATTGCTCAGGTTTTTCCAGGTATGTCTATTGGTGGCTCTTTCAGTTGGTTACTGCATTTCTTTGCTGCCCTGTGTGTGAGTTTGTGAGGATGTATATACATGTGCATGTTTGAAGTGTTTCCTTACTCTCTGGCTCTACCATATACTCATGGCTCCTCTTATATATTCCCTGCTTTGAATCCAGACTCAGCCATTTCTCCAAGGAGCACTTGTTCCTTTTTATTGGAGAATGATATTAGAAACCAAAGTTTGTGCACTAGGTGTGCTCCCTATCTCTGGATTATTGTTGTTTCTGTATTAAGCTAAACTTGAGTTCACATTGATATCTCCCACTCTATATAGTATCATATTATCATTCTAGCCTTCCCACCCTGCTTATGTATAATGCCCTATTCCAGCAGAGAGGAAACTGGCTCCAACTTTTATCCATTGACCTGGTATACAAAGACAGTGGTTTCAGAACTGTTAACTCATATCTTGTGAGACACAACTTTACCAGCTGGAGTACAGAGCTTCTCTACCATTCCTTTTCTCTTTAGTCTTATAGTCTGCACTTGTTTAAAAAGTTAGTTAAATTAACATCTTTCTTCCTATCCCCTTCAGTGAAGTTGCATCATACATATATATGAAATAAGATTAATTTACCATAATCTATATTTTATTCTGGGAATCTTTGACCTTTTATTAAAATTTTACTTGCATATAGTGAGGTTAACCCTTTCTGCTTGAAAGTTATATGTGTGCTGATTTATACATAGGGTTACTTCTAGAGTATCATGCAAAATATCTTCATAACCTTAAAAAAACTCCCTACTTTATCTAATCATCTGTTCCCATTTTCCAAACCTGTGGCAAGCAGTGATCTATTTTAAATTGCTAAAATTTTCTCTTTTTCAGAATGTCACATAAGTAAATTGTACAGTAGTAAACTTTTTAGATTTTTCTTCCCCTTTAGGGTAGACACTTAAAGCTATACATTTTCCTGTGAAGCCTTCTTTTGCAACATTCCCCAAATATATACGTTTTATTTACACTGTGACTCAGTACTGAAGTACTTTCTAATTTCTCTTGTGAATTTGTCTTTGTCTTATGTTTACATGTCATTGATTTTGAATGTAATTCTACTGTGTCAGAGAATATACCTTAGTGCTTATACTAGAGCATTGCTATTGTATATTAATATTATTATATACTAAGATTTATTTTAAAGCCTAATATACATTCTTTCCTGGTAAATGTTCCATAAGCTCTTGGAGAGAAAGTGTTCAGCATCTCGTCCATACCTCAGTGAAATTTCTGGAGATCCATGAGTCTGGAGAATGTCAAGATACCCTTTCCACCTTAAAAGAATGGTTAATTGTTAGTTTATAAACACCATGAATATCTAGCAAAGTTTATCTCACTTTTTGCAATGTCTGTGAGGAAAACATAAAGCAAATCTGTCGTGTCATCTGCAAAGAAAACTACTTATATCACTGATGAACATAGATGCAAAAATCCTCAATAAGTATTTAGCAAACAGAATTCAGCAACATATCAAAAAGCCTATACACCATAATCAAGTTGGGATTCTTCCAGGATACCTTATTTTTGACAAAGGAGGCAAGAATATTCAATGGAGCAAAGACAGCCTCTTCAATAAATGGTGCTGGGAAAACTGGACAGCTACATGTAAAAGAATGAAATTAGAACATTTCCTAACATGATAACAAAGATAAAATATAAACTCAAAATAGATTAAAGACCTAAATGTAAGACCAGAAACTATGAAACTCTTAGAGAGAAACATAACACTCAATGACATAAATCAAAGCAAGATTCTCTATGACCCACCTCCTAGAGTAATGGAAATAAAAACAAAAGTAAAAAAGTGGGACCTGATTAAACATAAAAGATTTTGCACAGCAAAGGAAACTATAAGCAAAGCGAAAAGACAACCCTCAGAATGGAAGAAAACAATAGCAAATGAAACAGCTGACAAAGGATTAATTTACAAAATTTACAAGCAGCTCATAAAACTCAATACCAGAAAAGCAAACAATCTAGTCAAAAAGTGGGAAAAAGACCTAAACAGATATTTCTTTAAAGAAGTCAAACAGATGGCTAACAAACACATGAAAAGATGCTCAATTTCTCTCATTATTAGAGAAATGCAAATAAAAACTGCAATAAAATATTACATCACACCAGTCAGAATGGCCATCACCAAAAAGTCTACAAACAATAAATGCTGGAGAAGGTGTGGAGAAAGGGAATGCTCTTGCACTCTTGCTGGAAATACACAGCCACTATGGAAGACAGTATGGATATTCCTTAATAAACAAGGAATACAACCACCATATGACCAAGAAATCCCACTCCCTGAGGAAGCCAAAATTGAAAAAGACACATGTATCCCACTGTTCATTACAGCACTACTCACAATAGCTAGAACATTGGGGCAACCTAGATGACCATTTACAGAGGAATGGGTAAAGAAATTGTGGTATATATACACAATAGAACAATACTCAGCCAGAAAAGAACACATTTGAGTGAGTTTTAATGAGTTGAATGAACTAAAACCTATATATACAGAGTGGAGTATCAGAAAGAGAAAGATAAATATTGTATTCTAACACATATATACAGAATCTATAAAAATGGGACTGAAGAATTTATTTACAGGACAGCAATGTAGAAACAGACATAGAGAATAGACTTATGGACATGGGGAGAGGGGACTAGAGGTGAGATGTATGGAAAGAGTAAAATAGAAGCTTACATTATCATATGTAAAATAGATGGTCAATGGGAATTTACTGTATGGCTCAGGAAACTCAAACAGGGACTCTGTATCAACCTAGAGGGGTGGGATAGAAAAGGAGATGAGAGGGAAGTTCAAAAGGGAAGGGATATATGTATTCTTATGGCTGATTCACGCTGAAGTTTGACAAAAAAAAAAACACACAAAATTCTATAAAGCAATTATCCTTCAATTAATAAATTAATTAATTAAAAAATGAAAAATATGGAAAAGATAGTATATAACTTAGGCACAGCTAGATGGAAGAGATGCATAGGGAAAGGTGTGGGGAAGGGACTGTAATCTTGGCTCTCTTTGCCCACTGAAGTTGAATAAAAAATGGAGGCAGAGTTTGGAGGAAGTACAAAGATGGCTTTAGTCTTCAGCCGGCTGAGGGGAGGACACAGCAAGCTAGTGCCCCAAGAACTGGGGTATGTGATAAAGGAACAAAGTAGTGAGAGTCTTGCAGTCAGAGGTGGCTTCAGGTAGCCTGGTAAATGACTCCTGTAGTCTGGAAATTGGGTCTGGTTTTCTATGGTTTATTGTACTGTGACATTCTTTCTGAAATGCAAAAAAAGCTAAAAAAAGGTAGTCTGCAAAATTCAGACTTAAATTGAAGAAAGTGGGCAACAACACTAGACCATTCAGGTATGACCTAAATCAAATCCCTTATGATTATACAGTGGAAGTGAGAAATAGATTTAAGGGTCTGGATCTGATAGATAGAGTGTCTGATGAACTATGGAATGAGGTTCGTGACATTGTACAGGAGACATGGATCAAGGCCATCCCCATGGAAAAGAAATGCAAAAAGGCAAAATGGCTGTCTGGGGAGGCCTTACAAGAAGCTGTAAAAAGAAGAGAGGTGAAAAGCAAAGGAGAAAAGGAAAGCATCTGAATACAGAGTTCCAAAGAATAGCAAGGAGAGATAAGAAAGCCTTCTTCAGCGATCAATGCAAAGAAATAGAGGAAAAGAACAGAAGGGGAAAGACTAGAGATCTCTTCAAGAAAATTAGAGATACCAAGAGAACATTTCATGCAAAGATGGGCTCGATAAAGGACAGAAATTGTCTGGACCTAACAGAAGCAGAAGATATTAAGAAGAGGTGGTAAGAATACACAGAAGAACTGTACAAAAAAGATCTTCACGACCCAGATAATCATGAT
>SJXQ01001018.1:0-20195 GCA_006408695.1 Aepyceros melampus
TGTCATTTTTGAGATTGCATCCAAGTACTGCATTTCAGACTCTTTTGTTGACCATAATGGCTACTCCATTTCTTCTGAGCGATTCTGCCCGCCTCAAAGGAAATGGTAAACAAGCCATGGAGTTACAATGTCCTCAGATAGCATCATTCGGCAGGGGTGGGCGGTGGATGGGAGGCCTTGGCACCCAGAGGCCTGGAGGGAAAGAAGAAAGGAGGTTTTGGAGAAATAGGCTGCAAAGTTGCTCTGAGCACTTTCACTCCCTTTCCAGTATGAAAGCTCAGGCTAGGGACGTTCCTGGTTGGCCCAGGGTGATTAAGAATCTGCCTTCCAATGCCGAGGACACTGCGGTTTGATCCCTGGTTGGGGAAACTGAGATCACACAGGCCGGGGAGCAATTAAGCCCGTGTGCCTCGACTACCGGGCCGCGTGCTCTGGAGCCCACGTGCTACAACGAGAGAGAAGCCCTGCCGCTGCAACTAAGACCCGACACAGCCAAATAAATACGGTTTTGTTTTGTTTTGTTTTTTTTAAAGAAAGTTTGGGCTTACAGAGCATTCCACAGGGCTGAGCTGCTGGTGTGGGGATCCCTGCACCCTCCAGCCCCCTCCTGCGCTGACCCCTGGGTGTGGCAGCATCAAACAAGGCCTCTACCATCATCACCAAAGAGAACGTGTCCTGGGTGTGATTGTTTGTCACCACGGTGGAGTGTATGACGTGAACCATGGCAAACGCCGTAATGACTAATTTCAAACATTTATTACAATTCTTGAGAGACTCGAAAGCTGTCCCCGCTCTTGATTTTAATAAATGCGGTCTTGAAGCAGCCGCTTATCAAAGTGACACAAATTGTGTGGTAAATAGATTATGGCACGGCTGAAATACTGGAAAATGAGATCAGAAACGCTCCTTCTCTCCCGTTTAAAGCTCCACGCAATCCTTCAGCCCCGAGACGCTGCAGCAAGGCGGCCACAGGAAGCGTGGAGGTGAGAGAATTAGCGCCCGGCGAGGCGGCTTTTAATCGGTTCTCCCCCTTGAGTTCCTGAGCACTTACTGTGTGCCAGGCATGTGCTAAGGGTTGGGCATGGCGCAAGCAGACCAGGTCAGGCAGGTGCCCTCAGGGGACTTCCTGTAAGAGAAGGAGGCCAACAGGCAGGCAGGCTGTGGGATCAGAAGGCAGTGCACCCACGCCAGCTGGGCAGCCAGATGCCAGAAGCTCCTGGGGCAGCTCTGCCCCCGCTTGGCTGCCACTGACCCAGCACTGTGGGTGTGCTCTGGCCAGGACCCTGCCCTGCCCGGGACTCCGTGCCTCGCTCTTCCTCTGAGGATGGGATGACCAGGGAAAGCTCTGTGCATCCTTCAAGGGCCGGAAACCCCCTGAATCAAGGAATGGCGAGGAGCCCCGGGTGCCCACAGGGCTGGCTCATCTCAGGTGGTTCCCTCCTAAGGGTGAGACACGGGTAGAGCAGTCCCATGGGTGGTTACTTGGCTCCTTATCCCTGTGAAAAGCAAATGTCTCTGAGGAGACACTCAAGGGCCCGTTCGCCTGAAGACAGTGATAGGGGACAGAGTCAGCCCGCTTTACAGGAACTTCCATGTCAGACTCAGAGAGGGAGCAGCCGTCCCAGAACCCCGATGGGAACTAGTTGCCTGTATAACCAGACACAAGGCGTGTATCAGTGCTAATTAATGTTCAGATAAAAAGGGGAGTGAGTCTATGTATGTGCAGTTCCATTTCCTTACAGAAAACCCCCTTCTTAGGACTTCCTTGGGGGTCCAGTAGTTAAGACTGTGCCTTCCAAAGTAAGAGTTGTGGGTTCCATCCCTGGTCGGGAAGCTAAGATCTCACATGCCTCATGGCCAAAAACCCAAAATGTAAGACAGAAGCCACATTGTAACAAACTCAATAAAGACTTTTAAAATGGTCCACATTAAAAAAAAAAAAAAGCCTCCTTCTTGAGACAGGCTACTTCCACTCCCAGGAGGTTATCCACTTTGCAGGCAGCTACCAGGGGAAATTGCAAGAGAGGGGCCCCGGGGGAAACGGGGCCACTTGGATGGGTTGGGTCTGGGGTAGGTGAGGCAGTGACCCCCCCGGTCTCTTGGTTTTGCCTCCTTTACGGTCAGGGGCTTGAGGACACAGAGACACATCCCTGTGCTGGCAGAGAACAGAGGCTGGGGTTTCCATGAGGACATCTTCAGGGTCTCACGGCTCTGAGGAGTAATTCTTACCTGTTTCATGTTTTTAAATAGATACTGAATTAAGAAATTAAATAGTTTGTATATTTAAGCCCCAGTTAATAGATATTAATTTTATTATTTATTAAATATTAATAATTCATGAGAATTTTCAAATTAAACATCAAGCCTCTAACAAATTAAATTCAAATAATTAAGTCCATTATTAGTGGAGAGAGACTGCCAGGATGGGGGTGGGGGCAAATGCATTACAGAAATTTTTTTTTTTTTTGTCAAAAAGGCAGAGCATTTTATTATGTCCATTTTGTAGGTGGGGAGAGAGAGATGCAGGAAGTTAAAGGATTTGACTCCCCGCCCCAGAGCACACAGCTGATAACATTTCTGAGCTGGGACTCAAGCCCGCATCTGTTTATTTCCTAGATCCAGCCCATGGTTTGGAACGGACAAAACATGTTTCCCTTTCCTGACATGTGAACAGAATGATTTATCAGGCTAGAGAAGGGATGGGATGCTAAATATATTAATTTTATCAGAGAGAAGGATGTGAGGAAACGGGCGATGCTAAGAAGGGGAGACTCAACTGGGGGCATCTACCCAAGGAAGAAGGGGGTTACGGAACAGCCAAGGAAGGGGTGGGTGGAGGGGCAGGGAGAGACGGGCTGCTGCAAACTCCCCAGGAGGCTGGCACGTGCCACAAGCCCACCCTTCTCCAAGCCCACAGCAACCTGAGATAGTAGTCCCCCCGCCCTGATTCCTTATCCAATTCCTGGAACCTGAGAATGTCACCTTATTTGGAGAGCAAGGTCTTTGCAGGTGTAATCAAGTTAAGGATCTCAGATGAGACCATCGTGGATTGAGTGGTCCCTAAACCCAATGACAATGTCCAAATAAGAAAACAGAGGAAGAGAGAAATGTAGAGATGAAGGTCATGCAAAGACAGACAGAGACGGGAGTGCTGCAGCCACAAGCCCAGCAAAGCCAGAGGCCACCAGAAGCGGGAAGAGGCCAGAGACAGAATCTTCCAAGAGCCTCTGGAGGGAGGCCGGCCCTGCAGCCACCTCGACTGTGAGCAAAGACACTTCTGTTGTCTGAAGCCACCTTGTTCATGGTAATTTGTTGCAGCAGCCACAGGAAACTACTATAGCACCAAGGAAGTCACCTGTCCCCTCTTAGTGACACGGTCATGGAAGGATGCTGCAGGCAGGGTCTGCCCCGGCCCCCGCTTATGCCAGACCCCGCTGGTCATCTTCCTCTGCAAAACCATTCAACACCTGCCCTTAGGGAGCTCATCACTCAATCTGGTGGGAGGGAGAGTGGAGGGGCTGTGGAGGAGGGATCCCCATTCCACCACTTGGGCTTGGCCCCAGGGGAGTAGAGAGCCAGTGACTTTGAGGACAAATGCAGACAGGCTCTGATCTTTTTCCATTCTAAACATGGAATCCAAATGTACCAGAAGATGGGTTGGTCATGGTTGGTCTAATTATGAGATAATCCTTTGCTTTACAACCAGCCTCTTCTAAATGGAAAACCTCTTTTCCTGTATCAATTGATTTGTGTCTATTGCTAGAATCTCTTACTCTTGATACAGTTTCACTTCATGGGGAGCGACTCCGCATTTGTATTTCTCCCCCTGGTTTTCCCCGGCTGAACAGCTCCGGTTGGAAGTCACATCTGCCCTTGGCTCCTCTCTCCTCCTCCCAACAGCTGTCCCCATCTGTCCTACTCCAGGGATGCCAGTCTCAGGCTCAAAACCCCCAACTCCCCGCTGCCTACCGAACTGAGCCCTGACTTAGCCACCCAAACTGCAAGGCCATCCATATGCGACCCGAAAAGCCCTCCTGGTCTTTTCTCCTGCTGCCCATGTTGACGCAGAGCCCCGGGCACAGTGAAAGCAGAGAGAGGAGCAGACAGCTGCTGGGACAAGCATACAAGCCATCGGATATCAGCCAGGGTTCTCCAGAGAGAGACTTATTTTAAGGAACTGGCTCAGGTGACTGTGGGGCTGGAAAGTCTAAACTCCACAGGGCAGGCCTGCCAGGCCCTCTGGCGGGAGGGGCTGCTGCAGTCTGGAGCCTTCCCCAGGAATCCTCGGTTTTCGCTCTTGAGACCTTCTACTGATTGGATGAGGCCCACCCGTATCGTGGCGGGTGGTCTCTTTTACTTGAAGTCAGCTGACGGCACACACTCACCGCATCTACACAATGCCTTCACAGCAATACCTTGATTCATGTTTGATTATGTAAACTGAGAACTGCAGCCTGGCCACACACAACTAAACACCCCATTGTGAGTTAGAGACTCTGCATCTAGGAGAACTGGAGGATCTGTGAAGCGTGGTGGGGGTTTGGGAAATGGATCCCCCATTATCCCTCTTGGCTGTCAGATCCAGACTCTCAGTGTCTGGAGACTAGGTCCCAGGGCCCTGGCTTCTGTTCAGAGACCTGCCCTCGTGGGATGAGGGCTGAGTGGGTGGTCCAGTGTTGCTGCCACCCTTCTTGGCACCTCGACCTCCTACATTCCCCACACCTGCTCGGGGGTAGCCCACAGCTGGAGGGCAGGCTTCTGGGGGTGACTAGCTCATGCCTGGAAAGACAGGAGAGCCAAAGGAAAAGCCTTCTTCTCCTGCACCTAAACCTGAGTCTGCAGAGGTTGCTAAGTTTGGAAGGTCTCAGCGCCAGATCCAGGCTGGGCTCAGTTCTCTGCAGATACCAGATCAGGGTTGAAAGCTTCCCCTTCCTGGCCCCTTTCCTCCCTCCAGGGCTGCAGACGTGAGCGATTCTCATCCACAGGTAGCCACCTCCCCTTACCTCCACAGGAGCCCCTGTGCAGTCAATAAGGCCTCAAACGAGACAATTACAAGTTCAAAGACAAAACTCACAGCCTCTAGCTACCCCCACCTCCCACTCCCCAGATAACAGTCTGGGAGCACCACAGTCTGGACCCCAGAACATCTTTGGCTGCTTCCCACCAAGGAAATAACTCAAGGTGGTGTCAGGATCTGACTGGCAAAGACAGCCATCTAACGTGATCATCTTTGACCCTTTCCCTGCCCTCGCCCACTTTCGCTTCCTCTTCTCGCTATTTAATCACCTCTGCCTGGGGACTCCATGATTTCTTTCCCACCCCTGACCTGTGTTTGAGGCCAGGCTGGGTAGAGCCTGGGGAGACTTTGGTATTATGATGGAGATGCTCACATGGGCTTGTCACCATGGCAACCTGCTAGGCTGAGCAGGGAGGCAGAGCAGGCTGGGGGTCTATATTCTCCGTGCTGTGTGGTGGATTGCTGCTGCTGATTACTCAGGAACTTCTCTTGCGGGGGAAGTGGTGGGGGAAGTCCCCAAGGAGGGGCTGCCTTGCCAACCTGACTCAGCTTGGGTCTGGTCCTACCCCCAGGCAGGGTATGAATTCCATGACCTCTCAAGGTTGAGATCAACCAACTGGAGGAAACTCAGTCTCTAAAACAATTCTCATCCCCCAAGAGGAACAGGGATTCCCCTTCCAGGCTCTGGAACAGCTCAGTCCCCAAGGATGCAAGAGGGGCACAGAGAGGCCAGAGAAAGGCTGCTCGACCCAACACCCAACCTCTGGGAAGAAGGGCCCCACCCCGTCATTTCCCAGCCACTCCTCGGCTGCCTCCCAGTTCAGAGGGGAGGGCCAGCAGGACTGGGATGGTTGCTGCCTCCTGCAGTCAAGTCCCCACGCCTCCACTTCCTTACCTGCGCTGCTGTCCAGCCTGACTGTCACCTCCCTGGCAGGGGCCTGCTGTCTGGGGCAGGTTGAGTGTCATATCATTTCCAGCCACCACCCCGCAAGCCTGCACTACTACACTGATCCTCCAGCTTTGGTCTCTTGTCCCCAATTCCTGTCTGTGTTCTAGTTAGGAGTGTGGGTCACTGCAGGCCTGGGCACCGGGAGTGGGGAGATGGAAGATGCTGGTGGGAGGCAGATTCAGGGTCCTCCGGAGGGAGGCCAGGCAGGCAGTTAACCAGGGGCAGACGCTGCTCCCCTGCCCTGCCCCAGGGAGACCTCAGCCCCCTGGGGAGACAGAGGAGGCGTATCCCCTCTCACTCCAGGTTAGGGCCCTTCCACAACTCAGAATGAAGGCAGACTCCAGAACGTGGCTCTGGAGTCCCCTTCCTAACCTGGCCCTGCCTGTCGAGCAACTCCCATCCTGCCCCATTTCTAGAATGTTCTAATGAAACTGCAACAGCATCACATTTCCCAGCCTTTTGGCCTTTGCAAATGCTGAATCTTCTCCCTCGCCACTCCAGGTTTCCTTTAGTGCTCATGTGTTCTGGAAAATTCTTTGGTTCTGAATAAGGACTAGACCAGGTTGAAAAATGTCTCCCTCAAAATTCATGTTTACCAGAAAACTCAGAATGTAACCATATTTTGAAATAGGATCTTTGCAAATGTAATATGTTAAGATGAGGCAGAACCAGGTCACAGTGGGCCCTAAATCCAGTGACCAGTGTTCCCTAAATCCAGTGACCAGTGTCCTTATAAGAAGGATATTTGGAAACACACGGGGAAGAAGGCCATGAGACATGAAGCAGAGACTGGAGTGTGGCAGCTACAAGCCAAGGAATGTCGAGAAGTGCCTGGAACCCCCAGAAGCTGGAAGAGACAAGGAAAGATTCCCCATCTCCACCCCCCAGAGTTTTTGCAAGAAGCCTGACCCTGCAGGCACCTTGATTTTGGACCTCTGGCCTCCAGAACTGTAAGACCATATATTCATGTTGTCTTAAGCTCCCCATTGGGTGGGCACTTTATCAAGCAGCCCCAGGACATTTACACAGGGACCCCTGATAAGAGCACAATAACTCTGGGCACACATGTATCACAGAGGTGGCCAGTAGGTACACCACTCATGTGGCCCTCCTGGCACCATCTTTACCCTGGAGCTCCCTGTCGGGTAACCCCAGGCTTTATCAGAAAGCATCACAAGTTGAGGGAGATGGCATCCTGCCCATCCTGCTCCCTGCTTTTCCACTGACAGGCATCACCCCCAACGATATCACCCCTTTCGCACTCATGAGCGGCATGAAAGGGCAAGACTGAGGGGTCAGGAAGATCATACATGAAATTCCAGTCCCACCCCTCAGCAGCTTTGTGACTATAGCAGGGGCCTTGCCTCTGGGAGCCTCAGTTTCCTCATCTGTAAAATGGGGGTGAGTCAACATGCAGAAGGCACCTAGCCCCCAGCAGCCGTCTGTACACAGCCTCCATTACAGCATGTACCAAGCTGCCTTTTAATGTTGCTTCTTTCATTTCTCTTCCCCAGGGTAGGGAGTTTTGGTAGACAGGGACTGCAGTTTATCTCTGTCAACTGCGAAATAGAGACTAGATAGCCATGGGTGGTGGATGACAACGCTGAGCCAGCTAACAGGAAAGATAAATCTGACCCCAGGGAGATGAAGGGGTTTTTAAGTTCGCAAGCAATTACAGATGGTGAGGAGATAAGAGTCTTTCTTGGTGTCCTGCTCAGAACTTGAGTCTTAGTTAAAAATACCTTGATTTGGGAAAACAGTCTAGTCACCCAAATCCACGATTCACAGCCCTCCCGGGTGAACCCCTGAATGATTGCAGTCTCCCCTGGGCCTGCCCAGGCCCCAGCTGAGCACCCTTTGCACCTAGAGAAAGGCTGCTCGACCCAACACCCAACCTCTGGGAAGAAGGGCCCCACCCCGTCATTTCCCAGCCACTCCTCGGCTGCCTCCCAGTTCAGAGGGGAGGGCCAGCAGGACTGGGATGGTTGCTGCCTCCTGCAGTCAAGTCCCCACGCCTCCACTTCCTTACCTGCGCTGCTGTCCAGCCTGACTGTCACCTCCCTGGCAGGGGCCTGCTGTCTGGGGCAGGTTGAGTGTCATATCATTTCCAGCCACCACCCCGCAAGCCTGCACTACTACACTGATCCTCCAGCTTTGGTCTCTTGTCCCCAATTCCTGTCTGTGTTCTAGTTAGGAGTGTGGGTCACTGCAGGCCTGGGCACCGGGAGTGGGGAGATGGAAGATGCTGGTGGGAGGCAGGATTCAGGGTCCTCCGGAGGGAGGCCAGGCAGGCAGTTAACCAGGGGCAGACGCTGCTCCCCTGCCCTGCCCCAGGGAGACCTCAGCCCCCTGGGGAGACAGAGGAGGCGTATCCCCTCTCACTCCAGGTTAGGGCCCTTCCACAACTCAGAATGAAGGCAGACTCCAGAACGTGGCTCTGGAGTCCCCTTCCTAACCTGGCCCTGCCTGTCGAGCAACTCCCATCCTGCCCCATTTCTAGAATGTTCTAATGAAACTGCAACAGCATCACATTTCCCAGCCTTTTGGCCTTTGCAAATGCTGAATCTTCTCCCTCGCCACTCCAGGTTTCCTTTAGTGCTCATGTGTTCTGGAAAATTCTTTGGTTCTGAATAAGGACTAGACCAGGTTGAAAAATGTCTCCCTCAAAATTCATGTTTACCAGAAAACTCAGAATGTAACCATATTTTGAAATAGGATCTTTGCAAATGTAATATGTTAAGATGAGGCAGAACCAGGTCACAGTGGGCCCTAAATCCAGTGACCAGTGTTTCTGCCCCAGGGAGACCTCAGCCCCCTGGGGAGACAGAGGAGGCGTATCCCCTCTCACTCCAGGTTAGGGCCCTTCCACAACTCAGAATGAAGGCAGACTCCAGAACGTGGCTCTGGAGTCCCCTTCCTAACCTGGCCCTGCCTGTCGAGCAACTCCCATCCTGCCCCATTTCTAGAATGTTCTAATGAAACTGCAACAGCATCACATTTCCCAGCCTTTTGGCCTTTGCAAATGCTGAATCTTCTCCCTCGCCACTCCAGGTTTCCTTTAGTGCTCATGTGTTCTGGAAA
Source organism: Aepyceros melampus (assembly GCA_006408695.1). Lineage (NCBI taxonomy): Eukaryota > Metazoa > Chordata > Mammalia > Artiodactyla > Bovidae > Aepyceros > Aepyceros melampus. Next base: position 9,048 of record SJXQ01001018.1, read on the forward strand.
ACTCTTTGGTTCTGAATAAGGACTAGACCAGGTTGAAAAATGTCTCCCTCAAAATTCATGTTTACCAGAAAACTCAGAATGTAACCATATTTTGAAATAGGATCTTTGCAAATGTAATATGTTAAGATGAGGCAGAACCAGGTCACAGTGGGCCCTAAATCCAGTGACCAGTGTTCCCTAAATCCAGTGACCAGTGTCCTTATAAGAAGGATATTTGGAAACACACGGGGAAGAAGGCCATGAGACATGAAGCAGAGACTGGAGTGTGGCAGCTACAAGCCAAGGAATGTCGAGAAGTGCCTGGAACCCCCAGAAGCTGGAAGAGACAAGGAAAGATTCCCCATCTCCACCCCCCAGAGTTTTTGCAAGAAGCCTGACCCTGCAGGCACCTTGATTTTGGACCTCTGGCCTCCAGAACTGTAAGACCATATATTCATGTTGTCTTAAGCTCCCCATTGGGTGGGCACTTTATCAAGCAGCCCCAGGACATTTACACAGGGACCCCTGATAAGAGCACAATAACTCTGGGCACACATGTATCACAGAGGTGGCCAGTAGGTACACCACTCATGTGGCCCTCCTGGCACCATCTTTACCCTGGAGCTCCCTGTCGGGTAACCCCAGGCTTTATCAGAAAGCATCACAAGTTGAGGGAGATGGCATCCTGCCCCATCCTGCTCCCTGCTTTTCCACTGACAGGCATCACCCCCAACGATATCACCCCTTTCGCACCATGAGCGGCATGAAAGGGCAAGACTGAGGGGTCAGGAAGATCATACATGAAATTCCAGTCCCACCCCTCAGCAGCTTTGTGACTATAGCAGGGGCCTTGCCTCTGGGAGCCTCAGTTTCCTCATCTGTAAAATGGGGGTGAGTCAACATGCAGAAGGCACCTAGCCCCCAGCAGCCGTCTGTACACAGCCTCCATTACAGCATGTACCAAGCTGCCTTTTAATGTTGCTTCTTTCATTTCTCTTCCCCAGGGTAGGGAGTTTTGGTAGACAGGGACTGCAGTTTATCTCTGTCAACTGCGAAATAGAGACTAGATAGCCATGGGTGGTGGATGACAACGCTGAGCCAGCTAACAGGAAAGATAAATCTGACCCCAGGGAGATGAAGGGGTTTTTAAGTTCGCAAGCAATTACAGATGGTGAGGAGATAAGAGTCTTTCTTGGTGTCCTGCTCAGAACTTGAGTCTTAGTTAAAAATACCTTGATTTGGGAAAACAGTCTAGTCACCCAAATCCACGATTCACAGCCCTCCCGGGTGAACCCCTGAATGATTGCAGTCTCCCCTGGGCCTGCCCAGGCCCCAGCTGAGCACCCTTTGCACCTTATGAAGGAGGCTCCCATTTCTCTGTCCCTGAACCTCAGCAGGAGCTGCCCCTGGGGCAGCCCCTCCTGCCTGCAGAACTTCCCCACCTCGCACAGCCAGGTCTCACCTTCCAACTGGAGTGCTGGTAGGGCATGGTGTCTCTTCAGAGACAAGCCCATCTCACTTGTTTGATGAGTTCCTAGGCCACGAGGATCAGTCCTTGACCAGACACTTGCAAAGTGAGGCATCAGAAAATATACGCAGCAACATCAGGCATCAAGGAACTACCAGTTAAAACCACATCAGATATCCCTATGTACCTATAAGAATGGCTAAAATATAGCCCCAATGCAGGTAAGGGTGCAGAGAATCCAGATCACTCATACATTGCTTTTAGGAGTGGAAAATGGTACAAATACTCTGGAAAACAGTTGGTAGTTCTTTAAAAAACTAGATGAGTAGCTACCATACATAACCACAATTGCACTCCTGGGAATCTGTCCCCACAAAAATGAAGACTTTAGTTTCACACGAAAACTTGTACAGGAATGGTTAACTGCAGAAATATTCAAAAATTAAAATAAATAAATTAATTTAAAAAATAATGAAAAACTGGAAACAACTCAGATTATGTCAATGAATCAATAGCTAAACAAACTGGGACATCCATACCATGGGATATACTCACAATAAAATGAAACATACTGTTAATACACATAGCAACCTGGGTGAATCTCCAAGAAGTTATACTGAGTTAACAAAAAAAAGCCAATCCCAGATGGTTACCATTTTAAAATATACTTGGTTCAGTTCAATTTAGTCACTCAGTCGTGTCCGACTCTTTGCAACCCCATGTTCTGCAGCACTCCAGGCTTCCTTGTCCATCACCAACTCCCGGAGCTTACTCAAATTCATGTCCATTGAGTCAGTGACATCATCCGACCATCTCATCCTCTGTCGTCCCCTTCTCCTGCCTTCAATCTTTCCCAGCATCAGGGTCTTTTCCAATGAGTCAGCTCTTCGCATCAGATGGCCAAAGTATTGCACCCAGAATTTGTTTTAATCAGGTATGGCAAGACATACAGATATGAAAAAGATTGTCGCGTAGGAAGAAGTGTACAGGAGGTGCTGTGCGGCACACAGGGCTACACCCGGAAGCCCCAGGGTTGACCAGGAGGCTGAGGGAGCCAGGGGCAAGTATCCTCATGAAATTTTAGTGCAGTTTTCATGGGAGATGAAAGGCAGGCAAGGAAGCAGTCTAGGGATTGGCTAGTTTGAATCATTTTAGTGGGCTGTGGGCTTTAGAGGTGGTCCTTAGTCATCTGGTACGTGCCCCTGGTGGTTGAGGGCAAGCAGGTAGCATCCCAGGTTGCAGGATTCTGATAAGAGGAGGCAGAGCTGGTTGGTTTGCATATCAAAAGTATACTCCCTTTCTCTAGATTAGTAACCCAGGGAGAGACAGTCCCACTCAGGGTCCCAAAGCCCAGAGAGATCAAAGCATCAGAAAATATAGAAAAATTATAGGAAATGCACTGGCGTCTAGTGGTTAGGACTCCGAGCTCTCACTGCTATGGGTCCAGGTTCAGTCACTGGTCAGGGCACTAAGATCCTGCAAGCTGCATAGTGCAGCAAAAATAAATTAATTAAAATGTTTAATTCATTTATACAGTTAGATACTATATGATTCCATTTATCTAACATTCATGAAAAGACAAAATTATAGAAGTGGGAACAGAATGGTGGTTGTCGTGTTAAGGTGAGGATCAGGCTGGAGGGACGTGGGTGTGGCTGTAAAAAGTGGGAGAGAGGTCCTCGTGTTGACGGAGATGTTCTGTATCTTGACTGTATCAGTTGTGACATGGTGCTATAGTTTTGCAAGGTATTACTATCCAGAAAACCTGGCTGCCAGGTATACAGCGTCCCTCTGCATTGTGTTTCACAACTGCGAGTCTACAATTATTTCAAAATTAAAAGTTTAATTTAAAAAAATATGGTAGAGACTTCCCTGGTTGTGCAGTGGTTAAGACTTTACCTTCCAATGCAGGGGGTATGGGTTCGATCCCTGGTCGGGGAGCTAGGATCCTGCATGCCAAAAAAACCAAAACGTAAAAAAAAGCAATATTGTAACAAATTCAATAAAGACTTTTAAAATGGTCCACATCAAAAAAATCTTTAAAAAAGAAGTAAAATGGATAATGGAGTTCATTTAAAAAAAAAACTGGTAAAGGTGAACCACCTTCTCCTTGTCTTCTGAACCCCAACCCCACCTCTCACCAAAGGCCACTTATATTAATATCCTCTGTGTAACTTCTTCCTGATTTTCCTCTGTGTTTATTTATACACATATGCAATAACTTAGTTGAGGGTTTCATAAATGGAATTAATGGATGGTCCCATGACTTGTGTAATAAGAGCTAGTTGGCAATGAAGTGACAGAAGCCCTGAGAAAATGACTCTAACCTCTTCATTTCAAAACGGCAAGTAAAAGAGCTAGTGTGGACCGCCCAGTTCTCTCAACTGAAGGAAAACAGATTCTAGAGAGAGACAGAAGCCCGTCGTCTGAGGCTCTCCCAGGACGCATGACTCATGGAACATTTCTGTAAATGATATCCAGCCTTGCAACTGTAAACCCTCTTTTGGGAGAGATGGGATGGCAGTTATAGAAGTGGATGGGGCTGCATGAGGTGCCTGCCTGCCTTTAAAAGATGAGCCCGGACAAACGCATGAAGAAAATGTGGTTGCATACTGAGTACACATGGTGGAATATTATTTATCCTTAAAAAAGAAGAAAATCCTGACATTTATATAATAACAACATGTATGAATCTGGAGGACATGATGCTAAGTGAAATAAGCCAGACATAGAAATCCAAATACTGCATAAACCCACTTATCAAGGAATCTAAAATAATCAAACTCATGGAACATAGAAGGTCAGGGACTGGGCGTGGGGAGGGAAATGGGAAAACATTAGTCAAAAGGCGTGATGCTTGGGTGTGCAAGATGAGTAAGTCTTCAGCTCTTCTGCATAGCACGTGTGCTGTGTGTGTTAGCCCCTCAGTCGTGTCCAACTCTTTGTTAATCCATGGACTGTAGCCCACCAGGCTCCTTTGTCCACGGAATTCTCCAGGCAAAAACACTGGAGTGGGTTGCTATTCTCTTCTCCAGGGGATTTTCCCAACCCAGGAATTGAACCCAGGCCTCCTGTATTACACGTGGATTTTTTTTTACCATCTGAGCCACCAGGAAGTCCTCTGTATGGCATAGAATTCATAATACTGTACTGTAGACTTAAACATTTTTTGAGATGGTAGATCTCAAGTGTTCTGATAATAACAGCAATAATAAAGAAGGTAGAATGAGCCTTATGGAGAAGACGGGTATATTTATGGCATAGATTGTGGTGATGGTTTCACAATGTATATATATTTCTGAACTTAAGTTGTATATATTTAAAATGTACAGGTTTTTGTATGTCACTCATACTGCAATAAAGTGGTTGTTTTTTTTTTTAAATAAACCAGAAGAGCTGGAGGGAAGAGAAGAAGTTATGTACTTGATGGCAAGCACCAGAGAGCTGGGAACAAACTGGAACCTTCAAAGTACAAATATACACACAAATACACAATACACACCTTCTAAAGCAACCTTCAGATCAAAGTGAACAAGGACAGCCATGGCCCCCCTCAAGAAGAGAGGGCAGAAAAGCTCAATTCTCATCTTGTTTCTGCCTATCCCCGTAAAGAGAATGATCTTCATTCTGGAAAGGGGAAGACAAAGGGTGACGCCTGGCATCTTATAGGAGTGAGGGAAGAGAAGAAGTTATGTACTTGATGGCAAGCACCAGAGAGCTGGGAACAAACTGGAACCTTCAAAGTACAAATATACACACAAATATACAATACACACCTTCTAAAGCAACCTTCAGATCAAAGTGAACAAGGACAGCCATGGCCCCCCTCAAGAAGAGAGGGCAGAAAAGCTCAATTCTCATCTTGTTTCTGCCTATCCCCGTAAAGAGAATGATCTTCAGACTGGAAAGGGGAAGACAAAGGGTGACGCCTGGCATCTTATAGGAGCTGGGAGCTGCTTATTGAATCAAATGCAAAGAGGGGATTTCAACAGAGTGAAGAGAGAAACACAGCCACCTGAGCTGCTGGAAACGATTCTTTTCCCCAGAGCCTGATGAACCACATCCCAGCATGTTTACCCAGCCAGTAGCCTTCATCTCGGGGCTTCCCAGGTGTCGCTAGGGGTAAAGAACCCGCCTGCCAATGCAGGAGATGTAAGAAACATGGGTTAGATCCCTAGGTTGGGAAGATCCCCTGGAGGAGGGCATGACAACCCACTCCAGTATTCTTGCCTGGAGAATCCCATGGACAGAAGAGGCTGGTGGGCTACTGTCCATAGGGCTGAGCACAATCAGACATGACTGAAGACACTTAGCATGCATGCACAGCCTTCATCTCAGGCTGTTACTGGTAATTTCAAGAAATTATGGAAGGCGAGGATGGTGTGGGAAAACTGACCACGAACCACTCCTGACCTGATTGTCAAAAAGAAAGGAATAAAAGAAAATTCTAGAAATAATAGGCCAGTGAACGTGGTGCAAATCTTTAAGGATAAGACCATTCAACGCTGGCTCATGGATGCAAAAGGAGACACAACGCGAAACTGGAAACGCTCTAGAACTAAAACAGCCACATGAATCTCATTTCCATTTTCAATGAGTTATCAGATTGATGGATGCAAAGAATGTCTCAGGCAATACGCTGATTTGCATAAACATGTGTAAATTAGGTGGTCGGACAAGGACTAGAGGATGGAATTGTAGGGAAAGTCACAGCTCGTTGAACACTGCAGAATGAGTCGTCCTGGAAGGAGGGCCAGAGTGGAGGGCCACTGGGCTCTGTTCTGTCCTGGAGCCAGTCAGCACTTCTACAGCGCCTTGGATAGAAGCAGGTCTTCTATCCACTTCTAAAGAAGCAGCTGCTCTTCAAATCTGCAAATGGCATGAACCCAGGAGGGACGCTTAAAATGAATGACGGTGAAATCCCAAATCCAGTGGGTCAAACATTGCCAAGACCATTTGCACTTCCTATTGCATCATTACAAACCGGGGAGGCCTGGGCTGGCAGAAGGAAGGTGCTGATGATGTACAGAGGGAGCTGCCTTCAAGGGGTCACTGGAGACATTGATGGGAGGCGAAGCCCACACAGCATGGGTTACACTGCTAACACTAGGAACCAGCTCCTAGAAACTCCCTGCACAGAGCAGCCTGCAGCTGCAGGTGGGCTTTCAGAGCTGGACTGCCTCGCTGAAGGGCAGGAGCTAGCTAGACTGCATGCCAGGGAGAGTACCTGGAAGGTGAAGGAAGCAGGAGGGATGATGAAGAGATGATGTCAGCTGGACCTGGAGGAGAGATGACCGCGGCAGAGGGTGAGGGGTGGACCTCATCGCAGGCTGCGAGTATATCAAGGCTACAGAGAAAAAAACAAATGGTTATCAGAAAGTCAAAGTGACTGTGGCTGGACCTGCCTCCCGGGGAAGGTGATGTAAATCCCTTCGGTGGGAAAATAAATCCCACTGGAGGCAGGGCGGGAACACAGGAAGAGGGACGTGGGTGCTTGGGCCGCTGGAGGGGGAGGGCAGTGGGGTGTGAACCGTCCTCCTTCCTTGCTGCCATACGGATGCTCCTGTGATAATGTTTGGAAAAAACGACCCAAGTTTCTGAACCTCAGAGGCTTGTGAGGACAATGAGAGGGAAGTTGAGGTGATCAGTTCCCATTGCCCAGCCAGCGAAGGCAGGGCGTCCCCAGGAAGTTCCAGCGGGAGGGGGGTGCCACCACATGCCGGAGGGAGTTTGAGGCAAGTTTTTCCAAAGTTCGGCAAACAAAGAGGTTTGACCCTAGTTTGGTGCTGCTCCCTAGAGAGAAGTAGGGAGCAGGAGGAAGCTAGAGCGGGGAGAGCCTTCTGACACCAGGCGCAGGGATCTGACGATGGACCCCCGTGGGCAGCTGTCCATCCTCCTGAAGTTTCAGAAGAAGACGACAGCCACCTGATGTGTGTGCTGGAGGGGATCCTTTTTGTTTGTTTCTAAAGATTTTTTTTTTTTAATGTGGACCATTTTTTAAAGACTTTATTGAATTTGCCACAACATTGCTTCTGCTTCATGTCTTGACTCTTTGGGCACAAGGCGTGTGGGATCTTAGTTCCCCAACCTGGGATCAAACCCACACCCCCTGCCCTGGAAGGAGGAACCTTAACCACTGGACCACCAAGGAAGTCCCAGGAGGAAATTATCGGTGATGAAGGACCAAAGACCAGTTCAATTGGCTGAAGATTTAAAAAAATAATAATGAGGTGGGGAGTATTGCCTCCCATAACTGGAAGTTCAGAATGTCCCACACCACTGGGCCAGATGTGCAGAACATACCTTCAAGGATTGCTGTCTGTCTCTCAACTCTGCTTTCCTCTGTCCAGCCTTCCTTCCAGGCAGACCCTGCCCAGGTGCTAGCAGAAACAGCAGCCTCTGGTCCCCATCTCAGTGACTCAGCAAGCCCATGTGAGGGGCCAAGGCTTTCTTCTTTGTTTCTCCCAAGGTCCCAAGACCAACCCACATTATACTGATGCCTCCACCTCAAATACATCAGGAGGATGGGGCTCACTGATTGGCCAGTCCTGGGCCAGGTGGTCATCTCTGGAGCAAGTGTGAGTGTGAAGGCAACCCCCTACACTTGGGGCTTGACTGGATGGCACAGGACAAGTTCCATCTCTGAGTGGAGGACTCTGTACCTCTCGAGTGTTCCAAGACCCAAAGAAGAGCCAAGCATACAGCAAGACCTGAGCAAATCATGGGTGGTGGTTCAGTCACTCAGTCTTATCTGACTCTTTGTGACCCCATGGACTGCAGCACGCAGGCTCCCCTGTCATTCACTATCTCCCAGAATTTGCTCAAACTCATGTCCATCCTATCATCTCATCCTCTGTCATCCGCTTCTCCTCTTGCCTTCAATCTTCCCCAACATGAGGGTCTTTACCAATGAGTTGTTTCTTTGCATCAAGTGGCCAAAATATTGGAGCTTCAGCTTCAGCATCAGTCCTTCCAGTGAATATTCAGGGTTGATTTATTTTAGGATGTACTGATTTGATCTCCTTGCTGTCCAAGGGACTCTCAAGAGGTTAGTTGACTTAGAAGCACAGTACCAGATTTTCTGTCGTCCCTGTTCACATTCTTACCAGACTTGATTTTCAGATGAGTTAGAGTCTCTTGTGCCTGTTTAAATTACTGCCCCTCCCCATTTTAAAAACAGTTTTGCTAAGATGAGGCCAGAACTTTCTTGCTTTGGGCTCAAGGCCATTCCAAAATTCGTAGCACACAGAACAAGCACAAAACACACTTCAGAAGAGTCTTAAGGTTTCAGGCAGGGCTGTTGCTGCTGCTGCTGCTAAGTTGCTTCAGTCGTGTCCGACTCTATGCGACCCCAGAGATGGCAGCCCACTAGGCTCCTCTGTCCCTGGGATTCTCCAGGCAAGAACACTGGAGTGGGTTGCCATTTCCTTCTCCAAAGCATGAAAGTGAAAAGTGAAAGTGAAGTCGCTCAGTCACGTCCTACTCTTCGAAATCCCATGGACTGCAGCCTACCAGGCTCCTCTGTCCATGGGATTTTCCAGGCAAGAGTACTGGAGTGGGGTGCCACTGTCAGGCAGGGCAGAGCTAGACAAAGGTTTCAGACTGTACGACATATGACGTTTCAGAGGAAGGTGGAAGAAGAGTTCATTATGTACCAAGCTGCTTGACTCTGAGCTGGAATGATTCCAGCTCTGACTCTGGAGGCCGAATTGAAAATTCAGAATCTTAACCACTGGACTTCCAGGGGAGACCCCATAAGCATTCTTTTGTTTTGTATCTTTCTTTTTATTTTTTAAATTATGAAAATATGACAACACATTTATAGAAGACTTGGAAAATACAAAACAAAGTTACATATGGTTCCACTATATATTACAGTTGTTTGTTTTAAGTAGATAAATTAAGATTTTTAGTTGGAGTTTCAATATCAAGGGCTTCCCTGGTGACTCAGATGGTAAAGAGTCTGCCTGCAGTGTGGGAGACCTGGGTTCGATCCCTGGATCGGGAAGATCCTCTGGAGAAGGAAATGGCAACCCATTACTCCAGTACTCTTGTCTGAAAAGTCCCATGGATGGAGGAGCCTGGTCAGCTACAGTTCATGGGGTCGCAAAGAGTTGGACATGACTGAGCAACTTCTCTCAATATCAAACTCTCAGAAACTAATAGAATAAATGTATAAAGAAGTAGAAGACTATAGCAGACCCGAAAAGCATTATCAACCAATTTGGCATGATTCGCCTAAATATTCTTCACACCGTCCTTTCCCGGCAACCTTCCCCTGGTTCCAGCCTCAGTGTTTCTCTGGTGAGCCATCTGATGCCCCCTCTTGCTTCCCTGCCCCCTCACCGCTTGTCATCTGCACCACCATTTGTGCGAACTTTCTCAAAAGTCAACGGTGGCCCTCCCTCCTCTTCTGAAAACTCTCCTGCGGCTTTACCCCGCCTTCTTTTTACAATTGAGATGAAATGCGTGTAAGATCGCATTAACCACATTAACCTGTGCATCCGTTGAGGATGGTGCAGGCATTAGGAACATTCACAATGCTGGGCATGCGTCACCATCTAGTTCCAAACACTTCACCCTCCCAAGCGGAAACCCTGCACCCGTTAGCAGCCGCTTGTCCATTCTCTGCTCTCCCAGACCTCAGGCAACCACCATTTGCTTCCTGTTTCTACAGATTGCCAATTCTGAACGTTTCACATGAAGGGGACCTTACGATATATGGCCTTTTGTGACTGGCTTAAGCATCTGCCTACAATGCAGGAGACCTGGGTTCAGTCTCTGGGTCAGGAAAATCCTCTGGAGGGGGGCATGGCAACCCACTCCAGGATTCTTGCCTGGAGTATCCCACGGTCAGAGGAGCTGAGCAGGCTGTAGTCCATAGCGTCACACAGAGCCGGACGCGACTGAGCGACGTAGCACGCACACACGTGTGAGCTTGGGCTCTGACTTCTTTCAGAGCACAGCACTGGTCTGTTGAAGTGATTTCACTGCAGCATCTCCAGTATCGCGTCTGCATGGCGTTTGGGACGCTGTCTCCGCCCGCTGCCAGCAGGCTCAGGGACACCCTCTAACAAGAGTCAGGACGGGTAGTGACGAGGGGTGGCGAGAGCGTGTCACCTGCTTATGCAGGTGTCTTGCTCTGTAATAAAGAATTGGCTGGCCTTTGTTCCTGGGAGGCATCTCCTGAGTGGTAGGCACGCCTTCATTATTCATGGTGGGTCCCGATGTTTGCGCCACAGAGCTGACCCTGGGTGAGCGCAGACCGAGCCAGAAAGACCAGCCGCGTGGTTAGAGGGAGCTTGACTTCCATCCCTCCTGCCTCCATAATAAAGCCCTGGGAGAAGCTCTGGACATCGGGCGAGTTTCCTGGTCAGTGATCACACATCCTTGCGCCCGGAGGACACAGAAGCTTTGCATCTGGAACTCTCTGAGAAGACCTCACGCTGAGGTCTTCCTTGTGGCTGGCTTTGATTTGAATCCTTGGTAATAAAATTGTTGTCATCCGGGCAGTGCTTTCCTAAGTTCTGCTAGCTGCTTTAGTGAATTATTGAACCTGAGGGGTACATCTCAGATTTGGGGGGCTAGGCAGCCTGAGATCCCGGAGACTTGTGACTGGTGTCCGAGGGGGGTAGTCTTGTAGGACTCACCTCTTACCTGCGAAGTCGGTGTTGACTGTGGGTAGTCGGGGTGACCATCGC
>SJXQ01001018.1:20335-52264 GCA_006408695.1 Aepyceros melampus
GGGTGACCATCGCACTCTGGGTATCACCCCCAGGTCCCCCTCCCTGATGCTGTTAATATAAAGCTGTACAGAATGGACGGGGTGGGGGCGGAGAGCAGGGGGTCACAGGGGAAGATACTTGTGCTTTTTGCCTATTGGCCACTTTGAGAAATCTTCCTCATTTGCTAAAAAGCAAACTGCTGGTTACGATTGAAGAGGAAATCCAGAAAAACGTGGACACTGAAGCCTTTGAAGTTGGGCTGGGTCATTCACCTCCTTAGGTCAGAAAGCGGAACCCGAGGGCAGGCGAACCAGTGTCATCATCACACAATTGACCTCCCCCCAAGCAGTTTATCAGTGAGGTGAATTTAATGAGCTCACGTCCTGTCCTCTCTTGGGCAAGTGTGGGGGATGGTGTGAGAGAGAATGAGTGCCAGAAAGATGACAGGGCGTGCAAAAGCTAATAGGAAACAGTCCTGCGCCGATCTTTGCAGTTTGCAGTGGTAGCTTGGAAAAGAGGCTGCCCAGTAAAGTCATCAGGAAAGGTGTTGGAGGCCAGGTGGGGCCACAGATGGAAGAGGAAGTCAGACAGGAGAGACTGGGGACAGCCTGGGAGGGAGGGATCGGCTTGATCCAGGCACCCCTGGGAGGCAGTAGACACCTGCTGTCTGAGGGCTGGAGCACCAGGAATCCGGGTTCTTACACTGGCTCTCAGAGCAACCCTAGGCTCCAGCATTATTCCCACTTAACAGATGGGAAAATGGAGGCCCAGGGGTGTTAGAGGAAGTCTCCTCAACCGGGTGTTCACACCAGGCTCCTGGCGGACTTGAAACTCAGTAAGATGACATCTTCCTCTTCCACCCATGACAGAGGGCCATCCCATCAGTCTCAAGACCTGAACTTCAAAACAATTTCTAGAGCAGAAGGCATGACTCTCCTTAGTGGCACCTCCAGGGTTAAGAACGTCCGGGAAAGCTCCTCCAGTGCAATGTAAACTGTCAGAGAAGCAGCCAAGTTCTGGAGATCAGACCTGGGGAAAAGGAAACTTCAAATTACACATGAGACCACAGAAGGTCTCCACATTTCCCAAAGCTCCAAACTCAGCAGACCCAGGATGCTTCCTGGATCTCAGGGTGGGACTGGTGAGCCCATCTGATTGAGGGGTGAACTGAATACCATCTGGGGCTGCTAAATCTTCGTTCGCCCGATCCAGCTGTAAGCACAGTGCTGACCCAAGAGGGCCGCTCAGAGCCTATGACTGGGGCCACGTGGAGAGCAAATTAAAAGCTTTCTGGATCTCAAGTTGCTCTTACAAAACAATGTTTTTAGGAGTTAAGTAATTAATCCAAACACACATGGGTTCAATTTCCTTGAAACAGAAATGGCTTCAAAAGCAAGAAAGAAAATGCCCAGGGACAAATTGCCTCTGAGTTTTGTGATCCCCAAGTTGTGAGAAGGATGGCCAAGCTATTACCCTGCTCTCCATGACACCAGAGCCCTCCCCATGCCTAGTTTTGGAAGAGGGAGAGGGGCTCTGGGGTAATCTCTTGCTAACCCGCTGCCCCGCGCCGGGGGTGGAGAAGGGAAAGAGCTCACTTCCCAGGGGGACGGGCAGGAACCCAAGCCCCCCACTTTCATGTGGACTGTCTTTGGGCAAAAAGGATATGAACAAGAAAATGAAACAAACAAGCCCCCTGGATCCTGGGGCTCTTTCTCTGCAGAAGGCTTTCTTCCTTCTGATTTTCCTTGAGGCAAAGGAAGGGATTTCAAAGCCTTGTCTGTTTTCCCCTTGCAAAGTTTTATGACTTGGCCTCCACGATTCACTTGGGAGACAAGTGTTTTAATAGAATTACATCGAGACCTTTAATTGACCTCCCCAAACAAAGGAAATTAAACACAAGATGATGTTTGTATAAAACTTCTAAGGTCCAGCGGAAATCAAGCCATCCACTCAAAGTGCAAAAAAAGCAAGGAGTTCAAGGCTGCCCTCCGCGGGGTCCTACGTTCTGGTGAGAAAGAGGGGGGTGGGCTGGGGTGCCTGCCGGGCTCCGCCACCCATAAGCCAGTTCTCAGACAAATCGTGTCACTCGGTTCCCATCTGAAAGGCTGGGGAAAAGAAGGTGAAGTATTTTGAGTTTAGAAAGCTAAATGTATATGAAAGATTATGTTTCTGTTTTTTTTTTTTTTTTTAAAATAATGAAACATCTGACAAATGTTTGTGATTTTTACCTGCTGAGGGCATGGGGCCCATGCATTCTGACCGCCCCCAGTGATGACAGCCCATGATTTATTTATTTTTCATCCATTCCTTCCTCACCCCGCTCCAGCTTCTTTCCCTCCCTTGGAGAAAACAAGCTCAAAGTGTTTCCATGAGATACTCCACTTTCACAGCTGCAAGGAATGGGACTCGGGGCCCAAGGCAGGTCTGACTCCAAGGCTACGGCCTCGCTGTCCACAGAACTGACCCCACCAGCAACGACTCCAAGCTGTGCGTCTGTCACTTGTCCTCTGCCCCCTGGAATTCCAGACTCCCCCATCCAACTCTGTCCTCATCATTTTCACTTGGGTGCCGAGATCTGTTTTAGACTTAACGCGTCCACACTCCTACCCTGCCGCCAGTCCACGCCCATATTCCAGCCTGCTCCACTGGGTCTTTCCATCTGAATTAACAGCCTCTCCAGTCCCCCACCCCCACCACCGTCCACTTGCTCTTTAGCCTTTTCCCTGACTGCTATCTGTCACTCACACCCCACAGGCAATATGACAGCTCCCTCTGGAATTCAGGGGCTTCCTTCATAGCTCAATTGGTAAAGAATCCACCTGCAATGCAGGAGACCCCAGTTCAATTCCTGGGTCAATGCAATGTAGGAGACCTGGGTTCGATCCTTGGGTTGGGAAGATCTCCTGGAGAAGAAAAAGGCTACCCACTCCAGTACTCTCGCCTGGAGAATTCCATGGACTATACAGTCCATGGGGTCACAAAGAGTTGGATACAACTGAGCGACTTTCACTTTCATACCTGGAATCCAGTCCTTCCTACCTTCCCCACCCTGGTGCAGCCGCCACTACCTCTGGATTCTCCCAGATGCCTCCTGTGGGTCTCCTTGCCCACCCTCCCCCACCATAGGCTCTTCTCCAACTTCACAGCCATTACATCAGACCACATAACTTAATCTCCAGTGGTGACCCAAGCCCTCAGCCTCACCCCTGTCTCCCCAGTCCAGGCAGTTTCCTTCCTCTGAGCCATTGTGCTTGCTGTTCCCACTGCCTTGAACACTCTTCCGCAAAACATCCCACAGCAACTCCCCCAAACCCACCCCATCTCAGCTCGGACCTCCTCAGTAGGGTTCCCTAGATGCTCATTTCAACCCTGCACTCCTCCCCCACTGCAGCCCCCTCTGCTGTGGCTGACTTTTCTGCATGGAGATGCTCACCCTCTGAGATGTACTGTATTTAGAGAGCTGCTTCTCACTCCGTGGGAACAGGGCTTTTTTTATCCTTATTCACTATTGCACCTCATTCATATGTAGAACGGCCACTGGTGAGCACAAGCATCTGTTGAATAAGGGCTTCCCAGGTGGCGCCAGAGGTAAAAAACCCACCTGCCAATGCAGGAGACATAAGAGACCGGGGTTCAGTCCCACAGTTGGGAAGATCCCCTGGAGGAGGGCATGGCAATCCACTCCAGAATTCTTGCCTGGAGAATCCCATGGACAGAGGAGCCTGGCGGGCTGCAGTCCCTGGGGTCGCAGAGTCGGGCACACCTGAGCATACATGAATGCAGTAACTTCCACCTGTTACCAGGAGGTCAGGTCCGATGGCTGCAGGCATCCCCCAGCTCGGGGAGGAGCAGTCAGCACAACGCCAGGGCACAGAGGGCTTATCCGACGGCCTTCTTGCCTCTCCCCACCACCTGGACCTGGGGACGTGTTGATAGCGTCAGAAAGAGTCAGACACAACTGACAACGGCTTAGCCCTGATGGATAAAGACTGCATGAATGAATGAGTGAGCAAATGAATGGAGACAACACTGGCAAAGCTCTCCTACTCTGCTAGCTGTGAAGAGTGCTCACTTAGGGCCCCCTGCCCTACAGGGTCCTGTGTCTGCCCCTCGTGGGGGTGCGACAAGGGCACAGACCTCACCTGGTGCAAGCTCCCCCCTGACGCAGCCACTGCTCCCCTGGTCGGGGGTCTGTGCCTGTTCACAACCAACCGAGTGACCTGGAGCCCGGCCTCCCATGCAGTGACCGCCAGCCTTCATCCTCATTGCCAGGAGTCCCTTCCCCATTTCTGTGCACTTGGCCTCTTGCTGAGAGGGTTGTCCTCCAGCGGCTGGGGTCTGGATCGCAGGAGGACTGGGAACTTGCCCCCCCCAGCCCCTGACTGACGGGGTGAGCGCTACCTCCTCAGCTCCCGAGCCCCTGATCAGGACCACTCTTGGCCGTGACCATCACCTCCAAACCATAGCCTAGCCTAATCCCATGCCGTTGAGCAGCCCCTTCCTCCTTGGTCTCACTTCCCACTCCATGGCTCCACTTTCTGGAAACACCTCCTAACAAATGCATTTCACGTGAATCCTCATCCCAGGACCTGCTTGTGGAAATCCCAGTCGAGGACACACCTTCCAGGGTCGCGAGAATTCAAGTGAGGCCGGGGGCATGCACACACCAGACACTCTGCTGTGTGCCTTCGCCCGTAGTCTCCTCCCAGTGTTCCAAGGAAGGGACAGCATGACACCCGTTTAAAAGATGAGAGAACTGAGGCCCATGGTCCCATGATAAAGGGCATCACCAGCACTTGAATATATGTACTCTCCTGACGGGAATGGCCTTGCCTTTTACCCCCTGCAAAGGATTGGCGGCCTTGGAATGCCACCCTACTTACCAGAAGGCATTGGCTCAGATTATGATCAGAGTTGTGGACATTCCTTTCCAACCAACACATTTCTTTTCTGATCACGCTGCCTGACATGTGGGGTCTTAGATCCCTAACCCGGGATCAAACCCTCACCCCCTGCAGTGGAAAAGCAGAGTCTTAACCACTGAATCATCAGCGAAGTCCCATCCAACCTAACACATTTTTTAAAAACTAGGGTGTATTTCACCTTTTCACAATGAAATGGACTCAAAATTGTACCCCAGCCCATCCCTAAAGAATCTGCTACACGTGAAGAAAGAAAAAAATCACTGCGCCAATTTTTAACTGATTGCTTGCGTGTGCCTGTTTGGTGAGATTTATTCTCTCATTAATCACTGCCCTCCCTTCATTCATGTTAAATATAAAATTGATTAGGAAAGATCCCCATCATGGTTAAAAAAAAATAATTAGCTGCTACATCATATTGCCCACAGTGCGACAGAAAGGAGTGATTAAATTAGGAATATTAAAACCCCATTAATCTGCGCTCAACTTAAGCTCTGCTTGTTCATCTTGTGGTGGCGCTTATTATTTCTGACACTGAAAGATATTTGAATTACCAGCTGCAACAAGGTCACTCGCTGAAAGATGTCAGGTCGGCCATTAGTCAAAGGCGGGAGAGGCGACCAGAAGCGAGGGCTGCCCACGTGTCCGGGAGGCCTGTCCTCACAGATGTCACTCTGAAAAGCGGGGGACCCCCGCCTCTGGGCTGGCTGGAGCACAGGCACCTGCAGAGCCTTGATACACACCTGCTCTCTATCACCCTCTGTGAGTCACCTGTGACCCTGGGGACCTGCCAGGCATCCACTGGGCTGGCATCCTCTGCCCCTGCCCCACCGGGGTCCCTGCCTTTTGTCTGTGGGCGCTTGAGAGCCCTGCTCCTGTGACAGGGATTACACTAAACTGGCCAATGTCACCTGCTGGACGCTTGTACCTGCCCAGCCTGTGCTGGACTGTTTTCATCTTATCTCATTTAATCCATCCACAGGCTTTCCGGTGGTAAGGAATCCAACTGCCATTGCAGAAGACAGGAGACGAGGGTTCAGTCCCTGGGTTGGGAAGATTCCCCTGGAGAAAGAAACGGCAACCCACTCCAGTATTCCTGCCTGGGACATCCCATGGACAGAGGAGCCTGGTGGGCTACAGTCCGTAAGGTTACAATGGGTTGGACACGACTGAGCAACTGATGCCATTAATCAGATGAGGGGCTAAGGTCATACAGACGGCAGGCATCAGAACTGGCAGTCAGCCCCCAAAGGGGACACACTTAGCCACTTTTTAGATACTTCCTCCACCAACGAAACTGGAGTCCTCCCTTTGAAGGATGTTACAGCGCCGAGGTGAGTGAATGTGATCTGGGGGTATGGTCCCATTTTTCAGGACTTAACCATTAGATCAATAACCATCACAAACCACGTACCACAGCCAAGCATCAAACTAGCTGAGCCAGAGCCTCTGCCGGAGCCTGGCAGAGGCCCCGCAGAGCCGTCACCTGGGGAATTGGGGCCAGGTCACCAACAAGGGGAGAGACCATCTCACCTCCTCGTCTTTCTTTAGAATAAAAACATGGCTGAACGCTGCCTCTAGCCGTCTGTGTCTGAATTTATTTCTTCTCTCCCTTTAACATCACTTGCTGCTCTGTAATAGCACCCAATTAGCCACCAAACCATTTGTTCCTCAGGCCCTGGAGGGAGGGGTAGGGAAGATCACTGTCCTGTTGGCAACCTGTGTTCCCAGCTGCTGGGCCTGCTCTGTGTTCAGGGTTCCCTAACCCCCAACACCACCCCAAGGGACTGGACTGGACCAAGAAGGGGTCTCCCTAGGACAGCTGGAAGTGGCTGCATCAAAAGAGCAAAGGTGAGCGGAGTTGGGGGAGGGACTCTAGAGTCCACACTGATGGGGGTGTATAGGGTCCTGAGATGAACAGGGAGTGAGAGGCATTGGATAGATCCTTCCTGAGTGGATGAACAAATGAGTGGATGAATGAGTAAGTGGATGAATCCATGAATGAGTAGCTGAATGAATGAGTGGATGAATTAACAAGTGGATGAATGAATGAATGAGTGGATGAATTAACAAGTGGATGAATGAATGAATGAGTGGATGAATGAATGAGTGGATGAATGAATGAGTGGATGAATGAATGAATGAGTGGATGAATGAATGGAGTGGGTGAATGAATGAATGAGTGGATGAATTAACAAGTGGATGAATGAATGAATGAGTAGCTGAATGAATGAGTGGATGAATGAATGAGTGAGTGGACGAATGAAACCAGGAAATAGAAACTGGGAAGTCAGTTTTAAGTCAAGGCAGAGAGCAGAGAGAGTCAGGGCCAAATGTTCAGAGTCTGGACAGTCCATGGGGGTGTGGCGGCCTTTCCTATCAAATCATGGCCCGAGGGCTCCAGGGTGAAGACCTCTGTCCTTGTCTGACCTTCGCACATGTCTTGGATACAAAACTGGGCAGCGCTGACCCTCCACTCAGGCTGGGAGCATCTCCTCTTCTCAGGCCCCTGAGCATAGTCTCGCTTCCCTTGGAGTTTTCCTCTCCAGGGTTAGCCAGCTGTGCTCACAAGAGAGCAGGCCTCCTTCTCCTGTGAGAGGCACAGCCCTGCTCTGACCTCCAGGGCTGCTCTCCACCCTTGACCTCTTGTCTGCAGGGCCCAGAGCAATCACTCCTGGTCCCTGAGCCTGGCTGACTGGGTGCTGGAGTGCCAGAGCTCAAGCCAGACTGTTGAACCGAATCCAAGTGGGGCTGGAGACCTCCAGGGCTGCATCTCTGTTTCACTGCGGAGGACATGAACCCCGGTGGGTCATGGGTTTTGCCCATACCCCACTTCTGGCTCATAACCGGTTGCTTAGAAGAAATACACGGAGCTTATTTAAGAGTGGAATTCCGACTTTGTAGGAAGGGTTTTCTTATAAGGGACGCTTGGAATGGCCCAGATTTGATTCCTGTTACACAGTGTTCTCTATCTCTTTTTGATGCTTACCAGATGTGTTGGTGAGGGACAGGTCCAAGGGAGAATGCATGTGGACTTGGGGACCAAACCTTGTCCCACATAACCATAGTCACGAGCTGCCTGCAGCGCCAAAATCAGTCCGGGGCTCATGAGCCAAGCAGCCTGGCAGCCTGGCCCCCGAGTCGTCCCTCATAAATGGCAGGGACAGAGCTTTCCCTGCTCCCCACTCCCTTGTTCTCTGCCTGCATCAGATGTGGGGTTGTCCCCACCCCAGCCATGGTCCAGAACCGCTCAGCTGGGTTACTGGAAAGACGAATACGCCAACCTGTGAAAACAGTCCACACTCCTGGTTAATGCCTGAAGCTGGCTAGGTACAGGGAGGTTTGGAACAGCCTGGGGCCCTCCCCACAGGTCTCCTTGGAACCACCTCGGAATCAGAACAGGGAGCATGTGACAGCTGGACCAAGAGTTTACTTGGCAGGCAGGCTCCGAAACCCAGGGCCAACTGCCTGGCGATGTAACTTGCCTCTGGCCGGCATAGCTAAGGGCACAGAGCAGGCGTGCGGGCACCCATTCTCCAGGATGAGGGTCAGAGCAGGGCCAGACCTCAGACCTCTCAGAAAGCTGGTATTGTCCAGGCTGGAGACCACACAAGGCTGCATTTCCGAGAGTCAAATTTAAGGCCCGTCATCTCTAGCACAAGGACCAGAGCGTGTGTGCTAAGTCGTCTGTCGTGTCTGACTCACTGTGACCCATGGACTGTAGCCCACCAGGCCCTCTGTCCATGGATTCTCCAGATGAGAATACCGGAGTGGGTTGCCATGCCCTCCTCCAGGGAGATCACCCCGACTCAGGGATCAAATATGCGTCTCTTGCGTCTCCTGCATTGGCAAATGGGTTCTTTACTGCTGAGCGGGACCAAAGGAGAATTTAAAATGCCCCGAGGACACTTGGTTTAATAGGTTTGTCAATGGCTTAAAAGATCCTGGAGAAAATGTATGTTGTGGGTGACTTCTGGGAAAAGGACATAACAAAAATCAGAGGCGCGTCTCAGCATCTCGGGGAAGGGCCCGGCGGGAGGAGAGTGCGCATGTGCGGCCTGGCTGCCCCTCCACCCCCACCTCCCACCCTCTCCTGGGGAGCACAGGGCCAGCCTTGTTTTCTGGCCCTGGGCCTGCACGGAGCATCACATTGTGGGCATCATGAGGCAGCCAGGAGGAAAGGGCAACGAGGCACAGACCTGAGGGATCCTCCGAGCGGGAACCTGGCCTCCTGAATGGCTCCCCAGGCCCTGTGTGAAGCCAAAACCAGAAGGAAAAGAAAATGGACCAGGTAGCATGCTCCCCAGAGAAGGCAGTGGCACCCCACTCCAGTACTCTTGCCTGGAAAATCCCATGGACGAGGAGCCTGGTGGGCTGCAGTCCATGGGGTCCTGAAGAGTCAGACACAACTGAGCGACTTCACTTTCACTTTTCATTTTCTTGCATTGGAGAAGGAAATGGCACCCCACTCCAGTGTTCTTGCCTGGAGAATCCCAGGGATGGGGGACCCTGGTGGGCTGCCGTCTGTGGGGTCGCACAGAGTCGGACACAACTGAAGTGACTTAGCAGCAGCAGCAGCAGCATGCTTCCGGCACCTCAGATTTGATGAGGATGGAGAATTTGATGCTTCCATGTTCTCGGCAGGAGGCATGACCCGGGTGGGCTGGGGCAGCCCTGGAAGACGATGCTTGGGATTTTAGAAGGGAACGGAAGGGTTAGTGCTGTCATGCAGAGCAGGGGCCCGTGACCTCCAGGATCTAATGCTTGATGGTCTGATATAATAATAATAAATTATACAATAAACACAGTGTGCCTGAATTATCCTGAAATCATCCCCCACACTCCAGTCCAAGGAATAACTGTCTTCCACAAAACCAGTCCCTGGTGCCAAAAGGGCTGGGGACCCCTGATTTAGAGTGGTGACATGGGGATGGAGTTGTGGGAGGGCTGGTGGCTTTGAGAGGACACTTCACATGGGGGGTGGCAGGAACAGAGGATGGGGCAGGGGGAGAGCTGTGACCTCCACTGACACTGAGGGAGCCCCACGCCAGCAGGGGGCCCGAGGAGAGGGAGGTCTGTGCCCAGGAAGGCATCTCCTGCTTGTGGATCTCACAGAGAGAGACTAGCCCAGAATGATGCTGTAAAGTCCAGAGAAATGGAAGTAACCAGTGCTGGACTGAAAGTCCAGTCTGGGCTGGGGAAGACCAGGAGACCCTCCCCATGAGTGCAGGGCAGGGAGGTAGCTCAGACAGGCCCAGGGCATCCTGAACAAGGACCTGGGCCTCCAGCTAGAAGACCAAGGCCCCGGTCCCCATGCTGCCATTTACCAGTTAGGTGACCCCCTCACCCTCCAGGCCTCAGTTTTAGCATCTGGAAAATGGTTCATTGTGAGGAGTGAGGGAACCTGGCACAGAGCAGATGCCCCACAAATGCTGGGTGAGCCCAACTCATTTGCCTATCAGTGTGCACGTGGAGGGGGGGCACATTCAGTTAGAATTTAAGTTATATTTGAAAGTCCCAGAAAGGTGATCCACAAAGAAAATGGGAGACAGAAATGGACTGGAAATGTGGCCCCAAGTTATAAACAACTTTGGGAAGTGTGCTCTAGAAGGGTGTGGTATGTTGAAAATATGTCCCCCTGCCCAGCCCCAAGATGTATCCATATCTTAATTCCCTGATGGCTCAGCAGTGAAGAATCTGCCTGCCAATGCAGGAGACACAGGTTCGATCCCTGTGTCAGGAAAATCCCCTGGAGGAGGAAATGGCAACCCCTCCTTGGTATTCTTGCCTGGAGAATCCCACGGACAGAGGAACCTGGCGGGCTACGGTCCATGTGGTCGCAAAGAGTCAGGCACAACTGAGCGCGCACACACGCCTTGCTTGGTGACAGTGCGGAGGCACCCTGCCGGGGAGAGAAGAGGAGTTTGCCCCCGGCAGGTACAGTCCAGGAGGGGAAGCAAAGTCACAGACACAGGCCTTTAAAACGTCCCAGGGCGAATCCTCCACAGCCACCCAGACCAGCAAAGGTGGCTGCTGCAGGAGGCCCCTGGAAGGATGAAGCAAGTGAGCTCAGTGCCCAGCCCGGCTCCAGCCCCTGCTCTGTCTTGTTACCCTCCTCCCCAGGCTCCCAGGCCCCCAGGAGGAGGATGCACATCTTTGGTAACATCTTTCCTCAACATGACTCTCTCCTGTGTCCAGAATCTGCCTCAGCCCAGCCTGTGCCTGGACGGCACCGTCTCTGCAACCCCTTCCGGTCGCAAAGCCCCTGATGACAAGACTGGCTTGCCTGACCTGATGATGCTGGGGCCACAGCTGTGCAGAGAGGCCTCCTGATGGCCCTGGCGATGGGTCAAGGCTGGATTCTGACTCCAGGCACCAAACTCGTCCCTGGGGGTTAGCAGCCGATCGTTTGTTTACTCTGTCACTAGGAGGGGATCCCAGAGGGGCTCAGTTAACATTTGTTGACGGGCTTGGCTCTCGAGGCTGCTTCAGCTTGGGGATCCTAACTGCAGCACTCGCCCTGGAGGATGGAGCAGCCTCCCTCCAACTCAAGGATACAGGAAGAGACAGGGCCTGGTGGTGCATCCTGACAGAGCGATGGTCCCACCACCAAGGATATCACTGTCTGCTGGGGAATGAGAGCCGCATGGGACTGCCCAGGATCGAGACTCAGCTGGGGATCCCTGGTACCTCAGTCAGTAAAGAAGCCGCCTGCAAGTCAGGAGACCTGGGTTCGATCCCTGGGTCAGGAGTATCCCCTGGAGAAGGGAACAGCAACCTACTCCATTATGCAGGCTGTAGTCCATGGAGTTGCAAAGTGTCGGACACAACTGAGCGATTAATACACACATACAACAAGACTACAAGGCCCATCTGGCCCAGCAGCAGAGGGTGTGGCCATGGGGATGCTGGACGCACTTGAGACTCTGGGAAAGTTTGCTCCCAGAAGATGGAGTCTGAGAGGGAATTACAGCTCACTCTGCCCCAAAGCAAAAAATTATCCCAGTGCAAAATCCTGCTGGGTAGCCTCCATCAGGGGCTTCCTGGAAATCAGCTCATCCCAGGGCTGAATGCTTTCCCATCACCCCTCTTACTCATCCAGAGTAGACCACTGGCCCTACTTTCCTGGGAAGGCTACATCTAGGCCAAATTCATAAAAATTATGCAGCAGTCTATCTCTTGGTATCTACCAACCGCTCACTCAGTGGCACAATGGTAGAAAATCCGCCTGCCAATGCAGGAGACGCAGGAGACACAGGAGAGATTTGGGGATTGATCCCTGGCTTGGGAAGATCCCCTGGAGTAGGAAATGACAACCCGCTCCAGTCTTCTTGCTGGGAAAATTCCATGGACCGAGGAGCCTGGCAGGCTACAGTCCATGGGGACCCAGAGTCAGATACAGCTGAGTACACATGCACATCCCAATGCTCACCTGTCTCTGTTCCACCTGTTACCAGGAGGCCAGGTCTGAGGGTTACAGGGATTGCCCAGCTCAGGGAGGGGCAGTCAGGACAACGCTGGGGGACACAGGGCTCATCTGACGACGCTCCTCACCTCCGCCCACCACTTGGACCTATGTGTCCTGGGGAGAGGCAGCTGAAGAGGGCCAAGGCCAGGGAGCCTCATGATCTGTTGAGCTCAGGCCTACACCAGCCCCAGCTGGGCATTTTTATCGTGTGTTCCCTTTGGAGAAAGAGGAGAAGAAAAACTGTTTTGAGTCTCATGCTAGTTTTATATTAAAAAAAAAAAAAAACCCTATGATTTGTGCTCTTTCATCCCAGCTAATCTAGCTCCAGCTGGCTTGTTAGAGAGTGAAGTCACAGGGACCACTCTGAAGAGTGCAAAAAGGAGGGCCATCAGCCTGTGGTCGCCGCTCACTATGGTCACCTGAGCTCCCTGTGGTCACTGCTGCAGCCCCAGGGCTGCCCCTCCCTTTTGCTCTCCATCACGGTTGCCCACATGGCCCCTTGGGAAGCGTCTGATTAGCAGGTACCTGCTTCCTGGCCCCACGCAGGCTGGCTGCAAGAACAAAAAATAGGCAGGCAGACACGGCCGAGGCTGCAGGCTGAGGCGTTGATGTGACCAAGGAGGGTGTCCTGCACCTCCTCCAGCGAGAGACGCAGGTGCCAGCTGCCGAGGGCGACAATATTCACAGAGGAAATGAGTCTCCCTAGAGAAGCGAAGGTGACAAGATAACACTTGTCATCTTTAATCAGAGACAGAGCCAGGGCAGCTGCTTCCGAAATAACTGCTCCAGCATCATGGAAAGCTGGACGCAGTGTGGCGAGCTGCTCATTTCAGAGGAAAATCGTCAGAGCCCAGACTACAAACAATAGATGAGCTGCCCTCACGGTCACTCCCGCTTCCCCCACCAGGTGCCTCGTGAGACCTCAGCTCAGTGGGGTCACAGGAATGGTTTGGGGGTGAAATAGCAGGGGTGGCCTTGCTGCTGGTCCCCTTCTGGGGTCCAAGGTTGGTGGCTGGATTCACTTTGACCGGAAATAGAATAACCAGCTCCTTGCCTTGGGGGTGTGGATATTGCTTTTCATCTCTCACTGCTCAAAGCACGAACTGCCAGCATCTTTATCAGTGATGACATGGCAGCTGGAGCTCTTGCTGTACCTCACCTCGCATGGCACAGACCTGTGCGGGGCTGGGAGGAGAGGCCCTGCAGGCACGAGCAGCTTCCAGAGCTGCCCTGGATTGGGTGGAGCAAGAACGGTGCCTGTGCTCAGTTCCCCCAGGAAGAGTCTCCCCCATGACAAAGGACATTGGAGCTTGATGTAGATTCTGTATCAGCCCTCCAGCTTCCCCTGTTCTCCCCACCCTGAACAGACCCCGACACTTGAACCTGCATTGCCAGCCCCCTTTCTTGCTCAGCTGCTTTACTGCCCCAACTGCTCAGAGAAGTGATTCTGGCAAAAGAGGACACCTTCCCCCTACCCCAATTTAATTATTTATTTTTGGCTGTGCTGGGTCTCTATTGCTGAGGGCTTTTCTCTAGTTGCAGCGAGCCTTGGTTACACTCTAGCTGTGATACTCGGGCTTCTCATCACGTTAGCTTCTCTTGTTGCCAAGGACGGGCTCTCAGGGGTGGGGGCTTCAGTAGTTGCCGCTACCAGGCTCTAGAGTCAGGCTCAGCATTTGTGGGTGTAGGGGCTTAGCTGCTCGGCACTTAGGATCTTCCCGGATCAGGGATCGAACCGAGTCTCCTGCATTGGCAGGCGAATTCTTTACCACTGATGCCCAGAAGAGGGCATCTTTGTTACTGCAGCTCTGTGTTGCAAAGTGGCTGCCATTTCCTTTAACGGTGGTCCCTGTGGAGGCCAGTGGAGCAAGGCACTCTGCAAAACCAATCCAAGCCAAATATAAGCCAAGCCAAAAATTTTTTTTTAATCTTAAAAAGTTCAGCAGGCACATACTACCAATTGGAGACAATGTGCCCAGAATCTCTCTCTTCCCGTTTTGCGTGTAGAACCGGGCAGGGGGACAGAGCAAGAGGAATGTGGAGACAGTTACGTTGGCCAAGCACCAGAGAAGAAAGTCACGAGGATGCTTGACTAAGGTTTGGAGTAGGCGACGGGGTGTCCACAGCTGGAGGCGTACAGAAAAGTGGGTGTTTGGGACCCTGAGCAGCGTGCAGTAGAACCAATGGACGTGGCTGGAGGCAAACTGCGGTGCCAAGACCCCAAAGCAGGACTCAGCCTGCCCCAGCCTGGCTGTGTGGCTTTCTTAAGCCACTTGGCTTCTGTGGGCTTCATTTTCCTCTGTGCAGTGAGACGGCAGGACCCAACCTCCTATTTTCTTTCCAGCTTGAAAATCTGATTCAATGACTAGGAATAGATGGAAAACAAGGATCCTTCGAGAGAACACACGAGGCTACCTGCTTGTTTCTTTAAATCCTGCTCTCCTGTGCGATCTCTTGATCGGAATAATTAGGGATATCCGTTTAAGTTATTATACTGGTCATGGTAAAGAGCTCAGCTTTCAAACAATAAGTTCTCTTTTTGCTATCTTTGATCTAGTAATTCCATTTCAAGGAGTCTGAATAAAAGTCGAGATATTGAGACAAAGATTCATGTACAGAGATAAGCCATTTATCCTTATTAGCAAAGATAAAAAGATAAAAATAACTCCCCAAATGGATATAACCAAAATGAATTGACATCAGGACTTCCCTGGTGGTCCTGTGGCTAGGACTCTGTGCTCCTAATACAGGGGGCCCAGGTTCAATCCCTGGTCAGGGAACTAGAGCCCACATACCGCAGCTAAGAGTTCACACACTGTAGCCAGAAGAGTCTGTGTGCCACAGCTAAGATCGAAGCTCCCAAGCGCCTCACCTGAGTGGTTCAGCCAAATAAGCAAAATAAATAACTATATTGGTACAGCCATGAAAATGTCGTCAATGATATTTTAAAACATTGGAAAGTATTCATGCTATAAACACAGACATACCCACATACATGACAAATGTTGCTAATGGTACACAGCTTCTTCTCCTCTTGGAGGCTGCATTCAGACTCAGCATCCTTCTCAACACAGCTCTCAGAATGGCTGCTATCAATTCCAGTTGGCATTCAGGTGAAATCTACTACCATCTCAGTATGAGATCCTTCAGCAATAAGGATAACAGACAAGGTCAGGATGGAAAAGGCAGCTAAGTGGAGACTCAGAGCTCAATTCACAGGAGGTCAAGTGAGGGCAGTTACAGGGTTATCATAGCCCATCGGGGACCAGAGATGGGCTGGGATGGGGATGAGACTATTGGAAATTCAATACATTTCCTGCTGTGTTGCTTGGGAACCCCAGGAGCAGAAAGTTGTGCTTTTGAGACAAATTGAAAGGTCTGGGGTTTTCCTTGTTTCCCTCATCCTGCAGGGGGCAAAGTATCCTTTCAGATACTCAAAGCAGCCTGGCTGCTCGAGAACGCCCGGCTCCCAGGGCTGGAGTGGATGAGATGGAGGGCTTTTCTGGGTTGTCTGAGAATTGGTAGACTCCAGGGAAAAATCCTTCTGAAATGGGTTAGCTGCAGAAGTACAGTCACCACGTGACCAGCCATCACTGATAACTTAGGGTGATGCCCGAGGGTCTCCAGGTGGACAAATGGGGAGCCAGTGGTCCCTTTGGGCATCCCGAGGAGGAAGCTAGGAAGAGCCACATGCCTAGTCCCTCCTCACTGAGGATTGATGCTCTCAGGACAGAAAGACAAAGAGGCTGAGCCATGGACATCTATGGAGCTTGCAGAGGCAGGCAGAGGTACTCCTGCAGCTGGGGAACAAATGGCTCCATTGCCGGCATTTCAGATGGAGCCACTTTTCCAGGGGGTGGTGTGGATTGTGTGTCCCTTCCCCCCACCCCCAGTAGAGACTCCCCGCTCCCCTTGTGAGACTGTCTGACTGCAAGGACTGGATTTTCTAGATTAGGTCCTTTATTAACCCCAGGTTGGGAGGGGGAGACAGGTGGAGGCTAGAGTCTGCCTGGCATCTTCATTTCTTCTCTCCCATCCTCCATAATCCATTCCAAGGCGATGACATTTGCGGAGTGTATTTTCACGGGTCTCCGTAATCCCTTCAGAATATTAAGGCCACATTACTTTATCTTTGGTTACATTAACTTCAATTTTCCTTATGAGTTAGTATTTGGCTAAAAATTAATATAGTGAAGTTGAAAAGAATCTTATGATAGGAAAAAGACTAATTTCATCTCTGACTGCTCAGATCCTGGAGTACACCGGGGTTAATGTAATTAACTTACAATTTGAGCCCGGGTTGTGTACATACACTGAATCTCCCCGCTGGAAACGAGATTAGATTTTATTACTCTATATATCCTGGTTATCTTCACCGAGCCTGCTCGGTGCTACAATGAAAACGCAGAACCATCTGGTACTGAGCCCGTGCAGTTTATTTAAGGATTTAATTAAATGCTCTAAATGGAGAGCTTCTCTGAATTAACATTTTAAATGTGACTTATTGCAGGTTTAATATTGTCTTAATGCCAACCTGGGAAACTCCATAGTCAAGTTGTTGACGTTCAAATTGAATTCATTTGGGTGGCTCCGGGGGGACCCATTAATTAATCTAAACAACTAATGGGGATTGGTTCTGACTTTTGATGAAGATTATTTACTGAGACAATTTGCAATGAATAAAGAGTCACAGTAGGCAAATGCTTAATTGAATTCAAAAAAGTCTCATTGTGTTTAATATCACGGATGCATCATGTGAGTAAGCTTTGAAATACCATGAAAGGGGCGATTGCTTCAATCTTCTTAGCTGAGCACTAATAACAAAGCGAATGGGTAATTACATTTTCCTGGGTAATTTGCTGCTTGCAAAAGGACAACAGGTCTGTCTGGCTAATCGCTTCCTTGGAAAGAAATTTCTGAAAGCATAAACTTGGCCCTTGGATGGCAGGTGGCCTCACTGGTAGCCCAAAGGCGATGACATGGACCGATCTGGGCCACACACGGCTGGATTCTCCCCCTCATGCGGTCAGGAAGCTGCCTGGATGAAAAGGCCTTCCTCCACCCTGCAAGGCCCTAAATAGCCACCACTTTCCCTCTGCTTTGCTGCCCGACCCTTGAGTGTCTCTCGTGAATCTGAATGACTCAAGCGGGGAAGAGCTTGTTCAGCCCTTCTTGCTCCCGTTTTCATCTTCTGGATCAACACAAGGCAGACCTCTGTTTCCAGGAGATTGGAAGGTTGCCCCAGCAACCAGTACGCCCTCCACCCTGTCCATCCTTCACGGTCGAGGGCAGCATCTCACGATCTCTCGGCTCGCTCTGCCCTTTTCCTCTGTTTCTCCAAGTTCGACTCAGGTCCAGCAGCACGGGTCACCAGGCATCTTGGGAATGAGGATTCTCGGGCCTGCCCTGTCCCACTGAATCAGAATCTGCCTTTAACACAAACCCCAGGGGACCACGTGCACATCCTAGCTGAGACTTTGATCCACAGCACTCTTTCTGTGAAGGTCTATGCCAGCCTGTTGAATGAGCTTTTCTTCTCTCTGGTCCTCCAGGTATCAGCTCCTGGGGACCACGGCTCAGGTCTCTACTTCTCCTGGACCTGCAGCGCCACCGGGGACCACAGAGAGCCATCGAAAATGACTGAAGTGATTGGTGATTTCTCCCCAAATCTCTCTTCAACATGGCCTGGTGGGGAGTCCTGAGAGCCCACTCTATTGCACTGGGCACCACAGAGACCCAACCAGCCAAGGTCAGACAGCACCTGCCTCTACCATGACCCCCTCCAAGCCCAGGGCTTGGGGGATACTCAGCAAATATCTGCTGGGGTGAACAAGCTATCATTACTGTGGGATGACTCTTTATATCCACATGCTGACCAACAGCCCAGTGTGCACCAGTTTGACACGATGGCCTGTCCTCAAGGTCAGGGACTTGTGTCCCCAAGAAAGTCCCCGCCACGCCAAGCCCTGCCACCCAGTTCTCTCACCTCCCTAATGTAGGTTTGTGAATATTTTCATGGAAAGTACACCTGGATTCTGATTTTGTAAAGCCCGGTCTAAGGTGATCTTTACCAAACAAACCATGATGTAATATGGTCCGGGTGACAGAGGCTTTGTTTGACAAAATCGTTCACCCCCCGCCCCGGAGAAAGCGTATTTCACACGCCTACATTTTGTTTCAGGCCACCTCCAGCTGAACCGAGAGCAGAAGGATACAGGTCGTAAAGAAATAAAACAAAAGTGATAAAAAGCCAACTGACAACAAAGAAAACAATCAACAGAGAGAAAGCAACCTGAGAACAGGAGAGGGTACCACGGACCTGATAGGGGTTGACATCCACAATATACAAGGAACTCCTCAACTTGATAGCAAAGCAAAAATTAAAAAACCCACACAGCCTGTCCTGCCCCAAGGCCACAGGTGCAAGGCCTTGCACCAAGGCCACAGAAGCAGAGCCCAGAACCAAGGTCACCTCTGAAGCTGACTGAGCCCCTTTGTGACCATTGCTGAAAGCCCCCCGATCATCACTAGCAGGCTTCCCGACCCCATATTCAGCAAAAATGCCCGCCCCCGTGCTCACCCTAAAGCGCCCTAACCAATCACATAAGGTCAACCTTCCAGCAGGAATTCTCTTTGTCTTGAGGTTAGGGAAATTGGCTGCCAGTCCACAAATCCACAGGCACTCTCCCTGATCCATCAGAGGTGGGGCCGCTGGGCTCACAGTGCCTTCATCATCTCCACTCTTTGTTCCTAGTAAACTCACTCCCTTCTGAAATTCTCTGAGTTTGGAAATTCTTTTCCAACCCGAGCTTGGACTGCCTCAACACAACCCAAATAGCCCAGTTTAAAAAATGGGCAAATGAGCTGAAGAGACCTTTCCTCAATGAGGGCACACAGCCAGACAACGGGGGCGGGAAAGAGGCTCGTCACCACGTCACTAATCGTCAGGGAAGCACAGATCGAAACCACAAAGAGATGCCTCCTCGCGCCTGCCAGGATGGCCGCCATTAAAATTAATAACAGATGGTGAGGATGTGGGGAAAGTGCAACCCCTGTGCACCGTTCCACCTGCCACGGAGAACAGTGTGGAGGTCCCGTCCCGCAAAAAATTAAGGTTCGGGACTTCCTGATGGCCCAATGGTTAAGAATCACCTTGCAATGCAGGGGATTCGGGTTCAATCCCCACTCAGGGAATTAAGACCCCACATGTCATGGACCAACTCAGCCTGCTCGCTGCAATTACTGAGCCCACGAGCTCCGGAAACTGTCAAAATGAAAGGCCTCGAATGAGGCAATGAACCTCCCAAGTGCCAACACAAAGGCCAGACACAGACAAAGAAATAAATATTAAAAAAAAAAAAACACACACAACTAATAATAAACTACCAGCAATCCTGCTTACGGGAATTTACCTCAAAGAATTGAAATCAGTACCTTGAAGAGATAGTTGCACGCCTGTGTTCATTGCGGCATTAGTCACAATAGCCAGGATATGGAAGCAACCTAAATGTCCATCAGTGAATGAATGGATAAAGAAGATGTGATCTATTCATACTAGAAAGATTACGTATTCTTCTTTAAGAAGAAAGGGAATTATGATATATGCCACCACTTGAACAAACCGTGAGAGCGTTGGGTGAAATAAGCCAGCCGCAGAAGAACAAACACCGTGTGATTCCACTTACATGAGGGATCTGAAGCAATCAAGCTCACAGAAGCAGAAGGTCAAATGGTGGTTGCCAGGGCCGAGAAGAGAGAAGAAATAGAGAGCTGCTGATCAGATAGCTTCAGTTGTGGGAGATAAAAGCGTTCTAGGCTCTCGACCTACAACTATTGTGCTTGTCGGTAACAATTATACGTAGTACACTTAAAATTTTAAGAGAGTAAAAGAGAAAGCCAGCCGATAATGGCATTGCCCCTGTATCACTGCCTAGTGTTAGTGACTGTGCCCTGGTTACTGTACGGAGTGAACAGGAATGATACTGGTGAAAGGTACCTGGCAGGGCTTCTCAGCCTTGGCACCACTGACGTTTTGAACTAGATCATTTTTTGCTGCGGGGGCTGCCCTGTGCATTAAAGAGGGTTTAGCAGCATCCCTGGCTTGTACACACTGAATCCCAGAAGCACGCCCCACACCCTCCCCCCAAGATGTGACAACTAAGGATGTCTCCTTACCCTGCCGAGTGTCCCCCGGGAAGAATCACTGGTCAACAGAAACTGTCTGTATTATCTTTAATTTTATAGTCTAAAATTATTTCAAAATAAAAAGTTTATATCATAAAAACAAAACCATGAAAGAAACCATTGATAAGCTGGATTTCATTACAACTTAAAACTCCTGCTCTATGAAAGGCAATTTCAACAGAAGGAGAAGACATGCTACAGACTGGGAGGAAAACATTTGCAAAAGACACGTCTGATAAAGGACTGTGACCCAAAGTATAAAAAGAACACATAATTCAACAATTAGGAAATAAGCTCCAATTTTAAAAATGGGCAAAAGACCTTAACAGAAAGACACTTCATCAAAGGAGATATACAGATGGCAAATGAACATATGAAAAGATCCTCCATATAATATTTTGTCAGAGAAATGCAAAAATAACAATGATGTCTACAAATCTATTGTTGTTAAGTTGCTAAGTCGTGCCCGACTCTTTTTACCTCCACAAACTGGAGGTAGCCTTCCCTGTCCTTCACCATCTCCTGGAGTCTGCTCATCCTTATGTCCGTTGAGTCGGTGATGTCCTCCAACTTTCTCATCTTTTGTTGCCCCCTTCTCCTTCTGGCCTCAATCATTCCCAGCATCAGGGTCTTTTTCCAATGAGTCAGTTCCTTACATCAGATGTATTGATCATGTTCCTTACATCAATACGTCCAGAATATTGGAGCTTCAGCTTCAGCATCAGTTCTGTGAATACTCAAGTTTGATTTCCTCTAGGATTGATTGGCTTGATCTCCTTGGACTGGCTGTCCAAGGGAGTCTTGAGAATCTTCTGCAGCACCACAATTCAAAAGCATCAATTCTTCAGCGCTCAGCCTTCTTTGTGGTCCACCTCTCACATCCACACACCTATTGCTGCTGCTGCTGCTGCTGCTAAGTCGCTTCAGTCGTGTCCGACTCTGTACAACCCCATAGACTGCAGCCTAGCAGGTCCTCCGCCCATGGGATTTTCCAGGCAAGAGTACTGGAGTGGGGTGCCATTGCCTTCTCCACACACCTATTAGAGTGGCCAAAATCCAAGAGAATGACAATGCCAAATGCTGGCGAGAATGTGGAACAAAAGAAACTCTCATTCACTCCTGGTGGGAATGCAAAATGGTACAGCCATTTTGGAAGACAAGCAATTTCTTATAAAACTAAGCATTCTGCTACCATCTACCAATCATGCTTTTTGATATTTACCCAAAGGAGCTGAAAAAAAGTCAACATAAAAACCTGCCCACAGATTTTTTTTTTTAACAGCTCTATTTGTATTGCCAAAACTTGGGAGCAATCGAGATGTCCTTGGTGAATGACTAAACTGCGGTACATCCAGACACTGGAATGCTATTTAGCACACAAAAAAAAGAAAGGAGCTATCAAGCCATATCAAAGACAAGGCAGAAACTCACATGCTTGTTACTAAGTGAAAGAAGCCAGTCTGAGAAACCTACATCCTGCATGATTCATTCTGGGAAAGGCAGATCTCTCTGTTTGGAGGCAGTAAAAAGATTGGTTGTTGTCCACAGTTAGCTCATCTGAGAACCCTGTTTTTCAGAAAATACCTATTGGGATTCTAGCTTTGATTTTCCAGGGTCCATCTTGGGAAATGCTGTTCTAAACCAGTAATTCTTAACCAGGGGTGATTCCGTCTCCCAAGGGGCTTCTGGCAATCCCTGAAGACCTTTTTGGTGGTCAAGTCCTGGAAGGCGGGGTGCCATGGCACACAAAGTGGGAGGAGACCGGGATGTTGCCAACATTTTACAGCAGAGCAACTAAGTCCGCACACCACAACTCCTGAGCCTGCGTGCTGCAACTACTGAAACTCTTGAGCCTCGAGCCTTTGCTCTGCAACAAGAGAAACCACTGCAAGGAGAAGCCTGTTAACCACAATGAAGAGTGGCACGCACTCGCTGCAACTCAAGAAAGCCCGTGCACAGCATTGAAGACCCTGTGCAGCCAAAATAAATGAATCATAAATAAGGAAGAGTTCCCACAGTTCAGGGGTTATCTAGCCATGCCAGCTGACTTTGGAGCAGCCCTTTTAGCAGAGGTGGCTATCATGGGCACAATGGAAAGAAAGTTGGCCAGATAGGGTTTTGGAAACTCTTGCCAAACTCTTGCAAAGCAGAGTTGCAGAGGGTTGTAAAAAGTTCGAGCCATGATTGAGGAGCAGAGGGAGAGTCAGTGGGCAGGAGATTTGACGGTGCAGGCTAATGCCTATTATTTTGTTTATTAAAGAGATTTCGTGTCTCCCACTCCTATTCACAGGTATGTGAACCCAACATGCGATAGCAGAGGGGAACTATGGAACAGAGGTATGACACAGAGGGCTCCAGGCTGATCTCTTCTCTCTCCACAGGAGCGGGGAGAGTGGAGCCCTTGTGGAGACCCAGCTGAGGACCCTCCCCATCCCTGGGGGGTAGGCAGTCCATGAGCCCACCGGGCACCAGCCTGCCGGTCCAGCCCCTCTCCCACTTCCGTCCTGTGACAGCCCCGTTCCAGTGCATTAAAAGGAAGCTTTGCATGAACCTGGATTTTACTACATTTATCTCATTGCCAACCTTCAAAATGCCAAATGCTGCCACTTGCCCTGGGGGAACTAATTTCATCTCTTACCCCGAATGTCACTGCAGAAATTCACTTCAAACCCCACTGACTGATTGGTTTCTCCTGCTTCAGCGCTGACTCGGATGCCAGGCATCAGAGACAAAGGGACTCACCTCTTTCTCTCTGCGCTCTCGGCTTCCTTTAGTATTAAAATCACAAGCTGCCACTTCCACATCCTGAAAGAGACGTGGAAAATAATTTATTCACAGGAAAAGCTTAACGATGATACATCCACATTATAAAATAGTGTGCAGCCACTAAAAAAAAAAAAGCATTGAAGGCTATTTAAGGAAATGGAAAAATGCTCACATTATGATGTTAGCTGAAAAAAAGAAAAGCAGAATGCAATATAATCTCAAGTTTGTAAAAATAAACAGGGAGAGAGAAAAAAAAAGTAGAGCAAAAAAGCAGAAAAATATTCCCTCTTATCTCCAGACAGAAAAAGTATAATTTGTTTACTTTTTTGTACTATTCTATAATTTTTCAATTTTTCCACACGAGTTTGTATTACTTCGATAATGGGTAATTAAAAGATCATTTTGAAAAAAGAAAGCATGCATCTTATTTCTCTCTTCAGGCTCAGAGCGATGATGCTTTCATAAGTTGTGTGTGCTGTGACAAGTCGCTTCAGTCATGTCTGACTCTTTGCGACCCTGTGGACTGTAGCCCGCCAGGCTCCTCTGTCCATGGGATTCTCCAAGCAAGAGTACTGCCATGCCCTCCTCCAGGGGATCTTCCTGACCCAGAGATCAAACCTGCGTCTCTTACATGCCCTGCTTTTTCAGGTAGGTTCTTTACCGCTAGCACCATCTGGGAAGCCCTTTCATAAGTTACATCCCCTCAAGAAGAGCCCAGTCACCTTCTCCCCTCATTTATTACAAAGAACCTCTCCCAAATTAGCCCACAAAGGATATCTTCAGACTTCTTTCTGCTAACAGGAGTGAGCAGAAGGGGCCACTTGAGAAAACACACATGGCTCATTGCTGCCAAGCCAGAGGCACAAAAGCACTTTACCAGCATGAACACTTTTCAATCACAGGATAAGAGCCCCGTCCCACCAACTTTGACACCTGTAGGATCTTCCAAACCCAGCAAGATGCTCCCCAGATCCATGAACAAGTCTTAGACTTGATACCAGAGGTCAGTGAGAAAGGGGAACTGGGTAGTCCAGTTCAGGGGCTTCCCTTGGGAGATAAGTCCCTTACCCCAGAAAGGGATTGGGGGTGGCGTCTAGCCGCAGAGAGCTGGACAAGCAAGACTGCCCAGATCAGAAAGAAAGAGGCTCCGTGAGCCACCTCCCTCCAGTCCTGCATCTCGGACCGTGAGCACCAGAAATCCACCTGCTGTTTGCTTACCGCCCACGTCGCTTTGCTCAGAGGCTGGGGAGAGGCAGGTGAGGAGGATTTCGGACTGTTGCCCCAGCTCCAATCACAGCTCCTTTTTATCGGGCATCTACAGTTCTGCGGTAGATACGTGCTAGAGATGAAATACCTGAAATATGTCTATGAAATACCTGGCCCCTGTCTTTCCTTCACACAGCACTTCTCACACTGGACGGGCTCAGCATCACCCAGGGGGACTTGCTAACACACAGGGTGCTGAGCCCATCTCCAGTTCCCCATTTAGCAAGTCTGGAGGGAGGACCCCCAAATTTGCATCTGTAACCATGAGTCCCTAGACAATATGCTGCTGCTGGTGGGAGTCAGGGGACCCCACTTGGAGAACCACTGAGGAAACAGCAGGGAGGCAGCAAGCTTGAAATCCATCAGTTCTATGAAAGTGGACACAGCACGGGGGACTGTCCACTCGAGCTCAGATCTGGAGGGCACCAGCCTCGCCGCCTTCTGGGTGTGGGGCTGCCCAGGCTATGTGAGTAGCTCAGCACCCAGAGGGTGAGTCCCTCCGCCAGGAAGTCTCCATCTTGGATCGACAGGACAGGAGCAAGCCTTGCTCTCCAGCCTTTGTTTCTCGGGGGCGTCTGTGCCCTGAGATGGAGATTCTGCCCAGCCCCAGCCGTCTCCGTGGCAGCCAGGTTGCCTGAGACTCATTGGAATTCAGGCGGCTAGAAAACACTTGCAGATTTTGAGATTTTGCTGAGGTTCAGAGCCTGGGGATTTTGCTTGGGGAGTTTATCAGAGTTAAGTCGGTGTAGGTAAAAAGGGGGGGCGGGGTGTGTGGTGGACGAGGCTGCGGCAGGGGAGCAGTGAAGATTAGTAAATTATTCACACATCTCTTTCTACCAGGACGAAAGCTCGCCTTCCACTCAAGAATGCTCAAACATTATCAACACCCTTAGATTTTTTTTCATCCATTTTTAAAGGAGGTAGAAAAATATATATGAGAAAATGTTAATTAAGAAATTAAGCCACCCTTTGCCTAAAATATTGGGTTCTGCGTTAATCGCCTCCAGGAGGGGGGAAGGGAGAGTCCNNNNCATCCCTTTGCATATTGCTGCATATTTCTATCATTCTTTCCAGGCACAGTTCATAAACAGGACGGCATAATAAAGAATGTTATCACCGATGACTTACAGCCCAGCTGCGCCCAGCGAGATAGGAAGTGGCAAGCAAATACAATTTCATGCAGCGAGGGTAACAGATTGATTGTGTGCCCTTCAAATGTGATGCCACTTCTTCAAGTCAGTCTAAATTCAGAAATAAAGTTGGCCTCGCCCTTTTCCTGGCCGTGATAGACAATACACACAGGGATAACGCCCGGGGGTCTCATTAGGACTGGAACGATCTTGCCCCAAGACAAGAGATTATTCCAGCAGACTCTCAGCCCCTCTGCCTGTCTTCCCCTCCTCTCTCTGTCAAAGGGCCAAGGCCCCAGGATGTGGTCTTTCTTGAATTAATTATCCACTCTTGCCGTGGATTACTCGGGCTCGGATGCCAGGGGCAGAAGGGGAGGGGCAGAGACCACAGCAGATGAAGACGGAGCATGATTTTCCTGCATGTCCGAACCTGGTCCTCCAGCTCACGGGGTAACAGCGTCGTCCGTTGTAGCATCTCTCTCTGCGCTGGTTAATGCAGGGAGAGTGGGCTCTCAGCACAGCCCTCGAGAGCCACTTCTGTTCTGAGAGGCTTCTTTGAGGCCTGGGAGTTAGGGACCTGCCTCTCTCCCTGCTCCCCCTCCCCCAGGCAGGGATGTAATGAAAAAAGAAAGGAGTCCCCAGGGTACAAGGAGCCACTCGAGAGGACTATAATAGGGGACAGGCGGCTGAGATGGGGGTGACGATGGGAGCAGGGCTGGAGGGTGGGGGAAGGCAGGCATCCAGGGTGGGTCAGGGTCTGCACACAGCAGCAGTTCAGTGACCTCTGCCTTCTGTTCTCGCTTAGCCCCCACTGAGTTCCGCTGGGCCTTCAGGCAGCGCTGGCTCAGAACTCCAGGAATCCTGGGACCTGGCTAGAAGGAGAGCGCTCAGGAATGGTCCCAGTGGGGGATGAGCTGGGGGAAAAACATCCACCATTCCTCCAAGAGAGCTTAGGAGCTGCCCCAGACCCAAGTACCATCGAGACACCATTTATGGAGCCAGCCTGCAGACCAGCCATGGACCTGCTCCAGGGAGGGAGCCGGGTAAAGCAGGAGGCCCTCCTGGAGCCCCGAGATGTTCAGTCCCTGGCGGGGCTGAACAGGCATTGCATATGCTCGGCTTCCCGGGGTGGTGCCACTCGGCCAGCTGCCAGCACCCTCACCTGTACTGGCTCTTACTGATGGGATGGCGGAAGGCTTTGGCGGTGTGGGCAGGTGTGCGCCTGGGGGTTGTGGTTGGGTGGGGACTTCGCTGCAGGTGGAATGAGCAGTGTTGGGGGGTTGCCACTCTGTGTCCCCCCAGGGACTTGGCTCTGTCCAGACCGGATCCCAGGATTCTCCCAAGGGAGAGTTTACCAATTATCTGACACCTTCCCCAAACCATCACGACTGAGATGCAGGAAAAAAGAAATTCTAGGGGAGGTCTGTCTCTTCACTCATCACCCCCGCTCCTCTAGAGTCATCCTGACACACTGAGGCTGCTTCTTAGGCCCCACCGCACTTTTTTAGACATACCTTTTAACTGGAATGAATTGGTGGTGGTGGTGGTTTAGTCGCTAATCGTGTCCGACTCTTGCGACCCCATGGACTGTAGCCTGCCAGGCTCCTCTGTCCATGGGATTCTCTAGGCAAGAATACTGAAGTGGGTTGCCACCTCCTTCTCCAAGGGATTTTCCCGACCCAAGGATCAAACCCGGGTCTCCTGCACTGCAGGGAGAGTCTTTACCAACTGAGCTACGAGATGAATTATGTAACGTAAAGTTAACTGTTTCAAAGTAAATAAGTAAATCAGAGGTTTCCAATACATTCACCATGTTGTGCAACCACTCTAAGTAGTTCCAGAACATTCTGTGACCTGAAAGGAAACTCCCTCCCCATCCTTCTCCCCCCAATCACTGAAAACCACCGAGCTGTCTCTACAGATTTCCTGTTCTGGATATTTCATATAAATGTGATCACACTGATTTCTTTGACTTAGGATAGGCTTGTCATGTAGCAGAACTTCGTTCCTTTTCTATGGCTGGATACTATTCCACAGGGCCATAACGAGGGCTGAGCACCAAAGAATTGATGCTTTTGAACTGTAGTGCTGGAGAAGACTCTTGAGAGTCCTTTGAACTACAAGGAGATCAAACCAGTCAATCCTAAAGGAAATTAACCCTGAATATTCATTGAAAAGACTGATGCTGAAGCGCCGATACTCTGGCCACCTGATGCAAAAATCCAATTCATTGGAAAAGATCCTGATGCATAAAAGGTTGGAGGCAGAAGGGGATGAGGGAAGCATCATCAGAGAGTGAGATGGTGAGATAGCATCATAGACTCAGTGGACATGAATTTGAGCAAACCCCGGGAGACAGTGGAGGACAGGGGGGCCTGGCCTGCTGCAGTCCGTGGGATAGCCAAGAGTCAGACAGGGCTTAGAGGCTGAGCAGCAGCAACAACAACAGCAACAGTATTCCGTTGTGTGCACAAGTCACAGTGTGCTTATCCGTTCACCTGCTGACAGACACTTGGATTGTTTCCACCTTTTGGCTTTTGTGAGTAGTGCTGCCACGAACACGCATGTGTATGCATCTGTGTGAATACATTTCTTCAGTTCTCTTGGGTTTGGGTCTAGGAGTGGAACTGCTGGGTTCTATGGTAATTCTGCCTTTAACTTTCTGAGAAACCACCAAACTGCTTTCCAAGGCAGCTACACTGTTCTACATCCCCGACAGCAACAGGCAAGGGCTTCAGTTTCACATTCCGATCAACGCTTGTTATCATCTGTCTTGACTCCGGGCATCCTAACGGATGTGAGGTGGTTTTGACGTGCATTTCCCTGCTGATCAATGGTGTTGAGCCTCTTTTCATGTGCTCCCCTGCCCCTCCTTAGGTGTGATATTGGTTTCTCTCTTTTACGTCCTTTTCAAAGAAGAGTGGTTTGTCAGTGATTTTTTACTCATAGCGTCAAGAACTACAAACTGGACTCTGGGGGCACTTGTGGCCCAGAACAGGATTTGGGGAAGAGAGAGCACTTTCTGCCTCTGTCCTCAGGGTGTCCTGATCACTGAGCCTGGTCAGGGAACTGCAGCAGAAGAGCCAAAGGTTTTAAATAAAATCGGTAGCATCAAATTCCCTGTTGTTCCAGTGAAATGTGAGAGTGAAACAGTTGCTCAGTCATGCCCGACTCTTTGTGACCCCATGGAGTGTAGCCCACCAGGCTCCTCTGTCCGTGGAAGTCTCCAGGCGAGAACACTGGAGTGGGAGCCTGGATGAGAGGGGGGTTTGGAGGAGAATGGATACGTGTATATGTACGGCTGAGTCCCTTCACTGTTCACCTGAAAATACTACAACATGGTGAATCGTCTCTACCCCAATACAAAATACAAAGTTTGAAGTTAAAAAAAGAGAACTAGAGTGGGTAGCCGTTCGCTTCTCCAGGGGATCTTCCTGACCCAGGAACTGAACCCAGGTCTCCTGCACTGCAAGCAAATTCTTTGCTGTCTGAGCAACCAGGGAAGCCACAGACCTCTGCCTGAGGGGTGTGAAGAAGATGCGTCCCTGCTTTCTTCCAAGCCAAAAGGAAATTTCTAGACAGGAAGTTCCTTTCCATCTTTTTTACATGCAGAAGGAAGTTCGTAAATCCTATTTATCTTTCTCACTTTGAGTACATATCTAAAAAAGGCAAAACAAAATCAACTTGGTATTCTACAGACAAAGGGGGTCTTTGTAGGACAGAAAGTTTGCAGTTAATTCTTTCCTCTCCTAAAACCTTACACCCTAACACCATAAAGCATCTCTATGGGCCATCAGATGATCAGGCCCTGTAATCTACGGGAACATTAAACAGAGGAAAATCATGCTGAAAGATGACACTGGGTCTCTGTCCCCTCCCCCTCTGGCAGGGGGTAGGGGGAGGCTTCACTGCTCTGTGTTTTTGCATCCCGGGTCAGACACCTGCCTGCTCTTCGTCATTCTCCAATGTGACAAATGCCCCTGGACACTGACTCAGGGTGTCTTGCCGTCTGCCGGCCGGTACAGCTTGGAGGCTGGGCTTTGTCTGGGGGAAGACAGAGCCTGGTGGGGCACAGCCTGCCCTCTGTATCCTGTGTCCTATGAAGGTGCATCAGACTGAAATTCACTCACCCCAGTGTCAGAGGGGGGCAGGGGCTCTGATGCCTGGGAGAAGCCCAGGGTGTTGGACCAGGATGAAAGGGTTAAATTGGGTGGGTGGCCCACACAACTGCCTCCTGACCTTGAACCAGGTGGGAAATCTGAGACCTAGTCACATCCTTAATGAGGCCCTTCACCCACAGCACTGAGGGCACATTTCTCCTGATGCCTCTCTTCTCTGCCACCCCGGTCCCCCAGGACACGGAGCTCATGTACGATGCTGCTTTGATGAAGGGAAGGGTCAGGGTACCGAGGAGGGGGCACAGGAGGAAGAGAGGGTGGACAGGCTGAGTCCTTGGCTCCATCACAGAGGATTCACTGTGTGTGCCTAGCACTCTGCTAGGTATCAGACTCCTGGAAGGCAGCAGTGATTTATAAGGTGCCTACTATGTGCTGGGCAGGGTTAGGCACTTCCTTGAGCATCCTGATTGAATTTCAGTGAATAAGACATACACATCACAATCCTAGAGGAAAATGAAGTGGAACAGACATGGGTGGGCGAAAGTGCTACCACAGAGAACAGTCGTTATAAGGACAAGACTCATGGATAACACGCACCGCATACTTGCAGCGTGCCAGGTGTGGCTCTGCGTGCTTCGTCTGTGTTGTCTCACTTTTGGCCCACAGAAACCGACGAATTGGAAAACACAGTTATACCAACTGTAAAGACGACATCACTGAGCATGATTTTGAGGATTTGTCTAAGGTCATGGAGATTGCAAGGGAGTGAGCTTGGATTTGAGTTCTAGACCCTATGGTTTTATCTATTAAATTACTGTCCTGATGGATGAGGGTGGGGAGTAGGGAGGGAAGAGGGAAAAGAGCTCACAGCCCAAGGACCAACTGTCTCCAGGGTGACCTCAGAGGACAGGCATGGGCAGGTGCTGCCAGCTGTGGGGTCCTTTCCAGCAGCCGGAGTGGGAGGGATGTTCCTGATCTTCGAAGAGAAACTGGCTGCTGACAGGGGTATTGGTCACCTCTACGTGGCCACAGCTGCTCCTGAAACAACCCACCCTTAGCCTGACCTCAGTTCAGTTCAATTCAGTCACTCAGTTGTGTCCGACTCTGTGACCTCATGAATTGCAGCACACTAGGCTTCCCTGTCCATCACCAACTCCCAGAGTTCATTCAAACGCATGTCCATCGAGTCGGTGATGCCATCCAGCCATCTCATCCTCGGTCGTCCCCTTCTCCTCCTGCCCCCAATCCTTCCCAGAATCAGAGTCTTTTCCAATGAGTCAACTCTTCGCATGAGGTGGCCAAAGTACTGGAGTTTCAGCTTTAGCATCATTCCTTCCAAAGAACACCCAGGACTGATCTCCTTTAGAATGGACTGGTTGGATCGATCTTCTTGCAGTCCAAGGGACTCTCAAGAGTCTTCTTTAACACCACAGTTCAAAAGCATCAATTCTTCAGCGCTCAGCTTTCTTAACAGTCCAACTCTCACATCCATACATGACTACTGGAAAAACTATAGCCTTGACTTGATAGACCTTTGCTGGCAAAGTAATGTCTCTGCTTTTGAATATGCTATCTAGGTTGGTCATAACTTTTCTTCCAAGAAGTAAGTGTCTTTTAATTTCATGGCTGTAATCATCATCTGCAGTGATTTGAGAGCCCCTCAAAATTAAGTCTGACACTGTTTCCACTGTTTCCCCATCTATTTCCCATGAAGTGATGGGGCCAGATGCCATGATCTTCATTTTCTGAATGTTGAGCTTTAAGCCAACTTTTTCACTCTCCTCTTTCACTTTTATCAAGAGGCTTTTTAGTTCCTCCTCACTTTCTGCCATAAGGGTGGTGTCATCTGCGTATCTGAAGTTATTGATATTTCTCCCGGCAATCTTGATTCCAGCTTGTGCTTCTTCCAGCCCAGCATTTCTCATGATGTACTCTGCATAGAAGTTAAATAAGCAGAATGACAATATACAGCCTTAACGTACTCCTTTCCCAATTTGGAACCAGTCTGTTGTTCCATGTCCAGTTCTAACTGTTGCTTCCTGACCTGCATATAGGTTTCTCAAGAGGCAGGTCAGGTGGTCTGGTATTCCCATCT
>SJXQ01001019.1:0-27121 GCA_006408695.1 Aepyceros melampus
ATCTGGAAGTTCACAGTTCACGTATTGCTGAAGCCTGGCTCGGAGAATTTTGAGCATACTTTACTAGAGTGTGAGATGAGTGCAACTGTGTGGTAGTTTTGAGCATTCTTTGGCATTGCCTTTTTTTTGGGATTGGAATGAAAACTGACCTTTTCCAGTCCTGTGGCCACTGCTGAGTTTTCCAAATTTGCTGGCATATTGAGTGTGGCACTTTCACAGCATCATGTTTCAGGATTTGAAATAGCTCAACTGGAATTCCATCACCTCCACTAGCTTTGTTCATAGTGATGCTTTCTAAGGCCCACTTGACTTCACATTCCAGGATGTCTGGCTCTAGGTGAGTGATCACACCATTGTCATTATCTGGGTCATGAAGATCCCGTTTTTCTA
This sequence comes from Aepyceros melampus, assembly GCA_006408695.1. Taxonomy (NCBI): domain Eukaryota; kingdom Metazoa; phylum Chordata; class Mammalia; order Artiodactyla; family Bovidae; genus Aepyceros; species Aepyceros melampus. The sequence goes on from SJXQ01001019.1 coordinate 391, forward strand.
CAGTTCTTCTGTGTATTCTTGCCACCTCTTCTTAATATCTTCTCTTTCTGTTAGGTCCAGACCATTTCTGTCCTTTATTGAGCCCATCTTTGCATGAAACGTTCCCCTGGTATCTCTAATTTTCTTGAAGAGATCTCTGCTACTGCTACTGCTGCTAAATCGCTTCAGTCCTGTCCGACTCTGTGCGACCCCACAGACAGCCCACCAGGCTCCCCCATCCCTGGGACTCTTCAGGCAAGAACACTGGAGTGGGTTGCCATTTCCTTCTCCAATGCGTGAAAGTGAGGTCGCTCAGTTGTGTCTGAACCTCAGCAACCCCATGGACTGTAGCCTTCCAGGCTCCTCCATCCATGGGATTTTCCAGGCAAGAGTACTGGAGTGTGGTGCCATTGAAGAGATCTCTAGTCTTTCCCATTCTGTTGTTTCCTCTATTTCTTCGCCTTGATTGCTGAGGAAGGCTTTCTTATCACTCCTTGCTATTCTTTGGAACTCTGCATTCAAATGGGAATATCTTTCATTTTCTCCTTTTCACAGCTATTTGTAAGGCCTCCTCAGCCAGTCATTTTGCTTTTTTGCATTTCTTTTCCATGGGGATGGTCTTGATCCCTGCCTCCTGTACAATATCACGAACCTCTGTCCATAGTTCATCAGGCACTCTATCAGATCTAGTCCCATAATCTATTTCTCACTCCACTCTATAATCATAATGGATTTGATTTAGGTCATATCTGAATGGTCTAGTGGTTTTCCCTACTTTCTTCAACTTAAGTCTGAATTTGGCAATAAGGAGTTCATGATCTGAGCCACAGTCACTTCCGGTCTTGTTTTTGCTGACTGTATAGAGCTTCTCCATTTTTGGCTTCAAAGAATATAATCAATCTGATTTCAGTGTTGACCATCTGGTGATGTCCATGCATAGAGTGTTCTTTTGTGTTGTAGGATGAGGGTGTTTGGTATGACCAGTGCATTCTCTTGGCAAAACTCTATTAGCCTTTGCCCTGCTTCATTCTGCATTCCAAGGCCAAATTTGCCTGTTACTCCAGGTGTTTCTTGACTTCCTACTTCTGCATTCCAGTCCCCTATAATGAAAAGGACATCTTTTTTGGGTGTTAGCTCTAAAAGGTCTTGTAGGTCTTCATAAAACTGTTCAAATTCAGCTCCTTCAGCATTACTGGTTGGGGTATAGACTTGGATAACTGTGATATTGAATAGTTTGCCTTGGAAACGAACAGAGATCATTCTGTCATTTTTGAGACTGCATCCAAGTACTGCATTTTGGACTCTTTTGTTGACCATGGTGGCTACTCCATTTCTTCTGAGGGATTCCTGCCCGCAGTAGTAGATATAATGGTCATCTGAGTTAAATTCACCCATTCCAGTCCATTTTAGTTCGCTGATTCCTAGAATGTCGACGTTCACCCTTGCCATCTCTTGTTTGACCACTTCCAATTTGCCTTGATTCATGGACCTGACATTCCAGGTTCCTATGCAATACTGCTCTTTACAGCATCGAATCTTGCTTCTATCACCAGTCACATCCATAACTGGGTATTGTTTTTGCTTTGGCTCTATCCCTTCATTCTGTCTGGAGTTATTTCTCCACTGATCTCCAGTAGCATATTGGGCACCTACCAACCTGGGGAGTTCCTCTCTCAGGATCCTATCATTTTACCTTTTCATACTGTTCATGGGGTTCTCAAGGCAAGAATACTTTGATTCATGGACCTGACATTCCAGGTTCCTATGCAATACTGCTCTTTACAGCATTGGATCTTGCTTCTATCACCAGTGCCATCCATAACTGGGTATTGTTTTTGCTTTGGCTCTATCCCATCATTCATCTGGAGTTATTTCACCCAATAGCATATTGGGTACCTACCAACCTGGAGAGTTTCTCTTTTGGTATCCTATCATTTTGCCTTTTCATACTGTTCATGAAGTTCTCAGGGCAAGAATACTGAAGTGGCTTGCCATTCCCTTCTTCAGTGGACCACAGTCTGTCAGACCTCTCCACCATGACCCACCCATCTTGGGTTGCCCCGCAGGCATGGCTTGGTTTCATTGAGTTAGACAAGGCTGTGGTCCTAGTGTGATTAGATTGACTAGTTTTCTGTGAGTATGGTTTCAGTGTGTCTGCCCTCTGATTCCCTCCCGCAACACCTACCATCTTACTTGGGTTTCTCTTACCTTGGGCGTGGGGTATCTCTTCACGACTGCTCCAGCAAAGCACAGCCACTGCACCTTACCTTGGACGAGGGGTATCTCCTTACTGCCACCGTTCCTGACCTTAGAATATATATAGAAGGTTGGTATGAATCTGCGGTATGAACACTGACCATATATGACAGATATTTCTCTTTTTTTTGAGCTTGTTCTATTTATTTATTTATTTTAAATGAAGCAAAGATGAATATTTTAATGATAAAATCTACAATTCACAAAAAAGATAGACATCATAAGCCATCAGTCACATTAACAACAAAGAAATAAAGATATATAAAACAAAAATCAGAAAAAATACGAGGGAAAAGAAAAAATATATAATCATAGTGAGACATATTAACATTTCTCTGAGAATATTTTATGAAGTGTGGAAAAGATAAGAATAGAAACATCTTGAATGGAATGATTTAATTAATAATTTAAATATATTTAATTTATATTAACCATATATGGCAACCCACTCCAGTACTCTTGCCTGGAAAATTCCATAGACTGAGAGGCTCCTCAGAGCTGGTAGGCTACAGTTCATGGGGTCACAAAGAGTCGGACACGACTGAGCGACTTCACTTCACTTCACTTCACATTGCTGCTGCTGCTAAGTCACTTCAGTTGTGTCCAACTCTGTGTGACCTCGTCCCTGGGATTCTCCAGGCAAGAACACTGGAGTGGGTTGCCATTTCCTTCTTCAATGTGGGAAAGTGAAAAGTGAAAGTGAAGTCACTCAGTCGTGTCCGACTCTTACAACCCCATGGACTGCAGCCTACCAGGCTCTATCCACAGGCTTTTCCAGGCAAGAGTACTGGAGTGGGGTGCCATTGCCTTCTCCAATATCCTACACAAACATGCTTAAAATTTTATATCCCATACCTTGTTATTAGATGTCTATAGGACATTCTGAAAAATTGGCAAAAAGATAAATGCTAATAAACTTCAAAAAATAGAATTCTTTTTTTGCATATTATTCAGCTATACATGTATACATATGTTATTTTTGAAATTATTTTCCAGTGTAGGTTATTACAAGCTATTGATTATAGTTCCTTGTGCTATACAATAAACCCTTGTTGCATGTAGTGTATCTGTTTTTTAAAATTACAAATCTAGCATTCAATTCATACTAAGTCCAACTAAGTAAGTAAGTAAGTAAGTAAAGTCACTCAGTCGTGTCCGACTCTTTGTGACCCCATGGACTGCAGCCCACCAGGCTCCTCAGTCCATGGGATTCTCCAAGCAAGAATACTGGAGTGGGTTGCCATTTCCTTCTCCAGGGGATCTTCCCGACCCAGGGATCGAACTTGGGTCTCCCGCATTGGAGGCAGATGCTTTAACCTCTGAGCCACCAGGGAACTAGTAGAATCAAAATGTCATAAATCTTTTAGTTAGGCAAAAATTCATGTTTTCAAATATATATATATTATGCATATTATATCTATGTATACAAAAGCTTTTCTACTATGCTTGAGAAAGAACATCCAAAAAAAAAGAAGAGAAGGAAAAATTGGAAAACATAAACTAAATGAAACCAGAATCCTGATATGAAGTAGAAAAAGTGAAACAAGCTAGATAAAAGTATAGTGAAGTGAAGTGAAGTTGCTCAGTCGTGTCCGACTCTTTGCGACCCCGTGGACTATAGCCCACCAGGCTCCTCCATCCATGGGATTCTCCAGGCAAGAATACTGGAGTGGGTTGCCATTTCCTTCTCCAGGGGATCTTCCTGACCCAGGGATCGAACCCAGGTTTCCCACATTGCAGGCAGACGCTTTAACCTCTGAGCCACCAGGGAAGCCCTAGATAAAAGTAAAAGGTCCTCATATAGTCCAGAATTTTTTAAACATGTCTGCTCATTAGAAACATAACTAGAGCTCTGGCCAAAAAAAAAAAAAAATCAATCACCTGGGCATTTATATTTTTTCAAAAAATTCCAAGATAATTTTGATATGTATATGGATTTGCATCCATAAAAAGTGATTACAGGTTTGTCTATTAAATGATAGCATTAGCGACATAGAATTCAATAATTTTTCTGTTGTCCAATCATGATATAATGGTATTAAGTGAGCACTAGTTACATAACCACAATCGTAAAAGAGGTTGATCAGTTTTTGCAATCAATGGCCAACAAGTATGGTTTTGGAATCCTCCCAGGTGCTGCCATCACACTGTATCACAGTGTGTCACATGGGATTTATGAGAAGAAGTGCTATATCGATACCACTTCCCATTCTGTCTTCACAACCTGTTGCAGTAGCTGGTACAGAGGAACTGTTCTAATAGGCACAAGGGAGTACAGCAGTTAGAGGCTAAGATGCCAAGGCAAATGGCCTGGATTAAAGTCCTAGTTCTATGTAACTTTGCACAAACTACTGAACATCTTGGTATCAAGATTGTGCATAACTGTGTTTATGGAATTATTGAGAGAATTAAATGAGCTAATCTTTCTGAAGTGTACAAAATTCGAGTCTGACTTGTAAGAAGTGCTGAACAAATATTAGCTATTATTTCCAGCTAAAAATTACTTGTATAGTGTTTTTGCTGTCCCTATTAAGCAACACATTATCACAAACAACTTTAATGCAGAGCATTGGAATCATGTGGCCTGGGAAGACAGTGTGCTCTCAGTTAAGTTCAGTCACTCAGTCGTGTCCGACTCTGTGACCCCATGAACCACAGCACGCCAGGCCTCCCGGTCCATCACCAACTCCCGGAATTTACTCAAACTTATGTCCATTGAGTTGGTGATGCCATCCAACCATCTCATCCTCTGTTGCCCACTTCTCCTCCTGCCCCCAACCCCCCCAGCATCAGGGTCTTTTCAAATGAGTCAGCTCTTCACATCAGGTGGCCAAAGTATTGGAGTTTCAGCTTCAACATCAGTTCTTCCAATGAACACCCAGTATTGATCTCTTTTGGAATGGACTGGTTGGATCTCCTTGCAGTCCAAGGGACTCTCCTGAGTCTTCTCCAACACCACAGTTCAAAAGCATCAATTCTTCAGCCCTCAGCTTTCTTTTTAGTCCAACTCTCACATCCATACATGACCACTGGTAGCTAGAAGTTATTGCTAACAACATCAGTCACCTCATAAGACGCATAGAGTAGGGGAATCAGTTTTATAGCCTCTTTAGTGCTTTACCTGCTTTGACCCGTCTATATTTTGCAAGGAAAGACCTGATTGGTCAGTCTATGTATGACTAAACCACATTTACTCTGTAGGGCTCTCAATCATTTCATAAAACTAGATGAGACATGCTCTGAATTTTCAGCATCCACCCTCTGAAATTGTCTTCCTCCAACTGAATAGACAAAATGAAAGAAGATCTCACTCAGACTTTGAGTATAAACCATGCATGCCAAGTAGCTGAGAACCAGAATTCCTTTTTTTTTTTTTTTAATTAATTTTTATTTTTTAGTTTGTTTTGCTTTACAATACTGTATTCGTTTTGTTACACATTGACATGAATTAGCCATGAGTGTACATGAACTCCCAATCCCGACCCCCACCTCCACCCTCCCGCCCCACACCCCAGAATTCCTTTTTTGAGAATAAGGTACATGCATAACAATTGAGGTTCTCTGATCATGTTCTGCACCTTTTCCTGCATCATACAGAATGACTTGGGAAATCAATATGACAAGAGCCTAGCATTCCCATGATTTTGACTGAAACGCTGTCATAAAGTAGAAAAATAATTATATTTTGAATACACAACAATGTCCACCAGGGGCGCCAGACTGAGACTTCCAGATGACCTGGGGTTGAGTGTTATCTTATATGTAAAGAATGCAAAAGTGATGATAAGCAATTATCATCCAATGAACACAAAAGTAAGTAAGACGACCCTGCTCCTAGAGTGAGCAATCTCATAAGGTGGGTGGTTGTATGCAACACACTAAAGAGAGTGTTTTTATAGGGACACTTGCATAGACAGAGAGGTAGGAGGGAATGGTCAGCTCCCCTTGATGAAGTCAGAAAAAGCTTTAGAGGAAGAAGCAGGAGTTGTTTAGATCTAAAAAAAAGGGGGGGGTCAAGTGTTAGAGAAATCATGGGCAAATCACAGAAAGATTAAACAGCAAGATGGGTCTTGGGAAATAGAAGCAATCTATTTTTCTTTGGGAAGGAGGGCCATGAAGGATCTTGCTATTGGTGACCCTGGAAAAGTAGACAATGGTTACAGGGGTCATGGAAGGCTGCATCTGTTTGGACTTTATCCTATCAGGGATGGGGAAGCCAGAAGGGAGTTTGAAGTAGCTCTGCTAAATTATAGTCTTTTAGACGAGATATGGTCTGAAAAAGAATATACACTCTTCCTAGCCTGATTTTTTTTTTTTTTCCCAGAGGATGACTTGAACACGGAAAGTATAAGGATGAAATTTCCTTAGAGGAAAGATAAAGATATTAATTCGTGTTGTCTTAACCATGAGCAATAACTTAAAGACAGAGTACTCTAAACACAATTCTAGTTTAATTGCCCCCTAAAAATGAAACAAAACTAACTAGCAAAACAGAGACAATTTCAAACCATTAAAATTAGAAATGAACTCATGTTTAAGCTCAATTTTATAGTCTTTTTATGTGGGTTTCAGAAAATCTAGTCGATTAATAAAATAAAATATCCCAGACACCTGGTATAATTAAAGCAAGTGAACCAAGTGGTAAAAATATCTTTGATGGAGGCTACGTTTGATGTTCAGCCAGAAAGACTGCAGATTCTGTGATTCTAGAGTCTGAAAGAAATATATCAGTTGGATCGTGGATAGAGCAGAAATATAATGATTGCTTCTTGTGGGCCAGAAAGTCACCACCTATAAAGGGCTAAAAATACAAGCAGGTTTTTCACTGATTCCTTAGGTAGTTCAAACCTATGTCAGTCAGTCAGTTCAGTCACTCAGTCGTGTCTGACTCTTTATGTCCCCATGGACCGCAGCACACCAGGCCTCCCTGTCCATCACCAACTCCTGGAGTCCACTCAAACCCATGTCCATTGAGTCGGTGATGCCATCCAACCATCTCATCCTCTGTCATCCCCTTCTCCTCCCACCTTCAATCTTTCCCAGCATCAGGGTCTTTTCAGTGAGGAAGCTCTTCGCATCAATTGGCCAAAGTATTGGAGTTTCAGCTTCAGCATCAGTCCTTCCAATGAACAGCCAGGACTGATCTCCTTAAGGATGGACTGGTTGGATCTCCTTGCAGTCCAAGGGACTCTCCAGAGTCTTCTCCAACACCACAGTTCAAAAGCATCAATTCTTCAGTGTTCAGCTTTCTTCACAGTCCAGCTCTCACATCCACACATGACTTGTTGGCAAAGTCATGTCTCTGCTTTTTATTATGCTGTCTAGGTTGGTCATAACTTTTCTTCAAACCTGCGTACTCTCCTACATTTATCCAGAGGAAAACTAGTTCTTAAACATGTGTTGAAAATACTTGAGTCCAGTATTAAATTTAACAGGAAAACTATGGAAGCCCTCAAACTCTTTCCCATTGCCTTCTCATTCACTAGTGTAAATTGATCTCTCATATAAATCGTCTTTTACTTGTTGGTCAGGCTGCCTGCAGTTTTCCACACTAGTTCCTAGTCAATGATTCTTGATGGCAAACTCTTCATTCTCTGTCACTTGAAATGCAACTTTTATTTATGAACCACAGGGGTGTTAAGTAAATGGACACAGCAGACAAGAATGTTTTGGGAAAAAATTCTAAAAGACTATAAATTTCATTAAGTTCAATTATTTTTTCTCCCCAAAGCAGGAGGAGGGGTGACAAGAGCTACAGGTCAGCAGGTACTGCAAGGTGTTTATAGCTTACAACTTCCACACGCTGTGATTTTACCGCAAATGCGCAGTTTCCATAGCAACTACCATATCATCTGATCCTACAGTTATTTTTAAGTTGCAGATAAATATTTTAAGGAAATGTGTCAAGATCGCAAGGTAAATTTATTCCCTCAATCTACTCTGTTTCCAGTGATACCAGCAAGAGTCCATTTTTTGACAGAAAATGTGCTAAAGTAAGTATATCTATGTGTATATTATAGATTGATTTTCAGGTCATTAATATTAAAGTCCAACCCATTTCAAGTAAGCACTTTTATTTTTTCATATTCATATAGCAACTTAATTGACATATAATTACCATATAATAAACAATGTATATTTAAAGTATTAAATTTTGTAAATTTGACATATGAAGACACTGTGAAACCATCACATGAAGACAGTGGACATTTTATAATTTCTTGTTCTCGTCCCTTCTCCAGTCATCCCCATCCATTGCCAGGCTACTGCTGGTCTGCTTTCTGTTATTAATTAGTTTACATTTTCTAGAAACTTCAGTAAATGAAATCATACAATACATACTATTTGTTCTTCAGCTTCTGTTGCTCAGCATAGTTATTTTGAAATTTGTCCCTGTTTTAGTTTGTATCAATTGTTCATTCTCTTTTGTTGCTGAGCAGTGCTCCACCGCATTATATAGTTTCTTTATTCATTCTCTTGTTGATGACATTTGTGCTGCCTCCAGTTTGGAACTATTACAGACAACAAAGTGACTGTGAGCTTCATGTCCAGCCTTTATGTGAACATGTGTTTTCATTTGACTTGGGTCATTACATAGGAACAAATGACTGGATGTATGCTAATTTTTGAGAACTGTCTATTTTTCTTCTAAAGAATTTGTTCTATTTTACATTCCCACTAGCAACGTATGAGAATCCCAGTTACTATCCTTGCCAGCACTTGGTATGTTCACTCTTTCGTTTAGTGATTCTAACAGGTAATGTACTGGCGTATCATTTTTGTCTTAGTTTGCACTTCCCTAGGTGGCTCAGATGGTAAAGAGTCTGCCTGCAGTGCAGGAGACCCGGGTTCCATCCCTCAGGAAGATCCCCTGCAGAAGGAAATGGCAACCCACTCCAGTATCCTTGCCTGGAAAATCCCACAGACAGAAGAGCCCGGCGGACCACAGTTCACGGTGTTGCAAAGAATTGGCCACCACTGAGTGACTTCACTTTCTTTCTTTCTTTTTTCTAGCGACTAATAACGTTGAACACTATTTTATGTGTTTATTTGCCATAAACATATCATCTTTGGTAAATTATATGTTCAAATAGTTTGCCCGTTTTTTAAAAGCTAGGTTGTTTTCTTACTATTGAATTGTAGAGCTCTTTACATATTTTAGATAACAGTCTTTTGTCAAATATGTGGTTTATAAACATTTTGTACCAATCTGTTAGTTGTCCTTTAATTGTTTTAATAGTTTCCTTCAAAAAGCAGACATTATAAAAATTATACTTTTCAAATTTTCAAGGGAAGCTGAGTCTTTCCAGAGTATATGAAAACTGAATCTATTCAGACTGCAGAGAATGTCTGTAGTTATCACAAAAATCCAAGCTTTTAAACTGTTATACTCAGCCATTAATGTCATCATAAAGTAAAATTCTATAGATTTATCTACTTATAGCAGATAAGTGAAGAAATAATAAAAGCAAAACAAGTCATATCACAAATACTTGGGAATATGACACAATTTGTATACCTAATCTACCCTTTATGAACATTTTTTCTAGATTTTTTGGCTATTAATTTTTAAAATGATGAATATTTTTGTTTGTGGTTCCTGGTGCACATATTCTTCCTTTTATGGCACATATTTAGGAGTACAATTCCTGAGCATGTGGTATATAACTTCAATATACTAGATTATGCCTGAAGTCTGCATCACAATCTATACTCCAACCCCATTTCCAGGTGGCACTGGTGGTAAAGAATCCACGTGCCAATGCAGGAGATGCAAGAGACCTGGGTTCGATCCCAGGTTGGGAAGATCCCCTGGAGAAGAGCATGGCAACCCACTCCAGAATTCTTGCCTGGAGCATCCCATGGATAGAGGAACTTGGTGGACTACAGTTCATAGGGTCACAAAGAGTCGGGCACAACTGAAGCGACTTTCACAGCAATAGTGAAAGAGGAGCACATTTGGTTCACATCTATATCTACATTGAGTATTTTCTCACTTTCAGAAATTTTTAAAGAAGTTGGATAATATGATAAAGGTTATGCTTAGTTTTTATTTCATACATTTTCTTATTACATCTCTTCTGTTACTACCTTTTGGGAGCTCTACATTTAAAGATGAAAACAAAATGGTCCCTACACATCCTAGAGGGATCACCACAGACTAAAGAATACAGAATTAGTGTAAAATATAAAAGATAAGACTAATTTTGTGCTAAAATAGAAAGTCAAAATGGGATCAGTGCATTTGTAGTATACTTTATAACAATAAATAAGGTGATTATCAAGGATATCCAGTTGGCTAGTTGGTTGATAACCACTCTTTAGTTAAGCCCAAGATTTATAGTTTATGATCAGGTAGAACAGGTGTGTGTGTGTTTGTGCAAATAGGTATAAGGAAAGAGAAATCTTTTAAGGACAGATAGGAAAGTCACTGTCCAATTCATCATTTGTTTCCTTTCAAAGATCAGCTCTAGAACTTTCGACGAGGATAAGGAAACTTTTAGTAAAAGTCCAGTTAATAAAAAATGGTAAGCTTTGTGGGCCATCAGGTTTCTTTCTCAGCTACTTGACTCTGCCTTTGTAGTGTAAAAGCAGCCATAGGCAATATGTAAAAAAATGAGTGTGACTGTGTTTCAAACTTTATTTACAAGGACAGGCTATAGATCTGATTTTGCCAAGGCTATAATTTGTAGACCAGTGAACTAAGGCATGAAACTTTTTCAGAGTCAAATAATCTATAGAAAATCTATTAGTGTATGTTAGCATCAATTATTTTACGGTGGTGGAGGTGGTGGTGGCAGTTTAGTTGCTCAGTCATGTCTGTCTCTTTGTGATCCCATGGACTGCAGCATGACATGATTCCCAGTCCTTCACTATCTCTTGGAGTTTGCTCAGACTCATGTCCATTGAGTCAGTGAGCCCATCCAACCATCTCATTCTTTGTTGCCCTCTTCCTCTCCTGCCTTCAGGCTTTCCCAGCATCAGGCTCTTTTCCAACGGACCTTGATGAGTTGGCTCTTTGCATTAGGTGGCCAAAGAATTGGAGCCTCAATTCAAAAACAGTCCTTCCAATAAATATTCAGGTTTTATTTCTTTTAGGATTGACAGCTTTGATCTCCCTGTTGTCCAAAAGACTCTCAATGAGAGTCTTCTTCAGCACCACAGTTCAAAAGCATCAATTTTTTGGTGCTCAGCCTTCTTTATGGTCCAACTGTCACATCCATACATGAAAAAGCCATAGCTTTGACTACACAGACCTTTGTCAGCAAAGTGATGTTTCTGCTTTTTAATATGCTGTCTAGATTTCCCATAGCTTTTCTTCAAAGGAGCAAGTGTCTTTTAATTTCATGGCTGTGGTCACCATCTGCAGTGATTTTGGAGCCCAAGAAAATAAAGTCTGTCACTGTTTCCATTATTTCCCCATCTACATGGCATGAAATGATAGGACTGGATGCCATGATCTTAGTTTTTTGAAGGTTGAGTTTTAAGATAACTTTTTTCTCTCTCCTCTTTCACCTTTATCAACAGGCTCTTTAGTTCCTCTTCACTTTCTGCCATTAAGGTGGTATTATCTGCATACCTGAGGTTATTGATATTTCTCCTGGCAATCTTGATTCCAGCTTGAGCTTCATCCAGCCTGGAATTTCACTTGGTGTACTCTGCATAGAAGTTAAATAAGTAGGGTGACAATATACAGCCCGACATAGTTCTTTCCCAATTTTTCTTTTTTCTTTTTTTTTTTTTTGCCTTTCCCAACTTTGAAACAGTCTGTTGTTCGATGGCTGCTTCTAACTGTTGCTTCTTCACCTGCATACGGTTTCTCAGGAGGCAGGTAAGGTGGTCTGATATTTTCATTTTCTAAAGAATTTTCCAGTTTGTTATGATCCAGAAAGTCAAAGGCTTTAGTGTAGTCAATGAAGCAGAAGTAGATATTTTTCTGGAATTCTCTTGCTTTTTCTCTGATCCAAAGAATGTTGGCAATTTGATCTCTGGTTCCTCTGCCTTTTCTAAACACAGCTTGTATATCTGGAAGTTCTCAGTTCATGTATTATTGAATCCTAGCCAGAAGGATTTTGAGCATTACCTTGCTAGCATGTGAAATAAATGCAATTGTGCAGTAGTTTGAACATTCATTGGCATTGCTCTTCTTTGGTATTGGAATGAAATTGACCTTCTCCAGTCCTGTGGCCACTGCTGAGTTTTCCAAATTTGCTGGCATATTGAGTGCAACACTTTAACAGCATCATATTTTAGGATTTGAAATAGCTCAGCTGGAATTCCATCACCTCCACTAGCTTTGTTCATAGTAATATTTTCTAAGGCCTATTTGACTTATCACTTCAGAATTTTCTCTTAGCTTCAAAAAACTAAGATCATGGTATCCAGTCCTATCAAAGACTAATTTTAGATACCACATACAGTATGATACTGAATATGCAGTCTGAGAAAAAGAGGCATAAATGATGTTATTTCCTTAGGATAAGCATGCTGTTTAAAGACAAGGACTCAAAGAAGACTGCCTTGGTTTGAATACTTACTAGCTGTGTACTGGTCATAGTCCCAGTGAATAATTAGGAAAATAGAAAAAGAGTTCATAATATTTAAGAGCTTGTTGTTGTTCAGTGGCCCATTGTGTCCGAATCTTTGCGATCCCATGGTCTGCAGCACAACAGGCCTTTCTGTCCCTTGTTATCTACTGAAGTTTGTCCAAGTTCATGTCATTACGTTGGTGATCCCAGCCATCTCATCCTCTGACACCTTCTTCTCCTTCTGCCCTCAATCTTTCCCAACCTCAGGGACTTTTCCAACAAGTCAGCTGTTCACATCAATGACCAAAATACTGGAGTTTCAGCTTCAGCATCAGTCATTCTGAGTATTTAGGGTTGATTTCCCTTAAAATTGACTGCTTTGATCTCCTTGCTGTCCAAGGGACTCTCAGGAGTTTCCTGAAGCACCACCATTCAAAGGCATTAATTCTTCAGTGTCCTGCCTTCTTTACAGTCCAACTCTCACAACTGTCTGTGACCACTGGGAAGACCATAGCCTCAACTCTATGGATCTTTGTTGGCACAGTAATGTCTCTGCTTTTCAACACACTGTCTAGGTTTGTCATTTAAGAGCGACAACTAATTAAAAACATATTATATGTCTGGCAAGAAATTAGTCATAACACCTCTATCAGGGTAAATATAATTATCACCCTATTTTATAGACTAAAGAAAACAAAGACACAGAGAAGTAAAGTAGCTTCCACAAAAGCACACAGCTAATAAGTGTTCAAACCAAGGCAGTCTTCTCTGAGTCTTTGTCTTTAAACAGCATGCTTATTCTAAGGAAATCACATCATTTATGCCTCTTTTTCTCAGACTGCATATTCAGTATCATACTGTATGTGGTATCTAAAATCAGTCTTTGAGTTATTTACCTTTTCAATGACCAAAAGTAAGAGATTTGATGCTACAAAGCAATGCAAAAGATAACCTCTTGCTATGTTTGCACAGAAGAGAAGATACGTTAGTTGCTCTGCCATGTCCTACTCTTTGCAACCCCATGGACTGTAGCACTCCAGGATCCTCTGTCCCTGAGATTTTCCAGACAAGAGTACTGGAGTGGGTTGCCATTTCCTTCTTCAGGGGATCTTTCCAACCCAAGGATCAAACCTGGGTGTCCTGCATTGCAGGCAGATTCTTTACCATGTGAGCCATCAAGGAAGTCCCCTATGCTTGCCTAGTTGTAACTAATATGATATGTTACCAAAGAAAAGACATTTTCCTTTTGTCTAGAACAACTTTGATGTGGATTGAGTATTCCTGTGCTCTCCAAATTTACATGTAGAAATCCCAGCCCCCAGCGTCATGGTATTAGGATGCAAATCTTTGAGAGGTGATTAAGTGATGAGGATGGAGCCCTCATGAACAGGATTAGTGCCATTACAAAAGAGAGCTTTCGTACCCCTTCTGCCATGTGAGGACACAGGAGAAGATGGCTATCTATGAAGCAGGAAGTGAGTTCTTATCAGGCACTGAACTTGTTAGCATTATGTACTTGAACTTCCTAGCCTCCAGAATGGGAAGAAATAAATTTTTGTTGTTTAAGCCACCCAATCTGTGGTAATTTGTTATAGCAGCCTGAACAGACTAAGACAAATTTACCTGTAGATTTTTCCAAACTCTTTCAAACTTTCTTCTCACTCTCCTGAAAACTGATCAATTTCTTTTCAGTGCCTCCTGAGAACCTTTTTCCTACTGCTCTTAGAGCACTGATCACCTTGGGCACACTGGGTAGTAATGACTTGCTTTTATATTTGTCATTTTCTCTGGGCTATGGGCTCCTCAGGGACAGGAAGCATAAAGGAGATTTACCTTTATGTCTCCAGCATCTTCAGAGGGTCTACTGCAGAAGGAACGCAGATACCTGTTGAATGCCTAAATGAACGCATGAATCAGTATTTCCTCCAATCAACAGATCAAGGATTGTTAGCCTCCAAAGAAGAGATAAGACCGCATCCAGCAATTCTAAAAACCTTTTTGAAAGATGCTTTCTTAATGGAACACATCTGTTTCACTAGTTGCTTATTCACTAGTGTATAAGCCCCATTGAAGAGCATCACTCTCTAATAAACAGCAGGCTCTGCAAATTGGAAGAAGTCAGCCTAAAGCCCCCTATCTATCCCTCAGCTGCATATGCCATTGTTTTGTCTAGAGACGCTTCCACCGGGACACAGCTAAGCCCATATACTTCCTCTCAAATTTGAATAATATTGTAAATAATCCGTTATAAGAAATCGTTGAGAACACTTAAGGGAATTGCTAGATAATTTCATAGTAGTTCTGCGTAAACATCCTACGTGCTAGGCTGTGTGAGACCACTGCCTTCTCACTGTATGTTCTTTCCCGCTTTGCATGAAACAGTGTCAGTATCACCACTGTTGTCCTTCCAGATAAAATGTCGAAAGAAATTCGATGTTCAAAGCTTCCATTTTGCGGGATTAAATTGTAATAAGTTTAAAATTTTAAAAGTGATGCTTCAACTCAACACATGGGATAGGCTTTTCAAAACACTAGAGGGGAAAATTGCAAAGTAATTATTTATTCTTTTGCTTTGTCTTTCATGACATGAAATCCTTTGCTGAATTATTCTACCTAGAAGGTTTAGGGTTGCTTTTTTTGTGTCAGCGTATATATTTTTTATTTGTTTTTGTCACGATGGTGGATGATCGCTTTTCAAAAGGTGGTGGTGCAAGAGGCAAGCTGTAAAATCCAGAGGGGCTGCCAATGATTAGGCAGCTGGGTGGCCTGGAAATTGCCTCCATCACACTGCTGTTTCTTTGCCAGTTCTCTCTGCTCTCTCTTCTAGGGATGCAGAGGGATCGGGGGGCGGGAAGCTTTGTTTTTTTCTTTACATAGTTCTCATAGGAAGAATGAATAAACCTTTTTTTTTTCACTTCCCAGAGCCTTCTGATACAGCATCAACTTCCACATTTATAATTCATGGTCCCTGCTTTGATTTACAATCAGTTGTCAAAAGCGTACTTAATGAATGATCAGGGCTACACTATTCAATGTGTTAAGGGGGTTCTATTCCCAAATCCACGGGCTTCCCATGTGTACATATGCTGTCCACATGGATTAATAGAGTGTCCATTTTTTAAACCAAAATGGTTCTCAAGTATGCAGCACTCTGATAACTGAGATATGTGTCCAGTGCTGGTAATAAATGAGCATCAGTCTAAGGGCACAGAGCAGGTTTTGCTTCTCTGCCTTTGTCTCTCCCCCTCTCTCTGTGGTCTCTCTGTTTCTCTCTCTCAATCTGTGACAGACTCCCCTTTTCTTCTAATACACTGTCCCATGTGGTTGTGAGCAATGAATACAAATGTGAATGTGTGTGTTTTGAATTCTCTTATTTGGGCATATGAGGGAATTTATGTGCTGTGTGTGATAGTACTTAGGAGCTGGTCCATAACTATTTATCCAACTGAATTGTGGGTATTGGATCTTTTTCTTTTTAACTTTCTAAGCCTGACTGTAGTGAGTTCAACAGTGGCTTCCCTAAAATATATCAGTTTCCTAATGACCAGAACCTGTGAATATTACCCTATACAGCAAGAGTGAATATTACCTTATATGGCAAAATATGTGATTAAGATCAGAAGGGGCTTATTCTGGATTATCCTATATACCCTAAATGCAATCATCTGTGTCTTTAGAGTGAGGCAGAGGGGGAATTGAGACACTCACAAAGGAGAAGGAGGCAATATGACCACAGAGGCAGAATCTGGAATGATATAACTGCAAACCAACTAAAATGCCAGGCAACTGTCGGAAATGAGAAAAGGCAAGAAGCCCATTCTCCTTCAGAGTCTCTGAGGACACTGCAGTCCTGCCAATACCTTGATTTCAGCCTTATGGCCTCCAGGACTATGACAGAGTATGTTTCTGTTTTGTTAAGCCACCCAGATTGTGGTAATTTGTTATAGCAGCTACAGGAAAGTAGGTATTCTGTACAGAGAGAAACAGCAAACCAAGTGTGATCTAGGCAAGCACCAATATTTGAGGTAGCTAAAAATATTGAGGAGGAAATGGTAGCAGTAATTCAGGTGGCAGAAAGAGGGGGAAAAAAAAAAAACTAGTGTCAATGGTCATGAATATTAATTGTGATTGTTATTGTTCAATCACCAAGTCATGTCCAACTGTTCACAAGACCATGGACTGCAGCACACCAAGCTTCACTGTCCCTCACCATCTCCCGGAGTTTGCCCAAGGTCACGTCCCTTAATTGTGATTTGCTAATTACAAATATTAATAGAAAGAATAATAACTGGAAATTCAGTTTGCAATGTTTTGAACTACCACCAATCTATCAAGCAGGCTTTACTTTTTTCCATTTTACACATGAAAAATCTGAAATAATAGAGATTATGTAGATTGTCTGAGATCAAACAGATAAAAAGTAACAAACACAAGATTTAGACTCAAATATTTCTGACTTCTAGTTGAGGAATTTCCCATCTGTGTCACAAGTTTTCCCCTGCTTTACCACCCGTAGTCCAGGACTGTGGAAAATGGTGGTAGGATCCAGACCCAATGAGCAGCATATTGATAGGAGCTGGACAGTGCCAAGGCTTTGCTTAGTTCTGGACAAACTTCCAGAGCGATCGAGGAGGCAGGGCAGGGCAGTAGAAGAGATGAGTGTGGGGCTAGGGAAGGCACTTTCAGCTTGAAGCTTGACCATGAGTCGCCTGTGTGTTTTTTGACTCACTTCCTCATCTTTACAATGTGACTAATGATATCTCTCCAACAAATCAAATCATAAGATGACATATGTAAATAAAATGCTTGCTTCAGTATCTAGCAGGAAAAATATTTCTCATTACTTGGTAGGGTTTGAAGAAAATTGGACTACACGGTAACAGGCATTGCTATTGGCTAGTATAAATTACATGCTACATTTTTGAAGTAGATATTGAGTCAAATTTAAACTATAGGAAATAAAAAAGAGTGGTTTGTGTCTTAGTTCTTTTGAGCTGCAATAGAAAAAATACCACAGAAAAGGTGGCTTATAATTAGTGAAAACTTATTTCTCACTGTTCTGAAGGCTGCAAGTCCAAGTTCATGATGGTGGCATATCCAGCGCCCGATGAGAGCTTGCTGGTTCATGGCTGTCTTTTTTGCCGTGTCTTCACCTGGCTGAAGGGGAAAGGAGTTTTCTCAGGTCCCATTTATAGAAGCACTAATTCCACTTATGAGGGCTTTCTCCTCATGACATAGTCACCTCTCAAACATCCCACCTCCTAATCACCTTAGAGGTTAGGTTTCAACATATGGATTTTGAAGCACAAACGTTCAGACCATAGCAGTTTGGTTTGTTAAAGTAGTCACTTGATTAGAAATCCAGTTCTCTAGAGTCCTTAGGTTTCTTGTCTACACAATGAACTAGAATAGATTTCAGAAACACTTGGCTTCATCCAAAGAAAGATATGTTATTTATTAGAAATACAGATAACTATCCTAAAGGGCTGGCCTGTATCCTGACATTTAACATATATTAGGCTACATTTCAGTACTCTTGCCTGGAAAATCCCATGGACGGGGGAGCCTGGTGGGCTGCCGTCTATGGGGTCTCACAGAGTCGGACACGACTGAAGCTACTTAGCAGCAGCAGCAGCAGCAGGCTACATTTGATATAATTCTAATTGGTAGAATAGATTTCAGAAACACTTGGCTTCATCCAAAGAAAGATATGTTATTTATTAGAAATACAGATAACTATCCTAAAGGGCTGGCCTGTATCCTGACATTTAACATATATTAGGCTACATTTCAGTACTCTTGCCTGGAAAATCCCATGGACGGGGGAGCCTGGTGGGCTGCCGTCTATGGGGTCTCACAGAGTCGGACACGACTGAAGCTACTTAGCAGCAGCAGCAGCAGCAGGCTACATTTGATATAATTCTAATTGGCTTTCTTTGTCAAACTTTTGGGATGCAAATTTTGAATCAGCATCTTGGGATGTATCAGTCTTTCAGGCAGAGCTTCTCACTTACAAGAATATATTAGTAGTATTCACATTTCAAGGCAATTCTTTGGTAATTTTTTATTAAATACGTAACTATTTTTTCTTTTTCTTTTTTTGTGATTTTATTTATTTTATTTTATTATTATTATTTTTTTTATTTTACTCTATTTTACTTTACAATACTGTATTGGTTTTGCCATATATCAATATGAATCTACCACGGGTGCACATGTGTTCCCAATCCTGAACCCCCCTCCCACCTCCCACCCCATACCATCTCTCTGGGTCATCCCAGTGCACCAGCCCCAAGCATCCTGTATCCTGCATCAAACCTACTTTTCTCCACACTCTCTCCAGCATTTATTGCTTGTAGACTTTTGGATCACAGCCATTCTGATTGGTGTGAAATGGTGGTTTTGATTTGCATTTTTCTGATAATGAGTGATGATGATATTTTTCTAAAATGTGAAATATAAAGCATTTTCTTGAGTTTACTTCAACTGAAAATAATAGAGTTGATGTGAAATATAGGTTCTTTGAGACTGAAGAAGGAAATTTGGTTTTGTTTTTCAAAAAACAGAGTAAATGGAAACAATGATAGAACATTTATATATATGCTTACATATACATAGATTAAAATGGATTATAAATTAATGCATCTTTCAAATATAATTATTTAATAAATTATTCAAAAAATTTTTAAGTTTATAAAATTCTTGATTTGGCTTAACTTCACTGCATTCCCATAAGTTTTAAATGATCTTAATTTTTTTTTAATAAAGGACACTTTTTGGAAATTTATGAGCTGTGGTCCTTCTGAAGCAAAGATGATATCATTGACCCATGACCAGTAAGACGTGTTCTTTGAATGACTTTTGTTTTAGCATCGAGAGTGTTTTCTGATAAGTGTGAAATCTTTCTAAATTTCTGGAAAACTGGCTGCACATATTTACGAATGGACTTTGGGTACCAAGGCTGTTAGAAGCCTAGAGCTAGAGTGAAGCATACTTTCACTCACTCATGTGAGATCAAGTCAATGACCCTAACCTCATTAGCACATTTTTCAACCAATGGATAAAGTTACAGTGTATTCCTTCCTCTAAGAAGGGAGGTGACCAATCCCAAAGAAGGGCAATGCCAAAGAATGCTCAAACTACCACACAATTGCACTCTTTCACATGCTAGCAAGATAATGTTCAAAATCATTCAGGATAGCCTTCAATAGTACGTGAACCAAGAACTTCCATATGTACCATCTGGATTTAGAAAAGGCAGAGGAACTCACTCACTCATGTGAGATCAAGTCAATGACCCTAACCTCATTAGCACATTTTTCAACCAATGGATAAAGTTACAGTGTATTCCTTCCTCTAAGAAGGGAGGTGACCAATCCCAAAGAAGGGCAATGCCAAAGAATGCTCAAACTACCACACAATTGCACTCTTTCACATGCTAGCAAGATAATGTTCAAAATCATTCAGGATAGCCTTCAATAGTACGTGAACCAAGAACTTCCATATGTACCATCTGGATTTAGAAAAGGCAGAGGAACGAGAGATGAAATTGCCAACATTTACTGCTGCTGCTGCTGCTAAGTCGATTCAGTCGTGTCCAACTCTGTGCGACTCCATAGACAGCAGCCCACCAGGCTCCCCCGTCCCTGAGATTCTTCAGGCAAGAACACTGGAGTGGGTTGCCATTTCCTTCTCCAATGCAAGAAAGTCAAAAGTGAAAGTGAAGTTGCTTAGTTGTGCTCGACTCATAGCAACCCCATAGACTGCTGCCCACGAGGCTCCTCCATCCATGGGATTTTCCAGACAAGAGTACTGGAGTGGGTTGCCATTGCCTTCTCTGCAACATTTGCTGGATCATAGAAAAAGCAAGTAAATCCCAGAAAAACATCTACTTCTGCTTCACTGACTATGCTAAAGCCTTTGATTGTCTGGATCACAACAAACTGTGGAAAATTCTTAAAGAGATGGGAAACACCAGACCACCTGACCTGCCTCCTGAGAAATCTGTTGCTGATCAAGAAGCAAACTTAGAACCAGACATGAAACAATGAACTGGTTTCAACTTGGGAAAGGAGTATGTCAAGGCTGTATATTGTCACTCTGCTTATTTAACTCATATGCAGAGTACATCATGCAAAATACTGGGTTAGATGAAGCATAAGCAGGAATCAAGATTGCCAGAAGAAATATCAATAATCTCAGAAATGCAGATGACACCACCCTAATGGCAGAAAGTGACTGTGGACATTGACTGCAGCCGTGACATTAAAAGACACTTGCTCCTTGAAAGAAAAGATATGACAAACTAATCAGCATATTAAATTGCAGAGACATCACTTTGCCAACAAAGGCACATTTAGTCAAAACTATGCTTTGTTCTAGTAGACATATATAGATGTGAGAGCTGGACAATAAGGCTGAGCACCGAAGAACTGATGCTTTCAAACTATAGTGCTGAAGAAGTCTCTTGAGAGTCCTTTGGACAGCAAGGAGATCAAACCAGTCGACCGTAAAAGAAATCAATCCTGAATATTCATTGGAATTCATGCTGAAGCTGAAGCACCAATACTTTGGCCACCTGATGCAAAAAATTGACTCACTGCCAAAGATCCTGATGCTGGGAAAGACTACAGGCAGGAGAGAAGGGGAGAACAGAGGACAAGATGATTGGATGGCATCACTGACTCAATGGATATGAGTTTGAGCAAGCTCCAGGAGATAGTGAAAGACAGGGAAGCCTGGCATGCAGCAGTCCACGCTGCGGTCCAAGTCCTGGGGTCACAAAGAGTTGGACACAACTGAGCGACTGAACAAGAAGAGTGTTCAGAGCCCGATTCTTACACGAAAGATTCAGAATCCTTTCTAAAGAACGAGATGAGAGCAAATGATGATCCAGTCCACATAATCTGACTTTTAGATCTACACTTCAGTCACTGGATTTCCAGGTGAGTGAAGAATGATGATAGCCTTGTTTTTATATTTAGGTTTATCATGGAGATCAGATTTTTAAGAGCATGAATGGCTTGGGCTTTCTTGGGAAGAGGTAAAGTATTTTGCAGCTGAAAGATAAAGTGTAATAAAGGGACTAGAATTGTTTATTTTTATATCAAAAGATATAGCTGTGATTTTCCTAAGTGATTACAGGCTCTACCTCATAAGTGTATAAAGGGTAAAAATGATAGCCCAGGTAGATTTGAAAATAATCCACAAACAAAAGCACATCTTGCATCAAATGAGTTCCATCCAAAGCTATATCATAGACTTGACTGAATTAACGACTTAGCAGGACCAGCATTGAGAAGCTGAAAATATCATTTGTCCTGAAACTTGAGATTCTCAAGTGTAAAAAAAAGCTTTGCCAAATTTATTATCTATCCCTTTTTCTTTGTATTGAAGCGAATCGTGTTTTTTTTAAATGCTAATTGGTGATTCTGCAAGGATTCCACAGTGCCCCCACACTAATTGCATCACCTGCAGAATTCTCAGTCGGACTCCACTTCCAACCTGTACAGTCAGGAAGTCTGACAGGAAAATGTGTGCTCAAACTTCTCAACAAAGAGGAAATTACTTTACAGTCTGCTGTAAACATGGAAGAATAGCTGCAAGTTCTTTCATTTCGTTCATTAGGGATGGTCTAATTTAGCTAATCTATACTGTGTTTATATAGATCCTTCTCCTTATTTTTGGATAAGTGCTATATTTATGGCCCATGTGTTGAATATTTGAAATACTTTAAATTGATATATGCAGCACTCTGGCTTGTTTATAGTTGAGTTGATTAAATTGCCCCACTCGACATCTTACATGGTTCTTTCTCACATAAGTTATTCTCATCAATGTGAAAGTTTGGAATTATGTGTTTGACAGCTGGCTGTTGGCTCTAAGCAGTTGATCAAAACAGTAATTTCAAATTGGGTAAGAGTGTATGGAATCCTTCACAAGACTGAGAAACCAATGGACTGCAAAACCTTGGAATGGACAGGAAAGAAAAGGCTACACCCATTGTGTACTTCATTTTGTTTCTCACAGTTCCAACTGTGACCTACAGAAAGTTAACTTCTTCATGCCTCAGATTTCTCATCTGTCAAATGGGGTTAATATCATTTGCATGAAACATATGGAAAATGCCAATTTTTAAAATAAAATGTCAAATATCAGCTATGTAATATTTTTTCTAATAATAAAACCCATATCATAGGACTACAAGAAGGATTAAATAAATTGATGTAGGTAAACCACTCAACACAGCGGCTGAAACATGTGAATTACATGCACAGGTCCATCTAGTCAAGGCTATGGTTTTTCCTGTGGTCATGTATGGATGTGAGAGTTGGACTGTGAAGAAGGCTGGCACAGAAGAATTGATGCTTTTGAACTGTGGTGTTGGAGAAGACTCTTGAGAGTCCCTTGGACTGCAACGAGATCCAACCAGTCCATTCTGAAGGAGATCAGCCCTGGCATTTCTTTGGAAGGAATGATGCTAAAGCTGAAACTCCAGTCCTTTGGCCACCTCATGCGAAGAGTTGACTCCTTGGAAAAGACTCTGATGCTGGGAGGGATTGGAGGCAAGAGGAGAAGGGGACGACAGAGGATGAGATGGCTGGATGGCATCACTGACTCGATGGACGTGAGTCTGAGTGAACTCCAGAAATTGGTGATGGACAGGGAGGCCTGGCGTGCTGCAATTCATGGGGTTGCAAAGAGTCGGACATGACTGAGCGACTGAACTGAACTGAACTGAAATGCTAATATAAAAATATAATTATCAAGGCTTGGTTCTTGTGAAGGGAGATGTATAGTATGGTAATCGGCATTCTAATACTGTTTCTATATCATCTCATTTTTTACCTGATAGGACCAGGTAAGAAATTCCTAAGCATTAACCCTAGTAGAGACAGAACTACCTATTCTATAAGTCTGGAGTGGGCGCCCAATTCGAGAGAAAACAGTTCAGAAACAGGTCAAGTATAAGCATGCAATGAGTGTGGGTGCCAGGGGTTGAGTCTGGGAGTTCATTATTTTGTTCCAGAATCTGGCCACTAAGTCAAAGTTGGACAATTCAAATATTAAATCAAGGTATATCTAAAAAGTCAGGGTGTAGTCATGGTCATAGAGGAGAGTGAGTTAAGAAATCTCAACATGGGATGGCATGGACAACTTCCAAATGACAACATCACTGATAAAGCTCCAGCCCTAAGTTTAGAGTTTTGAGTCAACACACAGTGCCTCAAGCCATGATTGGGAAAGGTCTTTGCCTTTTGATCCCCTAACTCCTGGAAGCTGCCTGGATAATTATAAGCCTTAATGCTGTAATTCTGTTTACTCTGTGGAGATGAGAGTGCTGTCTGCTACAGTTCCTATGAGATGTCATCCCCTAGAGGAAGACTAATGAGGTCAGGATATGAATTTGATCAATTTTCTTGCTGTTCAATTGAAAGACCACAACACCTTCTAAGAAAATTGCCATGAGTCTCACAATATTCTCAGAGCTCCAGTTCCTTCACAAATCATTACTCAGTATGTTTCAAATCAAATAAGATTGTTTGCTCTCCATGTATATTGTTCAGCTTCACCATGAGGTCATTTCAAGGCTTGAAAGATAACTGAAAGAAATGTCAACTATCTTGTCTTAATTTTAATATAACTCAATGGCAATAAACTATGTCAACACCCACCAGTAGCATGCATAAATAATAAACTATCTTAGATGCATTAAATATTTTAGTTTTATGTTGTTGTTTAGTCACTAAGTTATGTCTGAATCTTGTGACCCCAAGGACTGTGTAGCCTGCCAGGCTCCTTTGTCCATGGGATTTCCCAGGCAAGAATACTGAAGTGGGTTGCCATTTCCTTCTCCAGGGTGTCTTCCTAACCCAGGGATCAAACTTGTGTCTCCTGCATTGGCAGGCAGATTCGTTACCACTGAGCCACTGGGAAAGCCCTTTGGTTTTATAAATATATGTTAATATAATTGAGGCAAAATGTTCTAGTTCATACTACAAAATAGCTTATATATAAGCTAGCCAATTTTATATAATACCATATTTTAGAACACAGTGTTAGGCTATGAACTCTCCACCATGTATTTGATTTGTCAAAGATCTGGTACATCTTTTGGTGGGTTTCTTGCTACCACAATAAAAATTATCTACATGCCTCTTCTACTTAAGCCCATGTTAGTTCATGTTACTTTATACCAACTATTTGAATAGCTCTTATGTAGAATACACAGAAGAACTGTACAAAAAAGATCTTCACAACCCAGATAATCATGATGGTGTGATCACTCATCTACAGCCAGACATCCTGGGATGTGAAGTCAAGGGGGCTTTAGAAAGCATCACTACGAACAAAGCTAGTGGAGATGATGGAATTCCAGTTGAGCTGTTTCAAACCTGAAAGATGATGCTGTGAAAGTGCTGCACTCAATAGGATAGAAAATTTGGAAAACTCAGCAGTGGCCACAGGACTGGAAAAGGTCAGTTTTTGCCGGAGTCCAGCCCCGGTGGATCCAGGGTGACTTGAAGGTGGAGATGGAGTCGGCGAGAAAAACACTTTTAGAAATATAAGATTAGATTAGGAAATAATAGTATAGTAGGAAAATTTAGATGGAGAAAAGAAGGCTGAATAACTTGATTTATGTGGAATACCAATCACCACCTACGTAGGCCACAGGCGTCTTTCCGTTCTCCTGAAGGAGAGGAGGCACTGAGGCCTCCCTGGTCTGATCTTAGAAGCCCAGGCATAATTAGTAGGCTTGGTGAGTACCCACTCCCCAGATGGGAATTCAGCCAGAAGGGGAAAGAAAGAACGACACGGGTGGAATCAGACTTTCCAGAAACTGATCTCATTTTCTTTATTTTCAGGTTTGCTTATATACCTTTTGTTACACATAGGAATGAATACAGAGTCACGTGGGGGTCAGCAGTTCTGACCTTTATCAAAATCAGGTGCTTTACATAAGAAAAGGTCTTAGGGGTTTTACATCATCTTCTGGCCATGAGGCCTGCTGATACTTTATGACCCTCTCTTTCTGATAACCAAAAAACTTATTTTTTCCAAGGGTGTTTTTCCTTAAACCAGGCACCACGCTCCAAATAAAGTTACATTCCTATAGGGTGAGGGTGTAGTGAGTTACAATCAAGAAAGGAATTTATTTAACCCAAGGTTAACATGATTAATCTTAAAAGTTAATACTTATTCTTCTTATATGCTAGTTATATTCATTATAAGGGCAGGGAATATGGAGATTTAACAGTAAAACATCAGCCCAATAAGTGAAATCCTTTCACCAATGTTCCCCTTAAGATCTATTTAGCCTTAAGATAAAAGGCTTCCCTGGTGGCTCAGAGGTTAAAGCATCTGCCTCCAATGTGGGAAACCTGGGTTCGATCCCTGGGTCGGGAAGATCCTCTGTTGATTCCAGCTTGTGTTTCTTCCAGTCCAGCGTTTCTCATGATATACTCTGCATAGAAGTTAAATAAGGAGGGTGACAATATACAGCCTTGACGTACTCCTTTTCCTATTTGGAACCAGTCTGTTGTTCCATGTCCAGTTCTAACTGTTGCTTCCTGACCTGCATACAGATTTCTTAAGGCCTCATTACACAGGCGCAATTGATTAAATCATTGGCCGTTGGTGATAGAACTCAATCTCCAGCCCGTCCCCCTTCCCCAGAGGTCTGTGGTTGGGCTAGAAGTTTTGACCCTCTAATCACATGATTAGGATCCACTGGTGGCTCAGAGGTTAAAGCGTCTGCCTCCAATGCGGGAGACCCGGGTTCGATCCCTGGGTTGGGAAGATCCTCTGGAGAAGGAAATGGCAATCCACTCCAGTATTCTTGCCTGGAGAATCCCATGGACGGAGAAGCCTAGTAGGTTACAGTCCACGGGGTCGCAAAGAGTCGGACACGACTGAGCGACTTCACCTCACCTCACCTCACCTCAATCACATGATTGACTTCTCTG
>SJXQ01001019.1:27221-54290 GCA_006408695.1 Aepyceros melampus
GCAAAGAGTCGGACACGACTGAGCGACTTCACCTTTCTTATATAGGTTATCACAGAATACTGAGTAGATTTCCCTGTGCTATACAGTGGGTCCTTGTTGATTAGCTCTTATATATAGTAATTGTGTGTGTTCATTCTAGACTTCTGATTTATCCCCCACATTTCCCCTTTTGTAACTGTTAAGTTGCTCTCAATAGCTGTAAGTCCATTTATGTTTTCTAAATAAGTTCTTTGTTTATTTTTTAATTAAATTCCACATGTAAGTGATATATGATATTTGTCTATCATCATCCAACTTACTTCATTTACTATGATAATCTCAAAGTCCAACTAGATTGCTGCAAATGGTATTATTTCACATCTTTTTATGATCACTATATATATGTGTGTATGTGTGTGTGCGCATCTTCTTTATTCATTCTTCTATCAATGGGTATTTAGGTGGCTCCAGTGTCCTGTCTACTGTAAATGGTGCTGTAATAAACATTGAGATGCATGTATCCTTTCAGACTATGGTTTTCTCTGGATAGGTGCTGAGGAGTAGGATTGCTGGATCACATGGTAGTTCTATTTTTAGTTTTTAAAGGAACCTCTAAATGCTTCACCATAGTAGTTGCACCAATTTACATGCCCACCAACAGTGTAGGGGTGCTCCCTTTTTTCCATACTCTCTCCAGCACTGATTGTGCATAGATTTTTTGATGATGGCCACTCTGACCAGTGTGATATGATGATATCTTACTATAGTATTTATTTGCATTCTCTGATAAGTAGTGATATTGAGCATCTTTTCATATGCTTTTGTCCATCTGTATGTCTTCCTCAGAGAAATGTTTATTTAGATCTTCTGCCAACTTTGTAATTATATTGTTTGTTGCTTTGAACTAGAACTGCATGAGTTGCTTGTATATTTTAGAGTTTAATCCCTTGTTAGTTGCATCATTTGCAAATATTTTCTTCCATTCTGAGGTTTGTCTTTTTATTTTGTTTATGGTTTCCTTTGCTATGAAGAATTCAAAAGCTTAACTTGGAATGATAGCATAATTTGTTATATTGAAGCTTATTTATTCATCTTTTTATTATTATTATTTTTTTTACTTTACAATACTGTATTGGTTTTGCCATACACTGACATGAATCCGCCACAGGAGTACATGAGTTCCCAAACCTGAACACCCCTCCCACCACCCTCCCCATATCATCTCTCTGGGTCATCGCAGTGCACCAGCCCCAAGCATCCTGTATCCTGTATCGAACCTAGACTGGCGATTTGTTTCTTACATGACAGTATACATGTTTCAATGCCATTCTCCCAAATCATCTCACCCTCTCCCTCTCCCTCAAAGTCCAAAAGACTGTTCTATACATCTGTGTCTCTTTTGCTGTCTCGCATACAGGGTTATCGTTACCATCTTTCTAAGTTCCATATCCAGTACTCTTGGCTGGAAAATCCCATGGACGGAGGAGCCTGGTAGGCTGCAGTCCATGGGGTCGTTGAAGGTCGGACACGACTGAGCAGCTTCCCTTTCACTTTTCACTTTCATGCACTGGAGAAGGAAATGGCAACCCACTCCAGTGTCCTTGCCTGGAGAATCCCAGGGACGAGGAGCCTGGTGGGCTGCCATCTATGGGGTCACACAGAGTCAGACACGACTGAAGCGACTTAGCATGTAGCATGTGTTAGTATACTGTATTGGTGTTTTTCTTTCTGGCTTACTTCACTCTGTATACATTTAGGTTGCTGGTTGCAGACTATTTCTATAATGCCATGAAGATCATCTTGGTATACAAATGTCTGCCCCTACCTGACAAGTTTCTTATTCTTGTTTCCTAAAAGTAGAGTTAATTAGATGATAGAATATTAGCATTTTAATGAATCTTACTTACCATTACATATTACTATGGTTAATGAAGTAATGAAAAAAATATAAATTTGATAAATATAAAATAACATTGTCTTGCTAAAATTTACATTGATAAAGGCTAAACCTTTTTGGTTGTTGCTGAATATTAACCTTAACACATCTTCTTTGTAAACTGCCCAAAGGCAAATTGTAACACATTCATTACAGGTTTTGACTGGGGAGTCAGATGTCATAGATCAAATCCTTGCCTTACCAGTAACTGGTTCTGTAACTTTTATCAAGTTATTCTCTTTTTGTCTGAGGTTTGTTTTGCTATTCTTGTTTGTCTTATACTACTAGGAGAAAATACTGAATCTACTTTGTGGGGTTGTTGAGATGATCAAAAGCTTTGATACACATAAAATACTTAGAACATGAAAGGGCACTTACTAAAAGATCAATAAAGGTTAGCTATTATTAGCTGTTTTTAATAGACTTTACTTTTCTTTAAAGAAAAATTTTTCCATTTTGATTGAAGGAATTATTTGTGTATTACAAATAATTAAATTCACCCTACATATCTGTTGCAAACATTTTTTTTTCCTTCTAAATAATGTTACTTGAGATATGTGACAATTTTCATTTTCAGTGGTTATATTTCTTAGTTAAAAGACATTGCTTTAATCTTTCATCTTTTCTCAGTCATTAATTGTCTTTATAGATACCTCTAAGCCATTTTCAAATCATTTCCTATTTTTCCAAAAGACTGCTCTACGTAGTATACTAAAACTAACAGGCATTGTAGTGCCTGACTTTTTGGTGAAATTATGTCTTTTGTTGGGGAGAGGGAGAATTATCTATTTATCTTGGGGGAGGGTGAAGTTATTATTTTTTACATCAAAGAATCAGGATCCTTTAAAGTTTACACATATTATTAGACTTCTATAAAATAGAGATTTTTCTAAAAGTAACCAAATGGATGTGATTTGTTTCCATTAAGACAATGATTTGCAATGCAGTGCTTTACTGATCATATCAATGGCTACTTATTGAAAACCTAGACTCACTTATGGAGAAGGCAATGGCACCCCACTCCAGTACTCTTGCCTGGAAAATCCCATGGATGGAGGAGCCTGGTGGGCTGCAGTCCATGGGGTCGCTAAAAGTCGGGCACGACTGAGTGACTTCACTTTCACTTTTCACTTTCATGCATTGGAGAAGGGAATGGCAACCCACTCCAGTATTCTTGCCTGGAGAATCCCAGGGACAGAGGAGCCTGGTGGGCTGTTGTCTATGGGGTCGCACAGAGTCGGACATGACTGAAGTAACTTAGCAGCAGCAGCAGCAGCAGCAGACCCACTCAGCTGTCTCTTTTACTCACTTGTTTTCTCTAAGCTTCTACAGTGGAGACCAAGTCTGCGGTACTACCTCAACTCTTGCTACAGGGACTGACTAATGACTTGACCAGGGCACAACCTTTCAGCTCCTTACCCTGCTATTATTCAGTCACTAAGTCATGTCCAATTCTTTGTGACCCCATGGAGCAGCTGCCAGGCTTCCCTGTCCTTCATTATCTTCCAGGTTGCTCAAACTTGTGTCCATTGAGTCAGTGATGCCATCCAACTATCATATCCTCTGCCATCCTCTTCTTCTTTTGTCTTTAATCTTTCCCAGCATCAGGATCTTTTCTAATGTGGCTCTTCGCTTCAGGTGGCCAATGAATTAGAGCTTCAGTTTCAGCATTAGCAGTTCCAATGACTATTCAGGGTTGCTTTCATGTAGAATTTATTGCAAATTCCCACTTTTCTTCTGGGAGGAGTGCTAGAGAAGTAACTCCCAGAGCAGTAATCTGACCCACAAAATATGGGAACCCATGGGCTATATCCTTCTTTTTGCCTAGTTGGCCTGTGATAGAAATGCCATAGCCTGGGTGGTTTATAAACAACAACTGTATTTCTCTGAATTCTGGAGGCTGGAAGCTTAAGATCAGGATTCCGGTGTGGTTGCATTCTGATGAGAGCCAGAGTCAGTCTGCTGACTTTTCTCTCTGTCCTCAAGTGACACAGCATGTAGATTGGAAAGAAAACTCTCCTGTGACTCTTATAAGGGCACTAATCCCATCATGGAGACTTCACTTTTATGACCTCCTCTGGTCTTAATCATCTCTTAAAATCCCTTCTTCTAATGACTTTACACTGGGGAGTGCAGTTTCAACATATGAATTTTGGAAGAATGCATTCACTCCACAATATTCCCCATCCCACCACAGGCTGTCCTGAGAGATAGAGTTTCATATGGTTTCTTGGCAGATATACAAAGGGAGCCATCCCTAATTCAAGCAGGGGTCAGCTGGTAGCATACTCTTGTTTGTTCTCTCCACTTTGTGTTCTCAGTAACTAAGTCATGTACAACTCTTTGGGACTCCATGGACTGTAGCCAGCCAGGCTCCTCTGTCCATGATGTTTTCCAGGCAAGACTACTGGAGCAGGGTACCATTTCCTTCTCCAGGGGATTCTCCCTCCTTGAGTTCCTTCTTTTTCCTCTCCTCTCACTTCCGCTTCCTTTGGACAGCAGTCTCTAATAAAACTGTAGCACATAAATTTATGCCTCAGGCTCTGCTTTCTGAAACAACAACAACAACAAAAAAGGATTAACAGTAGACTATAAAAAATATCTTAGTAAAACCAGAGACAGCATTCTCAGCAAAATCCTACTTCAACTAAATTATACCTTCATGACTTTGCTGTCCAAGTCACTGTCATACTTCTTTGATGAATTCAGTATCGTTTGTCATAATACAGAACCAAGTAATATAATTAAAGTAAGCTAGTGTGTGAAAATTCAAAATCTTCATTATAAATGATATGAAGAGGTTAAATTATTAAAATAATTTTTATGAGCTGAGTTGTCAAATATCTATTTTTATGGACTGTTAAAAAAATATGTACTGCTATGTTTGGGGGCTGAGAAATGCTTCTAGGTTTTTGTTCTTTTTTAAGAAGAAAACTAAAATAACGTTTGTTTTGTTTCATTTTTCCCCACTTGGGTAACCTAAACAGTCCAGAATTGATAAGCTTATAAAATCTTGACAATGTAAGATAACATTAATAAGTAGTTTTAAAACATAATTTCCCTTTGTTTTTTAACAAAAGTAGAGTAATTCACTATTTTTACAATGCTTATAAAATGTGTATTATTCTTAATTTAAAGCTTAAAATAGTCAGCTGGGAAAATAAATAAACATATTTTATTAAAAAAAGTAGTATAAAGAAGAAAATATTTGGCTGAAAAGTAATTATATGTACTCACATTCTATTTTTTAGCTTTAATAAAATTGTAAACAGCCTTTCCCTTGAAATTTAGACAAGTAAATTATATTCTATGTGATGACTATTTGAAAAAAAAAACTTGCTTTTCTTATAGCTCATAAGTTCATAAATGAAAGTTATGAAAAGTTTGCATATTTAAGAGAACCATAATGTTTATTTTTTTAATTAATTTTTATTTTTAGTTTGTTTTGCTTTACAATACTGTATTCATTTTGCTATACATTGACATGAATCAGCCACGAGTGTACATGAACTCCCAATCCTGACCCCCACCTCCCCGCTCCCGCCCCACACCTTCTCTCTGGATTATCCCCGTGCATCAGTCCCAAGCATCCTGCATCCTGCATCGAACCTAGATCGACGATTCGTCTCAGCCATTAAAAAGAATACATTTGAATCAGTTCTAATGAGGTGGATGAAGCTGGAGCTGGTTTATACAGAGTGAAGTAACCCAGAAAGAAAAACATCATAAGAGAACCATAATGTTTAAATCCAAGAGGTCTGGACATTTCTCCATAGATGGAACAGATTGGATAGAGCTGAAGCTTGTGAGAAACTATCGCCCAAGGCAAAAGGAATAACATTCAAAGAGCTACTCATGAGCATTACAATGCTTTTATTATAATCCATGGTATTTTTCTTCTGTGGGAGGTATTGTAACATATCCTTCTCCGTTGCAAGCACTGTTGTGTAGGAGGTGATGTGGTGTGACAACAACAGCCAAAAAAAAAGGGGAGCGTACTCCATGACTTAGGAGCAAAGTGACAAAGGGACTTTGAAAAGTTATTTGAGTTCACTGAATCTCAGGTTACTAATTTTTAGTAAAGAAATAAACGATAACTGTGTGTGCATGCTCAGTCGCTTCAGTCGTGTCTGGCTCTGGGGGCCTCCACAGATCCTGTCAGGCTCCTCTGTTCACGGGATTTCCCAGGCAATAATACTGGAATGGGTTACCATGCCTTTCTCCAGGGGATCTTCCTGACCCAGGGGCAGAATCCGCATCATTTGTATCTCCTGTATTGGCAGGTGGGTTCTTTACCACTAGTGCCACCTGGGAAGCCCAAACAATAACTACCCCTGTGAAATTTTGTGAATATTTGAAAAGATTAAAAAAACCCAGCATATTTATTAAGCTCTCAGTTTATGTTGGAATAGTCAGTGAATCTCAACCTTGTATCCCCCTTGTAGTCAAGCATGAAGATGGTCTACACAATATAGCCAGGGTTTCACTCATCATTTTTAGTAAGCAAGTTTAGTTATCATAAAGCTGAAATGAAATGACTCGAGATGATACTTTTCCTGCTTTCTTCCTGGAAAGCAAGTTGGACTCTATACCAATCTGTATGGGTCGCTTTTTCTCTGGTCCTTGCTGCATACACCAGTTTTGCATCAATGTAATCTAACAGCAGTTCATCTGACTGCATTGCATGCCATCTCCTTTGATCTTTGTTGCAGTGTGGGATCACCAGAGAGCTAATGTCCTGCAAGGCATCCTGGCATAAATCAAATGCCTTAATATTTTTTTGCTGCATTAGGACAAATGAAGGGCAATTCCTTGACTGGATAATTCTGAGGCACATTCTAAAGAGCACTTCAGAAATATCTGGCAAGATCCAAGCCCAGTTGAATGTGGTAGTATCAGTTCAGCTCAAGAATGTCTCCTGGCCTGGCTTTCATTTCTCCTCTCCTTTCGCTTTTCCCAGTCACAGGCAAAAAAAAATTAAAAAAAAAAACTCTATTTGATTCAAGTCTTTATTTTAGGCCCTTTGGAACCAGTAGAATGGAGGAAATCCAGGATAAAAAGAAGCCACTATGGAACTAATTAAAACATGTTAATAGGATGGCAACTTGCAATGTCCAAAAGGGGGGAAAAACATAATTACTTTGCCAGCACAGTAACAGTAATAATAGTAAAAAAAAAATCAATAAAGTTAAAATTTGTTAATTTAAATATTTAAATGAAAATTCAGAAGGAACATTTAAACTTCCTAAACCTACTCCATTCTAAACAATCAAGACAATTTATGTCCAAGTGACTGTTTTCTAAGAGTGAAGGCTATCTGTTATTTTTCAATATTTTCAAATGGAATAAAGCCAGAACATTGAAGGGTTATGGAATTTCTTTGCTGCTTGGCTTGGCAGAAATTCCTACTGCAATTCAAGTCCACCTAACTCTAGTTTATGCTTTATCTTTTACATAAATCATGCAGAGTTTCAGAAAGATGTGAGCTATTGAAAAACACCGAAGCCTTTTTTCCACGAAGCTTTCAACATCACAGTTGCTCTGAGCTTTTCTTCTTGTTGTTGTTGTTTCTGTTTAATTCCCTGAGGACAAGGAGATTTGAACAATTCAGATTATATTTATATAGTTCCTCATGTGTTTTCACAACAACTAATGTATTCTCTTTAACCATTTTTGCCATGTCCCATTTAAAAAAAAAATTCCCTTTTGATTCCCATGAGCATATGTACATAGTTACACAAAACACTTTTGAAAGCAACTTCTGAGGATGAAGTTCATAAAATGCAGGGCACCAAAGTCAGGTATGCACTACCCCCAAATGCATTCACCTTGGTCTGTGATAGTGAGGTCTTCCTGAAAATGGGCAGAAGACAACACTCAAAGCCTCTCTCTCCATCCTCTCAGCCTGCTTCTTCCCCTTGCTCTATTCTACACTTCTTACAATAGAATAATAGTCACAAATCCTCATATACTATATGTTATGTAAGTCAGTACTCTAAGGACTTTGGAAAAATCAGCTCAATGAATCTTCTTTAATGCCCTAAGAGGGTTGTAAAACTAAGACAAAGAGTAGTCAAATAACTCCCCAACGTTACAGACTCAATAAGTTCAGGAGCTCTTTATGATTCATACCCAAGTTGTTCAGCTCTGTGTTTAAGTTCTTAAGGACTGAAATATGTTTTCTCTTCATGTAACTAAAATCCTTGCCAGAATAAGAGAAATGTAAATGCAGAGTCAAAATCCAGTGACCATATAGCAGATACACAGAGAAAAGGAGCTAAAGAGAAGCAATGGCCATGTGGCCACTCTTTTAAAGTAACAACAGCTCTTTGAACCATCCACAAGATCCATAAATGCAAAAAAGAGGTAATGGAATCATGAAAACAGCATGAGAGGCTGAATTGCTGAGAAGACTGCTGACATTTTGATCACTGTCTCAACCTATGCATCTATATTTACATGCTCCATATCAGCACTTGGTTACACTATGCAAGAATGCAAGGTAATTTTACCACTTATGTTATGGGAATTTATAACATGTCTCCTCTCTTAAACTCTTATTTAATATAACACACAATGATGCCTGGTCTTACTGATACAACATATTCTGATATTCTGTATGCACATTATGCAATGAGGATTTGGCTGTGCTACTACAACTGCACATTAAGAGAACTACCCAATATAAGTTTCAGCTATAAACAAATGTATAATAAGCAAACTAGGTAAAGTCCCTCTCTATCAGTTTCCTGGAAATGTGTCATGAGAAATACTCAGTTAAAATGACAGAATAAATAAATTCTTCCTTTCAAATAAGTTGTGTGTTATTAACAAGCAATATAACATAAAGAGATGCTTCAGATAAAGAATAAAATCGCTGTTTGGGGAAAAAAAAACTTTGAAAAACTGAAAAAGTTTAATCCCGTAAGCCCTACCAACAAAAGTTAATGTGGTAAAATCAAAATAGGTAGTGATAGTATTTGTCTACTTATAGCTATATATCCACCATCTTATTAGTTAAGAATTCAGTTTAAAAAGGGGGTAATATTAGTCACTTGATGATTCTGCTGGGGGAAGAAATTTCATCAAAGACTTTAGCAAGTGGGTGTGACTTCTGTGACTGTATTATAGATACAACTAGAAATAAAGATATAAATAAAAAATGTAGAGAAATATACACACATATTAGTTTTTATATGTATGAAACTTTTGTATGAATTAGAAATATTAAATATGTCTATAAAGTCAATTTTCATTTATTGTATATATGTTTTCTATTTTTATTATTCTTTTTATATGAATACTACTTTAAAATATATTTTGTATCTATTTAGTTCTGAAGAACTGATGCTTTTGAATTGTGGTGCAAAAGAAGACTCTTGAAAGTCCCTTGGACTACAAGGTGATCAAACCAGTCAATCCTAAAGGAAATCAACCCTAAACATTCATTGGAAGGTCTGATGGTGAAGCTGAAGGTCCAACACTTTGGCCACCTGATGCAAAGAGCCGACTCATGGGAAAAGACTCTAATCCTGGGAAAGACTGAGGGCAAAAGGAGAAGGGGGTGGCAGAGAATGAGATGGTGGGAAATCACCAAATTGATGGACATGAATCTGAGCAAGCTCCAGGAGACAGTAGAGGACAGAGGAACCTGGCATGCTGCAACCTGTGGGGTCGCAGAGAGTCAGACATGACTTAGAGAGTAAACAGCAACAGCATCCTATTTAACTTAAAAATGCTTTAAAATCTTTAATATATTTGTGTGTAAAATTTCTCCTTTCTTTTAAGCAGTATTTTATGACAGTATTTTTTGCCCAACAATGTAATCTCATGAGATAAACCAAAACTTAATATCCTGTTCCTTTTAAGTAATATATGTATGCCAAACATTGACTTACTCAATATAGACAGATACCTGAGATGTCATGTTAACAATAATAAAATCTAAATTATGTTTTGAATTTGGTCATAGAATGGTATTTTATATGTACATTTATTCTATTCATTTGACAAATATTTATTGAACACCTAGTTATAAACAAGATACAGTTTTGGGAAGGTTTGAGAATCTAAGTAACATTTAGACACAGACCCACTGTTTAGGGTCCAAGAGAAAATAAAATACATGTGTCCAAATAGCTATAAAATCAATTTATAAATCCTATATTCACCCTTCTTTATGTTATTGAACACCTACACTGTGATAGCCAGAGTTATATACACTATGTTTACAATAATGAAGAAGCAGTCAAAATTCCTGTTAATGGAGATGAGGTTTTTGTTGGAAGAACCAGAAAATAAACAAAGTATATAAAGAAACACATGGTAGATTATATGATAGTAAGTGTTACAGATAGCTAAAAAGTCAAGGGACTGAAGGAAAAGTGGGTTAGAATTCTCAATGGAGTATTAAAGGAAGCCCCTTATCTTTGAGCCACTTTACTGCTCTAGTCAGAATGAAATGTACTCTCCTGGGAAAAGAGAGGAAGCAGGGAGACTAGTTGAGGCTATTTCAATAATTCAGAACATGACTGAAGATGGCTTGGATCAGAATGGTAGCTGAGAATTACTTGAATTATAGAAAAGTTTTGAAAAGGGAGCCAGCAGAATTTATTGATTCAATAGGAAGTATAAGAGAAAGAGGAGCCAAGGGTGACTTAGTTTTTACCTAAACAATTGGAAAAAGAAAGCAGTCATTATTTTATTAGAGCATTTTTTAAGGTTAAAAAAATAATTGAAGGGTAGAGATATGTGGGCCCGAGGACACAGCAATATAATAAAAATCAGTGGCATTTGTTCAGAGCTAAGACAGTCAACCTACTGATTACTAAAATGAAGAGCTGACTTAATTTAATAGGCACAAGGATGGTGAATGAAGAGATAAGCAGTTTATTTTAAGGGAGCATAAAGACAAATCACAGACTGGAAGAAAATATTTCCAAAACACATATCTGATAAAAGACTTACATCCAATATATACAAAGAACTCTTTGCATTCAGCAATCACCTAGCAAACAAACTAGCAAAAGATTTGAACACCTCACAAAGGAAATTCAGATGGTGCATAAGCATATGAAAAGATTATCAACAATGTATGTCACTAGGGAATTCATTGCAAATTAAAGCAATGTGCCATTCAACCAAAGTCAAAACAGAATTTAGATTCTATCAGTGTTAGTGTGATATCTTGGATTTGCTTTATACTAAGTCAACATCATATGTCATTAGAGAATTGCAAGTTAAAACAACAGTGAGATATTATTACACATCTATTAGAATCACTAAAAATTTTTAGAACTGACAGCATCAAATGCTGGCAAGTATGAAGAGCAACAAGAATTTTCAATCATTTCTGCTGGGAACGCAAAAATTGTAAACCCACTTTGGAAGACATTCTTAACAAACCAAATATAGTCTTATAATAATATTCAGCATTTCTGCTTCTGTATATTTACTAAACTGAATAGTAAACTGATGTCCACCCCAAATCCCAAACACAAATGTTGATAGCAACTTTATTCATCATTGCCAAAAACTGGAAACAATCAGGATGTCTTTCATAGATTAAGTGAATAAACTAATTTTTGTATGTTTATGCAGTAGCGTACTGTTCAGTGATAAAAAGGAGATATCTAGAAATGAAAATACATGAAGGAAACTTAAATGCATATGGCTAAGTACAAAAAGTCAATCTGAAAACAATGCATACTCTATAATTCTAATAGTATGATATTCTGGAAAAGGCAAACAAATGGAGACAGTACAAAGAACGATGGTTTCTAAAGCTTTAGGAAAAGGAAAAAGGAAAGGATAATTAAAGCCAGGAGATTTGTAGGACGCTAAATCTATTCTGTATGACACTGAACTGGTGGGAATTGCAGGGAATTATACACCTATAAATACCCATAGATGATGAAGTGTAAAGAGTAAGCTTTGGGACTTTCCTGGTGGTCCAGTGGCTAAGACTACATGCTTCTATTTAGAAAGATGGTAATGATAAACCTGTATGTGAGACACCAAAAGAGACACAGATGTATAGAACAGCCTTTAGAACTCTGTGGGAGAGGGAGAGGGTGGGATGATTTGGAAGAGTGGCAGTATAATATGTATGATATTATAAGTGAAACGAATCGCCGGTCTAGGTTCGATGCAGGATGCTTGGGAGTGATGCACAGGGATAATCCAGAGAGATGGTGTGGGGTGGGAGGGGGGAGAGGGGGGTCGGGATTGGGAGTTCATGTACACTCATGGCTGATTCATGTCAATGTATAGCAAAATGAATACAGTATTGTAAAGCAAAACAAACTAAAAAATTAAAAAAAAAATTTAAAAAAAAAAAAAAGAGGCCTAGGTTCAATCCCTGGTTAAGGAACTAGATCCCATATGCTACAACTAAGGGCTTGCATTCTTCAGTTTAAAGATCCCACTTGCTGCAACTAAGTAAGTAAGTAAGTAAGTAAGTAAAGTCACTCAGTCGTGTACGACTCTTTGTGACCCCATGGACTGCAGCCCACCAGGCTCCTCAGTCCATGAGATTCTCCAAGCAAGAATACTGGAGTGGGTTGCCATTTCCTTCTTCAGGGAATCTTCCTGACCCAGGGATCGAACCAGGTCTCCCGCATTGGAGGCAGACACTTTAACCTCTGAGCCACCAGGGAAGTCCCACTTGCTGCAACGAACTAAATATTTTTTAAAAAGAGTGATCCTTAATAAAAGCAGAGACATTGAAATTTGATTAACAATGTATCAATACTGGCTGCTTAAATACAACAATTATACTGTATATTATAGAGAAAAATGTTAGGAGTGAGGTTACATGAGAAACCTCTATTCCAGCTGCTTAGTTCTTCTACAAATTTGAGACTGCTTTAAAGAATGCTTTTGCTGTTGTTCAATCACTCAGTTGTGTCCAACTCTTTGCCACCTCATGAATGTAGCACACCAGGCTTCCTTGTCCATCACCAATTCCCTGAGTTCTCTCAAATGCATGTCCATTGAGGCAATGATGGCATCTAACTGTCTCATTCTCTGTTATCTCCTTCTCCTCCTGCCTTCAATCTTTCCCAGCATTAGGATCATTTCCAATGAGTTGTCTCTTCACATCAGGTGGCCAAAGTATTGGAGCTTCAGCTTCAGCATCAGTACTTCCAATCATTATTCAGGGTTGATATCCTTTAGAATTGGCTGATTTCATCTCCCTGCTGCCCAAGGGACTCTCAAAAGTTTCCTTTAAAACCACAGTTTGAAAGCATCAATACTTCAGCATTCAGCCTTCTGTATAGTCCAACTCTCACATAGTACTTGAATACTGGAAAAACCACAGCTTTGACTGGATGAACCTTTTTCAGTTAAATGTTGTCTCTGATTTTTAATATGTTGTGTAGGCATAAAGAATACAATTCATTAATTTTAAGAAAATATAAGCAGATTTTGTATGAGGATAGCCAACAAAATATTTCTAGAATTACATGAATTTGTAAAGAAAAATGACATTTAAAAATAAATATTGGAGAGCAATTTGTGTTGAGCTATCAAAGAAAGCAGAGAAATTTTATTAAAGAAAAACTTCATCACAGAAGTAAAAAAAAAAAAAAAAAAAAGCATAAAGTATGTTCTCTTCACTCACTTTTTCTTTTCCCCAAAATTTGCCCAAGAATTACTTACCTGAACTGGGGAAGGACTTCTTATATATTTCCAAGTTTTGTTCTTGATCCATTGATTGCATCCATACATCTAGGGACTGGCCTAATAATAAGTTGTGATTTCAATAGAAGTCGGAAGTAATTTTATCTTCAGGGAAGATGAAATATTATTCTACAGAAGACTTGAAGAAAAAGCAAGGTGGGCTAGAAAGGAAAGTTGACAATATATGTGCTAAAAGAAAAACCTAGAAACAAAATCGGCCCCATGGACTGCAGCCTAGCAGGCTCCTCTGTCCATGGGATTCTCCAGGCAGAATACTGCAATGGGTTGCCTTTTCCTTTTCCAGAGGATCTTCCCAACCCAGGGATCGAACCCAGGTCTCCCACATTGCAGGCAGACGCTTTAACCTCTGAGCCACCAGGGAAGCCCAGGAACAAAATAGTAGTCCAATCAAATGGGCTTCTTGAAAACCAGTCGAAACCAGAGTCTCTAGTTTTGAACTTTGTCAAGAGAGAAAGTGAAGAAGCATAGGCCTTCCAAATGTCCGATGGAAGTAGGTGTAGGTGGATTAGAATGATACGGTAAAGAGAAAAGTCACTATTTTCTGAGACATAGAAAAGAAGATATGGGGAATTTTGAAGTAGAGTGAAGGCAGTTCTGTTTTTGTTGTTAATTTTATTTGTAAAAGGTCACAGGCTGCTGAGAGGTGCTGAATTGCAGAAGGTCACAGCTTGCAGAGAGAAGAGAAAATTTAAAGTTTGTTCTGAGGGTAGTCCTTCAGCATTGACAAGCACAGTTGACTCTGAACAGCAAACTGAAGGGTAATGGAATTATTTGATCATCTCAGTAATTGTACTACTGTCTCTGCTTTTGTGTTGAAGGGCCAGGAATGAGGACATCTAAGAAAGTTACAGTAGAAGGACAAACCATGAAATTACTTTAAAGATCTTGGAAAAATTTATTAGTCTGGTGA
Source organism: Aepyceros melampus (assembly GCA_006408695.1). NCBI lineage: Eukaryota > Metazoa > Chordata > Mammalia > Artiodactyla > Bovidae > Aepyceros > Aepyceros melampus. Next base: position 41,753 of record SJXQ01001019.1, read on the forward strand.
CTTTGCTTCAGGAGGCTGGACAGGACAGACTGAAGAGATGGAGGGAGTGGGTGAAATACAGCAGGCTTTGATGGAGCAAAAGTAGATTCATCAAGAGTGGGGAAGTGGGAGAGGTGAAAGGGTAATGGAATTATTTGATCATCTCAGTAATTGTACTACTGTCTCTGCTTTTGTGTTGAAGGGCCAGGAATGAGGACATCTAAGAAAGTTACAGTAGAAGGACAAACCATGAAATTACTTTAAAGATCTTGGAAAAATTTATTAGTCTGGTGACTTTGCTTCAGGAGGCTGGACAGGACAGACTGAAGAGATGGAGGGAGTGGGTGAAATACAGCAGGCTTTGATGGAGCAAAAGTAGATTCATCAAGAGTGGGGAAGTGGGAGAGGTGAAAAGATGAGAGGTTGTCATTAAAAAAGGGAGTTTGTCTCTTGAATGTAGGTTAAGACCCACCAGCAGCTGAAAGTGTTAATATACATCAAGTAGGTACAACTTAATCCAGGTTATGCATCAAATGAGCCAGATTCAGAAGTATACCAGGACCTCTTTTCCAACTAGACAATAGAATGGTATACCCAAATGTCGTGTTCTATGTCTATAGAAGTTAATTGGATCTTTTGGGGATCTAAGAAAGCATTAGCCTAGAGCACCCCTATTGAACCTCAACCATCTGTGACCTCTTCTGCCCAACTAGCTTTCAACCTATGTCCTTTGTTCCCATTACAGTCAGTCTCTGGAGGAACTGAGCCCTGAGCCAACACCTAATTCACTCCTAACCACCTTCCAAGGGAAGACCTACTTCAATTCCCTTTCCATCACAGTGTACATAAACTCCCTGATTACCAACTAAAATGTAGGTTTTACTTTGTTAATCTTTGATATCCACCATCAATCTTTACTGGGAAATCTTCACATAAGATGCCTTAGATATGAACCACAACCAAATATAAAAAGAATTGATCCAATTCTTCTAAACTTAATCCTTTGTATACTAAGCTCTTCCCTGGGGGAAATTTAAGGATTTTGGCTCCTCTCTTTGGTTTATTTTTCTAAGTTATATGAGACCTTCTAGAACTAACACCCAAAAAAGTTGTCCTTTTCATCATAGGGGACTGGAATGCAAAAGCAGGAAGTGAAGAGATACCTGGAGTAACAGGCAAATTTGGCCTTGGAGGACAAAATGAAGCAGGGTAAAGGTTACCAGTTTTGCCAAGAGAACACACTCATCATATCAAACACCCTTTTCCAACAACACAAGAGAAGACTCTACACATGGACATCACCAGATGGTCAACACTAAATCAGATTGATTATATTCTTTGTAGCCAAAGATGGAGAAGTTCTATACAGTCAGCAAAAACAAGACCAGGAGCTGACTGTGGCTCAGATCATGAACTCCTTATTGCCAAATTCAGATTTAAATTGAAGAAAGTAGGGAAAACCACTAGACCATTCAGGTATGACCTAAATCAAATCCCTTACGATTATACAGTGGAAGTGACAAATAGATTCAAGGGATTCTGTCTAATAGACAGAGTGCCTGAAGAACTATGAATGGAGGTTCGTGACATTATACAGGAAGCAGTGATCAAAAAACAAAAATAAGTGCGACTTAAACTCCAAAGCTTTTGCATAGCAAAGGAAACTATAAACAAGGTGAAAAGACAACCTTCAGAATGGGGGAAAATAATAGCAAATGAAACAACCGACAGAGGATTAATCTCCAGAACACACAAGCAGCTCATGCAGCTCAATATCAGAAAAACAAACAACTCAGTCAAAAAGTGGGCAGAAAACACTGCCACTCCTTGCTGATCCTCTCTGCCACCATCAGCTTTTCTCTGTCCTCATAAGACACACGGAAAACATTGGATGTAAATTTTGAAAAGCAGCTTTTACTAAAGTCCCATAAGGATGTCTGAATTGTTTCTGTCACACAACTGAATGGCCTTTTTCTTGCTCAAATTGATATTCTTAATTTAGGCTAGTTTTGATTTTCAGCTTGTTTTTATTATTTCTAATCCAAATATCTATAATAACTTTTCAGAAACCTTTTTGACAATAAAATTTGTACCCCAGGTTAAAAAAAAAAAATGAGCAGGCAGAATACCTAAACAGACATTTCTCCAATGAAGACATCTAGATGGCTAATAAACACATGAAAATATGCTCAACATTGCTCATTAGAGAAATGCGAATCAAAACTATAATGAGCTGTCACTTCATTCTGGTCAGAAGAGCTATCATAAACAAAAAAACTGTAAACAATAAATGCTGGAGAGGGTGTGGAGAAAAGGGAACCCTCTTGCAGTGTTGGTGGAATGTAAATTGATTCAGCCACTATGGAGAACAGTATAGAGATTCCTTAAAAAACCAAGAATAAATCTACCAAATGACCCAGCGACTCCACTACTAGGCATGTATTTTGAGGAAATCATAACTGAAAAATACACATGTACTCCAGTGTTCATTGTAGCACTATTTACCATAGCCAGGACATGAAAGCAAACTAGATGTCCATTGACAGATGAATGGATAAAGAAGTTGTGGTACATATATACAATAGAATACTACTCAACCATAAAAAGGAATACATTTGAGTGAGCTCTAATGAGTTGGATGAACCTAGAGCCTGTTACACAAGGTGTCAAAAAGAGAAAAACATATATCATACATTAACACATATATATGGAATATAGAAAGACAGTACCAATGAATGTATTTGCAAGGCAGCAGTGGAGATGCAGACATGGAAAACAGACTTGTGGACACGGTAGGGGAAAGAGAGGGTAATACAAATTGAAAGAGTAGCATGGAAACATACATTACAATATGTAATAGCCAATGGGAATTTGCTGAATGACTCTGAGCTCAAACTGGTAATCTCTGACAACCTAGAGGAGTGGGATGGAGTGGGAAGTAGGAGAAAGGTTTAGGAGGGAGGGGACATATGTATAACTATGGCTGTTTCATGTATGGCAGAAATTAACATAATATTGTAAAGCAATTATCCTCCAATTAAAAATAAATAACTAAAAGAATCTACCTTCCAGTGAAGGGGACATGGGTTCTATCCCTGGTCAGGGAATTAAGATCCCACATGTCACAGGGCAGCTAAGCCCACATGCTGCAATTACTGATTGTATGAGCTCCAGAGCCCATGCTCTGCAACTATAGAAAGCCCGTGTATCACAACGAAGACCCAGCACAGCCAAAATTTTTAAGTATTTTACATTAAAATATTTTATCTGTAGATTTTTTTGGACTTATATAAATATATCTAATACCTGTTTGTTTTTTCCTTTCCAATCTGCATAGGTTATTTCTTCTCTTGCTTTACTGCTCTGTAGGATCTCTGTGTGTGTGTGCTAGTTGCTTAGTCATGTCTGATTCTTTTTGACCCCATGGACGGGTAGCCCACCAGGCTCCTCTGATGGGGTTTTCCAGGCGAGGATAACTGGAGTGGGTTGCCATTTCTTCCTCCAGGGGATCTTAACCAACCCAGGGATTGAAACTGCATCTCCTGTGTCTCCTGCATTGGCAGGCAGATTCTTTACCACTGTGCCACCTGGGAACCCTTTAAGAATACCAGAATGGGTTGCCATTTCCTTCTCCAGAGGGTCTTCTTGATCTAAGGATCGAACCTGCAGGCAGAGCCTTTACTGACTGAGCTACCAACCTAATTTGTATACCTTTTATTTATTTTTCTTGTCTGTTTGCTGTGGCTAAGACTTCCAATACTATGCTGAATTAAAGTGGTGAGACTGGACATTCTTGTCTTGTTCCTGAATTTAGTGCTTTCAGTTTTCCAACATTGATTATTATGCTGGGTATTGATTTGTTATAAATGGTTTTTATTATTTTTGGGCTCTTACCTTTATACCCACTTTTTGTTGTTTAGTTGCTAAGTCATGTCTGACTGTTTACCCACTTTGGTGAGGTTTTTATTTTTTTAATTGTGAATGGATGTTGAATTTTGTCACATACCTTCTGTCTACTGAGATTATAGTGTTTTTGTCTTTCCTTTTGTTACTATGATATATTGATTGATTTGCATGTGTTGACTTATTAAAAAATTAAAAATTATTTGTTTATTTTTGGCTGTTCTGCATCTTCATTACTGCATGCAGGTTTTCTTAGTTGTATCAAGTGGGGGCTACTCTTTGTTGCAGTATGCAGGCTTCTCATTGTGGTGGCTTCTCTAGTTGCAGAGCACAGACTCTAGGTGTGCAGGTTTCAGTAGTTGCAGCACATGGGCTCAGTAGTTGTGGCTCGCAGGCTCTGGAGCTTGCAGGCTTGAACTGTTGTGGGATACAGGCTCAGTAGTTGTGGCTTTTGGGCTCTAGGGCACAAGTTCAGTAGTTGAGCACATAGGCTGTAAATAAACTAAAGAGTTGCTCCGTGGCATGTGGGGAATCTTCCCGGACCAGGAATTGAACCCGGTTCCCCTGTACTGGCAGACAGATTCTTATCCGCTGTCTTCTTATCCACCAAGGAAGTCCTGATTTGCATATGTTGACTTTCTTTGTGATCCTAGAATGAATCAAACTTGATTGTGGTATATGATCTTTTTTTTTTTTAATGTATCACTGGATTCAGTTTGCTAATATTTTGTTGAGGATTTATATATATATATATATATTCATAAAAGATACTGGCCTGTAATTTTCTTTTTCTGTAATGTCTTTGTCTGGTTTTGGTATTAGAGTGATGGTGACTTCAGAGGATAAATTTGGAATTTGGATACATTTCCCTCCTCTTCGGAATAGTTTGAGAAGGATGAGTATAAGTTATTTTTGTAATGTTTGGTAGATTTCCCCAGAAAATTCATCCAGTCCTGGCCTTTTGTTTGCAGGGATTTTTTTTTTTTAAATTATAGATTCTATTTTACTTCTGCTGATTGATCTGTTCAAATTATCAGTTTCTTCTTGACTCACTCTTGGCAGGCTGTATGCTCCTAGAAACTTGTCCATTTCTTCTAGGTTGTCCAATTTGTTGGCATATAGTAGTCTCATGATTTTTTGTATTTCTGTGGTATCAGTTTTTTTTTCTCTTCCTGTTTCATTCCTTATTTTGTGTATTTGGATCCTTTCTCTTTTCTTCTTGATGATCCTGGCTAGAGATTTGATGATTTTGTTTATCTTTTCAAAAAAACAACTCTTGGTTTTATTGACCTTTTCTATTTTTTAAAAAATTTCTATTTTATTTGTTTCCTCTCTGATCTTTATTATTTTCATCTTTATGTTGACTTTAGGTTTTGTTTGTTCTTATTTGTCTAATTCTTTTAGGTGGTAGGTTGTTTACTTCAGACTTTTCTTGTTTGTTTAGGAAAACTTGATTACTGTGAAGTTCTGTCTTAGAACTGTTACAACTGCCAGAATTTTCAACTGTTGTGGTCAGAAAAGATGCCTGACATAATTCCTATCCTTTAAAATTTGTTGAGGCTAGTTTTGTGGACTAGTATGTGGTATGACTGGAGAAGGCAATGGCACCCTACTCCAGTACCCTTGCCTGGAAAATCTCATGGATGGAGGAGCCTGGTAGGCTGCAGTCCATGGGGTTGCAAAGAGTCGGACACGACTGAGCAACTTCACTTTGACATTTCACTTTCATGCATTGGAGAAGGAAATGGCAACCCACTCCAGTGTTCTTTTTTTTTTTTTTCCCACTCTAGTGTTCTTGCCTGGAGAGTCCCAGGGACAGGGGAGCCTGGTGGGCTGCTGTCTATGGGGTCACACAGAATTGGACAGGACTGAAGTGACTTGGCAGCATGTGGTCTGACCTAGAGAATGTTACATACTTGAGGAGAATGTGTACTTTGGCATCTTTGGGATCTTTTGGATATAGTGTCTTGTAGATATCAATTAAGTACAACTGGTCTATTGTGTCATTTAGGATTTCTGTTGCTTTTATTTATGTTAGTGTTTGTTTTGTATATTTAGGTACTCCTATACTGGGTACATGTACATCAACAAGTACAATATCCTCTTCTTGTATTGATCCCTTTATCATTCTACAATGTCCTTTGTCTTTTTTTAAAATGGTCATTGTGTTAAAATTTATTTTGTCTACTATGAGTATCACTACCTTTGCTTTCTCGTCAATTTCATTTGTATGAAGTATCTTTTTCATTCCCTTAGTTTAAGTCCTTGTGTGTCTTTCCCCTGCATTGAGTCTCTTGTAGACAGCATATTATAGGTTCTTGTTTTTTAATTCGGTCTGACATTCTATGTCTTTTGATTGGAACATTTTAGACCATTGATGTTTAAAGCAGTTATTGATAAACATGTACTTATTGCCATTTAAAATCTGTGTTTCAGTTGTTTTTGTAGTTCTTCTTTGTTCATTTCTCCTTTTTTCTTTTTCCTTTTGTGATTTGATGATGATCTTTTGTTATATGCTTGAGTTCTTTCTTTTTGGTTTTGTGAATCTGTTGTATGTTTTTTTGATTTGCTGCTGCTGCTAAGTCACTTCAGTCGTGTCTGACTCTGTGTGACCCCATAGACGGAAGCCCATCAGGCTCCACTGTCCCTGGGATTCTCCAGGCAAGAAGACTGGAGTGGGTTGCCATTTCCAGTTACCATGAAATTCAAGTATGTTGACCCATAGCTATATCCACTTGCTTTAAACTGATAGTCCTATAAGGTCAAACATACTCTAAAAGATCTACATTTTTATTTTCCCCTTCCCCATATTTTTTGTCTTTTATGTTCTATTTTACATCTTCATGCTTACCCTTTTACTATAGATTATAGCTATAATCACTTATATGAATTTTTGCTTTTTTTTTTTGGCCATGCAGCTTGTGAGATCTTATTTCCCCAACCAGTGATTGAACCCAGGCCATGGTAGTGAAAGTGCTGAATTTTACTGGCTTGTGTAAGTGATCTTCAGTCCTTTTGTGTATTTGCCTTTCCTATTGTAATTTTCCATTTCCTGGAAATTCCAGCCTCTTTTCTATTTGTAGACAATTTGTCATTGTTTCAGTGTAAGTTTAGTATTGCTGAATTCTTTTAGTTTTTGCTTGTTTGAGAAATTCTTTATCTCTCCTTCTATTCTAAATTATAATCTTGCTGGGCACAGTATCTTAGGTTGTAGGTTTCTCCCATTCAGGACTTTAAATGTATTATGCTACTCCCTTCAGACTGCAAGGTTTCTGCAGAGATATCAGCTAATAGCCTTTATGGGGTTTCTCTTATAATTAATTTTTTATTTTTCTCTTCATTGTTGTTGTTTAGTTGCTAAGTCATATTTGACTGTTTGCAGCCCTATGGTCTATAGCCTGCCAGGCTCCTCTGTCCATGGATTTCCCAGGCAAGAAGACTAGAGTAGATTGCTATTTCCTTCTGCAGGGATCAAACCTGTATCTCCTGCTTTGGCAGGCAGATTCTTTACTGCTGAGCCACCAGGGAAGCCCCTAGCTTACATTTTGCCATTCAAATTACTTACCTTTTGAATACAGCCACTTTTGAACCATGAAATCCTCCAGGGTCCCTAATCTTACCGTTACATCATGCTGCCTCTCTAGTTTGTTTCTTGAAGGATGCAGGTGTTCTATGAATAAAAGAGGTGGGAAGAGGGTTAGAGATTTCAGTAATTCCACATAGAAATTTCACACCAGTGACCTGGTTAGAGATTTCAGTAATTCCACATAGAAATTTCACACCAGTGACCTTTTTTCAGCTCTGCAACTTTATTTACTCTTATCCACTGCACTGCCCAGTGCCTCCGAAGGGCAAAGCTCTTTGAAATTAAAGAGAAATTGGCTCTGTCTGATTTGTTAGATACAGCTTTCTCTGCCTGCACTCACCACATCTTTCTCTGCTTTTTGTTCTCTGAAGATGTGTTATATTTAGTCATCTGGTGATAACTCCATATTGTTCTCTGTGTCTTAGTAGAATTATACTTTTAAATTCTTACTTTTATATTTAAAATTATATTTTTAAATTTCTAATACTGTCTTTTTTCAGTGTTTTTAGACGGAAAGAGGAAGTAGATATTTATTTTTCACATTTTTTCCAAATTGAAGCATTCAGTCAGTGTGCAGGTAGAATGTTTTGTAAGCCTGTATTGCATACCACACAGCTGTGTACCATATTGCACCACTGTGCAAAGTTTCCCTGGACATTTAACCAGCGAGAAGTCTGCCTTGATTTATTATTCCTGGCCTTTCCTCAGGATCTCTCTTAGTTTGAGGCTTCCTCAGTAATCTTGGGCTTTTCTCTCATTTTTTTCCCCTGGACAACTAGACCAAAATGATTCAGCTATCTCTCTGATTTATTATTATTCCTTCCGTGCCTCTCCTGAAACAGTGCAGAATGGGCTAGCTCCTCACGGATTAGGTGTGGAAGATGCTTCTGAGTCTGGGCCAGCCCTGTGTGTCTTCTCAGAGCTGCCTTTGTGGTAGAAGCAGTGATAATATGAATCTGGGCTTGTCCAGCTATCATCAGCAGGCTTCTTCACCTGACTGTGATATGTTGCCCAGGCCAGTTTCTGTGCCCCTGCTGCCCAAATACATGGGGCTGTGTGCGTCTCTGCAGGCTTTACAAGTGGGGCCCATTTGTCTAGCCAAGTAGTCAGCTCAGTAATCTGAGAATGGTTAGCTCAGTAATCTGAGAATGGACATGATGCATCCATGTGTGTGCTTTCTATGCTGTCCTTCACAGTGGAAATTGAGTTTCTGTCAACTCTTTGCTGTGCTGAGTACCTCTCAGATCTGCTGAGCTGTGTGCCTTCCCCAGGTACCCTCTTGGGGCACATAGAACATCTGAGCCTTCCGATGTGAACCCCTTCAGATGCCTGGATTTCAAGCCCTGGCTGGATATCCTGTGTTCTGAGTCCATGAGCATGGCCAGCCTGAGGATGAGAGTAGGTATGTCATAGCTTTAGAAGAGTAGTCAGTGTTATACAATATTTTAAAAAAGGAATTGAATATAAACTTCCAGGTTAGATGGTAACAGTGAAACAGTGCATTTATCCATGCAGCTCTTCATTGCATTCATGTCCTCCACTATTGCTTGATTTTGGGCTTTTCCTTGTTGGGAGCTTGTCTCAGTCCTGTTATTTCTATCCTGGCACCCAGAACTTGCTCCTATCTCTCTGACTTTCTGGCTCCCTGGACTTAATCAGTGGGGCAATGTGTGCTTCTGCCTGGATTCCCACATGGATTCCTATGGGCTGGGATAGGGGTGCACCCTCAAAACACCTTGTCAGGACAGTTTGGGAATATCTCAGTGCAAGGTCCATAGAGAAATACACGGACAAAGAGCATCTCCCTCCTTGACCCAGGTTCCTGTTCTCTGTGTAGGGTGGTGATGCCTCTGAAGAGTCAACTATGGTATCCCTCTGCCTTCCTCCTGCTGCCTTCACTGAGCATCCTCCTCTTGAATTCTTGTCCTTCCTGATCAGGCAGATGGACATAGGACATTAGGAGACTATGTGTTCCCAACAGAGACCCATACACAGGAACTTGGGGCAGGTAGGTAATTAGGGAGGTGATATCAGGTGCTTAAGAGAGGAACTAAGGACAGTGAACACCAAAGTGAGGAAGGCCAAGGAAGTGGGCAGGTGGGGCCCTAGGCCACTGGGTGCCTTGAGAGAGAGTGTGGCGCTCTCCTCTGAGGAGACCCACCAGCAGTCAAAGAAGCTGGGGTCTGTAGTATCTGAGGGTTGCCCTGTGGGCATGAATCCCCACACTTTTCACTGAGCCTACCAGTGGTTCAGCAAGCTCTCAGGTGCTGGAGAAATCCACCAAGCAGGTAGGGGAGTTGCAGATGTTTGAGGAGGGGAGTGTCTGCAGTAGGGATTATCCCACAGCTGCAGGTGAACTCAGGTTGGCCTAGGTGGTGGTGAGGTGGGGCTTCTGTGATCTCAGAGGGAGAGTCATGTGAGAATCAGAGTTCAAAAGCTACAGGTTTTTGACAGTTGCCTTCCCACCCATCTGAGGTCTGGGATGTCAGACAGAAAAGGATTTGGGAAAAATCAGATGCTGCCTTTTCTTCTAACTCCAGATTAGATAAGGGTGCTGTGGATCAGAGGTAGGCATGGAGAGGGGAGGGGGCAGGTGGGCAGTATGGAGGTGTCTCCCCAGCAGCTTCAGGGAATTCTCTGCAGCTGAGCACAAGCCAAGAGATGGTTTGTATCTGTCCCAGGAGGACCAACTGCCCCTTACCTCTATTCGCCACATCCTTGTACAGGTCCCCGTCAACCTGTACACTCACTGCAGAGCAAGGTATGTCTTTATCCAAGACATTGTAAGATGCACTCAGCTCATCTGGGTGGCAACTGTCCTTTCAGAAGGCCTGGAGCTTTTAGGTCAGTTGGGTGGGGGTGGGGTGAAATACACATCCTGGGTCAGATGAGGAGAAGGGTCCTGCCCCAGGACCTGCTCACACCCTCTCAACTCACCTTAGCTCCCACAGAAGCAGGTTTCCATCTTAGAAGATCTGGGGTGGAGCAGTGGGCAGAGACAAGAGCCTGGTGTCACTCTGGGCAAGAGACCTCCCCCGTGTTGCTCAGGTTCCCCTCCACAGGGAGAAGCAGCTGCTCTGGATCATTTGGGGACCTGTCCTAAGCCTCCTCACAGTGAGGACCTTAGAGATTCCCTGTCCTAGACCAAGCCCTGTGGCGTAAGCCCAGCAGACTCTTTTTTGGAGGGGAGCAGTTGGGTGGGAATAAGCTCTTACAGAGAGGGTGGGGTCAGGTGAAGAAGAATCAGACAGGGTGAGCATGGGGCCCAGTTCGTGGGCAGGCAGCAGAGAAACAGGAGGAGCAAGAAAACCCAGGCCCCTGGACGTCCACTCTGAGTGTGAGACGCAACTCAGTGTGTTTATGTGGAAGCAGCTGATTCAACAACTGGTGGGTTGGATTTAGGATAAACTGAGGGCCAGGGAGTGATGGAGTTCAGCATGTGAACCTTGACGCTTTGTTCTTCCTCTCCTTTCAGGTGCTTAGGACAGGGCTCTTTCTCACCCATTATTTTACTTTGGTCTCACTCCAGCCTTGGAGAATGGAGTTAGTTTGATTTTGTTAATGGGAACCAGAGGCCCAAAGAGGGGCTGTAATATGTGCACAGTCACAGGGTGAGTTAGCCAAGCTTGTCTCTCCAGCGTGGACGGGTGGGGGAAGCTGTGTCTTTTTTAGCAGATGCTTCACCCACTCTGAGCTCCAGATTTTCCCTTTAAAATGATCATGATTATTCCCACCCCTCAAGTTTGCTGGGAGGCCTAAATTTGGTGGATGATGCTCATGACCTGGGTCCTGATGATGGAAGTGATCAGACACTGACTGATATAATGATCACCAACCCTACCCCCATGTCCTGAATTTGTGGAGAAGCCTCTGACAGCACTGAAATGCAGCTGCAGTGGGAAGGCACACTGGTGGTCTCCACTGTGGTCACATCCTCCCTCCCCCCACATCCAAAGCCCAATATTCATTGAGTAAGCACTCTCTTGTGAATTACAAGGCTTTTTATTGCTGGAATCCTTTAATAGACACCTGGATGTGGAAGGTTGTTGCATGACTTAGGGATCAGGCAAGAGGCTTCCTTGGGTTCCTGGCAGGGACAGTTCCATCAGCAGAGAGAACTTGAGTATATCTTATTCTGTAAAAGAAGGTAAAGAAGCCTGGTGAGGCCTCGAGTGGACATGGCAGTTAACTGCACTGAACTCAGGGGCCTGGTGGCTTGTTTGGAGGGAGGCCTCTGGATATGAGCAAGTAAGGGTGGCTACATCCCAGTGAGGCTTCCTCCAATGGAACAGAGGTTGTGAGGTCTCCCTGTAGGGCTGAGGGCAGTCTTCTGTGATAGAAAGGGGGACATTGCTGAGGACCATCTGACAGGGCTCTGGAGTGACTCCTGGAAGTCTTCAGGGGTGAGTTGATCCCAGTATACTTCCTCCCTCTGGCCCTCGGACACTTAGAGCTGAAACAGCTGCTTGTCCCACCACCTCTAGGGCAGCAGAGAAAGGATTCACCCTGATCCTCGACTCTGGGCATCCCAGGCCTGGGGAGGGCAGGAGGGCAGCTTTTGGAACAGCCTCCTCTTAGGGCATGTGTGGCTTAATGGCCCTTTGGCATACAGGGAACAAAGACAAATGTAGGGTTTAGGTGAGATGGAGTAGGGACTTGAAGCACCTGATGTTTGGAGAGAGGAAGGACTCAATGGGAATGGACTGCGGCAGATTCAGTTTTCTGTGCTAAAGAGGCTGGAGTCAGGGAGGCCAGTGCTGAGGGCCTAACTCCAAAGGTAGGTGGCGTCCCAGAGTCAGGAGGGCCTGGAGGGTCCCAGGCCTGTGACCAGGCAGAGCCGAGCAGTCAGGGCCAGCTCAAGAACTCCAGGCTGGATTGAGTCTTCCTGCAGGATCCTTTTCCACACTGTGGCTGTTGGCCACTTCCTTTCTACCTCCTCATTTATGATGTTCTTTCTGTTCCCACATCCTCAGGGAAGGGCCAGGGTGGAGAGGAAATGATCTCCCCCACTTCCCAGTGCCCTGACACATCCCTGCCCTCCCTCCCTCCCCCTCGCCCCCACCATAGGCC
>SJXQ01001019.1:59296-93778 GCA_006408695.1 Aepyceros melampus
TTTTTTTGGGCTCCAAAATCACTGCAGATGGTGACTGCAGCCATGAAATTAAAAGGCACTTACTCTTTGGAAGAAAAGTTATGACCAACCTAGATAGTATATTCAAAAGCAGAGACATTACTTTGCCGACTAAGGTCCGTCTAGTCAAGGCTATAGTTTTTCCAGTAGTCATGTATGGATGTGAGAGTTGAACTGTGAAGAAGGCTGAGCACCAAAAAATTGATGCTTTTGAACAAGGAGATCACCCCTGGGATTTCTTTGGAAGGAATGATGCTAAAGCTGAAACTCCAGTACTTTGGCCACCTCATGCAAAGAGTTGACTCATTGAAAAAGACTCTGATGCTGGGAGGGATTAGGGGCAGGAGGAGAAGGGGATGACAGAGATGAGATGGCTGGATGGCATCACGGACTCGATGGACATGAGTCTGAGTGAACTCCGGGTGTTGGTGATGGACAGGGAGGCCTGGCGTGCTGCGATTCATGGGGTTGCAAAGAGTTGGACACGACTGAGTGACTGAGCTGACTGAACTGAACAGAATTACCAGCGCCTGGGAAAACCCACATGTCTTCAGGTTATGAGTTCCCAAGTTGGAATGATTTGGAGCCCAAGGATCCAGTACAGGTACTGTCTACCAGTACTCAGGACCCAGTGTAGAGACTACAGCTGTTAAGATATTTGGAGGCTGCAGGAAGGCCCAGCTCTTCATTGTTATCTGCAGGACTTGGGGGGGGGGAAAGGAAGGATTCTGGATGACCTTTTTTCTAGCCAATAGTGGTGTAGACCTGTCTTTGTCCTTCCTGTGATTCCATCTGCTCAGTTTGGGAGAGTGCTGCCCCTGGGAACCAGGATGGGCTGAGGGAAGGATGACCAGGAAAACGTGATGGTTGGGGCTGGGACATCAACGCACTTGGCTCCAAATGAGTCACTTAGAAATATCAGCTCCACTTGATCTTTGGGAAAGATGCTACCACATCTTCTCCAGGAGCTCTGTTCTCAGAGTAGGAAGGGCTTCTACCGTAAACACCCCAAGGGCCTAGGGAACCACCTGTGCCAGGAGCCTTGCCACATTCCCCTTCCTCCTGGGAGGGGCATGGGCTGGGCTCAGAGAGCTAGTTGTTTATAAAGTGACAGAAACCCTGCCCTGAGCAGATCACTCCAGCCACCACTATGATGAAGGGAGCATTGCTTGTGCTGGCCTTGCTGGTAACCAGAGAGCTGACCTTTGAGACACATGAGGGTAGGAAGGAGGGTCCAGATGGTCCTCCCGATCCTTGCCTGGTGCCATCTCACTGCATTCTTCCCAGTCTTGTTCAAGCAGCTTTTAGGGGCAGATTCTGAGGGCAGCTGTCTGATCAGTTCCCAGGAGTCCTGCACAAACTCCCTGAGGCTTTCAGTCTTTAAATGGAGGGGGTGGTGTGGAGTTGGAAGGGTCATTAGCTGTGTACACAATAGTTTGTTGGGTGTAGTGGTGCTCATTGGAAGGGTGGAAGCTGGCTGATATGCCTGGGGATGGTGGTCAAGGGCGGAGGAGTCTCCAGACCTCGCCCCTCTTGCTGCTCCCTCTGCTGGGAGTGCCTCATAGGGAAGGTTTTCTCTCTGGGATGTAAGCAGTCCTGGGTGAGGGTGGGTCTGGAAGCTTTGGGAAGTGAGTCTGGAAGCTTTGGATGTGTGAGTTCTTATCAAGTGGTGGGAAACAGGAACCTCCTACTCTGGTTATTCTTTTGATGAGGTGTTTTTTTTTTTTGTCTGTGCCTTCAGCCAAAGCCTGCCCTATGTTTAGTGCAGCGTTTAACTCAGTGGTCCTTGGAAGCAAAACATTGTTGAACTCAACGCTCAGTTTGGTCGATGCTACTGATGCAGAAAATGAAGCTATGGGAAGAATCCAGGATTGCTTCAATGAGGCGGGATTTGATGACAAACTGTTGAATATAAAAAGCATGGTATTTACTCCCCTCACCCCTACCCTGCCCTGCCTGCTCACATGCATAGTGCGGTATGCCACATGGGAATAGATCATGCAGTGATGGGATATGTGGCAGACAAGAGCTATAAACAAAGAAGCACGTAAACCTTTGCTCCACCCTGCAGCACCTGTAATATGCAAGGACAGTCCACCTGCATGTCCAGCCTCTTCTGCTACCGAATATGCCTGTGTTATGCCAGTCAGCTCACACACAATAGGGGACTGGCGTCAGTGCAGTAGGTCAAGTGTGTTAACTCATGTTTTTTTCCCTTAGTGTGAGGAGCCAGCACTGGAGGAGTAAAGTTTTATTCTTGGCAGGGAAGGAAGCATTCAGCTCACACACCTGGAGTAATATCAGCTTCCTTTTAGGAATATTGTAAAGGAGCCCCTACCTTGAGAGTCTCTTTCCAGGATGAGATTCTCTAGGTTTGTAAGGTTTATGACTTATCACCACTTCATCTTTTTCCCACTCTGATGGCCATTGCTCTGGCTCAGAACCCCATTTCCACTGAGATGGTCTCAGTGCCTACAAGCCTGATTTTCCACTGTGGTATTTTGGTGCCTGAAACTACTGAGGAGGCTTCTAGGTCTTTGTGGCTGCTCACCTGAGCCAGCAGTGTATCTCCTGAAGTATTCTTTTTTCCCTTCTTTGTTGTTTTCATAAGTTTTGGGGATTTTAAATAGTCTGTCTCAGCATATTTTCCTCAAGTTGTTGATTTTTTGAAACTAGAGGTTTACCAGGAACAGAGTTTCATGCACTAATATGAGCACACAAGGCACATGGGGTTGTTTACGACACCTGCATGCACAGTCCATCCACCCAGCACACCTGAAGGAAGAGGATCAGGTGCAGGAGGTGTGACCCAAACCCAGACTCCAGCACTTTGCTCCTCCTCAGGACCAGCCTCTGCTGTGCCCTCCTGACCCTTGCTATCTCCTTCCCTCCCTGGCATGGTTGGTGGCTCTGTCTCCCTCCTGACACCTGTGCCTGGGCTATTAGTAGTGATTCTCCCCCCTGGTGTCTGCTGGCAGCCCCCTCTCCAGTGGTGGGTCTGTGGGCAGAGGTTCTTGCTGGGAATGGGGCTGAATCTCTGAGGGTAAGTCATCAGATGATCCTGGGGAGACAGGATAGCCCAGCTATGGGCTCAGGTCCTGTCTTTCCTCCTTCTCCTCTCTCCTAGATTTCCATCATCTTGAGTGAGGATTGCAACAACTATGTATTGTCCTCGGTGGTGGATACTGTTTTAGGATTAATTCTCAGTGTGACATCTTTGACGAGATAATCTTTGCCAAGGATGCCTGGTCGGCACTTGATCTACCTGCCTTATTGTCCTTCTCAACTAAAGCTGGAATCCAGACACCTGTTGCAGATAATATGGTCTCTGTCAGGCTGACTTTAATAAAATAACTGCAGCTTTGCTCAGTGTGCCCAGTGTGTGTGTGCTGTGGGAATGATGTAAGGCAGGAGATCTTGGGAGATGGTGAGAAGAGACACGTGGTCATTGAGAGCATGGGGACCAGTGTCAGACAGAATGAGGATGAACCTGGGACTATTTGTTGTAACTTTCTCAAGTTTGTTGTAACTTTCTCAAGTCATTCTGTCATCTGCTAAACTTGGATTGTGTGTCAAGATTAAGCAGAGTAACATACATATTACTCCTGATTTCCAGTTAGGGTTAAATGAATGTATTGTTTTTAACATTGGAGGGATAAAAGTGTTGTCTGCAGGCACTGATAGCATGTCTCCCATTCTGGCCTTTAGCACAGTGACACATCCTCTAGTCCTTTTAATATTTCTCTGGTTATTGATGGGTGACTCAGGACATGACTTAAGCAGGCCTGTCACAGATCCTCTCTTTCTCTCAGTGGCATTTGCCATTTATTTTTGCTTCTTAGATGGATGTCTTCTGAGGATCCTGACATTTCATTGGGCACAATAAGTACCACTGATGTTTGTGGTCCTATCATGGGGGCCAGGACCTCCATGAAGTCTTAGAACAGTAAGATGGGAGTGGATGGAAGAGCTATCCCAGTGGGAATGCTGTTACTGTGGAAACAGCTCATGCTGTGAAGTGTGAATTGCAGGATGTGCCACATAGGCACATGTCCTGAACCCTAGAGCCTAGTTTTAAAAGCATGAATGGGTAGTTGTATTACCAGTAGGAGACTTGTGAGGCTACATGGAAAGCACTAGCTTTTATCTCTGTTTCCTGTCAGTCTGTAGTCAGACTGTATTCAGCATGATCCACATGAAGAGTGGCATAAGTGGTAAAATCATTCTACCTTGTAGCCAGGCAGGCGTAAGGTCACATTGGTATCTGCTAGACTTCATATTAAGTGTTCCAGTTATACTAAAGAGGTCTAAACTTTTGTTGAAAAGTACAAAATAAAATTTGAACAGATTAAGGGCTAAATCATATTCTTGTATGAGATTTATTGACATGGTATAAATGTCAACTATTCCCAAACCCATGTAAAGTTTGTAATGTAGATTTACTTAAGTTTACCCCCCACCCCCACACCAAACTACTTTCTTAACATCAGTGAAGGAATTTCAGCAAAACAGGAACTTTAAGGAGGATTTGTTTTCACCAGGTATTGCAACAGAAATTTATATCTCCATAAACAGCCTAGTTTTAATGGAGGAATAGGTACCTGCTCTTGGTAACAGAAAAGACATAGATAGAGCCAAAGGTAGTTTAAGATGTAATAATAACAGTTTTATTGAATCATGAAGAAGGAACGCATATTTTAAAAAATGGCAAATGAGAAAAATGACCAAACATTAAAATAATCTAGAGGGATTTGCCAAGCCTTTTCCTGTGGATTTATTTGGAATAATGATTATTGGGGCTTCCTTGGTAGCTCAGCTGTTAAAGAATCCCCCTACAATGCAGGAGGCCCTGGTTCAATTCCTGGGTCAGGAAGATATAGGAGAAGGGATAGGCTACCCACTCCAGTATTCTTGGGCTTCCCAGGTGGCTCAGTCAGTAAAGAATCTGCCTGCAATGTGAGAGACCTGGGTTTGATCCCTGGGTTGGGAAGTCTACTCCAGTGTTCTTGCCTGGAGATTCCCCATGGACAGAGGAGCCTGATGGACTGCAGTCCATGGGGTCACAAAGAACTGGACTTGACTGAGCGACTAAGCACAATGATTTAATTGCCATAGTTCTAATGTTTAATTTTTCATTTGTCACAACTCACTCTCCTCCACTCCCACCCCCAGTTACTCTTTTAATTGACTTTCATGACATTACAGTTTTCTTGTTTTTCTCCTGTTTTATTTGAAGGTCCCTCTCAGATTGAAACTGTTTACCACAGATTGGGACTTGAACCTACCTGGCTGGGACTTGAACCCAGGCAAAACCAACAGTACCTGGTTTCAGGACATAATAAACTCAGGTTCTTGATGTCTCATTGCAGAAAGAATTCAGTGAGAGACAAAGTGATAGATAAGAAGTGGATTTATTCAGCTACAGAGAGAAGCATACTCCACAGACACAGTGTGGGCCATTGTAGAGGGCGAAAAGTGAAAGTGAAGTCACTCAGTCGTGTTGGACTCTTTGCTACCTGGTGGACTGTAGCCCATCAGGCTCCTCTG
Source organism: Aepyceros melampus (assembly GCA_006408695.1). Lineage (NCBI taxonomy): Eukaryota > Metazoa > Chordata > Mammalia > Artiodactyla > Bovidae > Aepyceros > Aepyceros melampus. The sequence continues at coordinate 64,862 of SJXQ01001019.1, forward strand.
TCCATGGGATTCTCCAGGCAAGAATACTGGAGTGGGTTGCCATTTCCTTCTCCAGGGGATCTTCCTGACACAGGGATAGAACCCAGGTCTCCCGCATTGCTGGCAGATGCTTTAGAGGGTGAATGCCACCCTGAAATTTGGTGTGGTGTTTTTTCGGCTGGATAATTTCATATGCTAATGAGTGCAAGGATTATTCCAACTGTTTTTGGGAACGGGCAGAGATTTCCAGGATTTGGGCCACTGCCTACTCCTTGGTCTTTTAATAGTGTCATGGTACCTCTGGTTGTGTCATTTCACTTGTTGATAGAGGACCAAGGTCTAATCTTGTCTGCCATCTTGGTTCCATTTGATTCTAATAGGTTTTATGTTGTGTCCTTGGGCTATGTCATTCTTTCAGAGTGCCCTGCCCCTTTCCCTCCTGTTACAAGATCTTTAGGGTTGTATCCTATAGCAGAGAGCATCCTCTTCAGTGTCTTTATTTTCTTAAGTATGTTCACTTACTTAATGATATCATCCAGCCTCATTTTAACTTTGTTTATAGTTTTTGACAGTAAATCTCCATGCCCACTTTTATTGCAACATACAAATGTGTCTCTCACTTAATATTTGTTAATGAATATTTTTTTAAAAAGCTCTAAAATTTTTTTGAGGTGCAAATAACATTAAATAAATGAATAGACTATTCAAAAGGAATTTTCAACCAAATAAAAATGTAATTTTTGTCTTACAAATGGCAGTTAGTTAATGGCACCCCACTCCAGTACTCTTGCCTGGAAAATCCCATGGACGGAGGAGCCTGGTAGGCTGCAGTCCATGAAGTCGCTAAGAGTTGGACATGACTGAGCAACTTCACTTTGACTTTTCACTTTATGCATTGAAGAAGGAAATGGCAACCCACTCCAGTATTCTTGCCTGGAGAATCCCAGAGACAGGGGAGCCTGGTGGGCTGCCTTCTGTGGGGTCGCACAGAATTGGACATGACTGAAGCGACTTAGCAGCAGCAGCAGTGAAAATCACTACAGGATTTTTCAAGGTATTTTATTCTTATATAATTGGTATTACAGTTATCACATGATTCAGAAATCTCCTCTTTAGGTTTACACTCAAAAGAAATGAAAATTTAAATAAGTTCAAATAAAAATCCTGCCCACTGTTGTTTCTTGCAGCTTTATTCAGCTCTGTTTATCAAAACTGTCCTTCAGCCAGTGAATAGATACACAAAGCTTGCCACATTCCTACAGTTGAATGCTACTCGCATTTAAAATTGCGGGGAGAAATAACAATCTCAGATATGCAGATGTTATCACTCTAATGGCAGAGAGTGAAGAGGAATTAAAGAGCCTCTTGATGAGGGTGAAAGAGGAGAGTGAGAAAGCTGGCTTAAAACTGAACATTCAGAAAAACTAAGGTATTGACAACTGCTCCCATCACTTCATGGCAAACAGATAGGGAAAAGTGAAAACAGTGGCAGATTTTATTTTCTTGTGCCCAAAATCCATATGGAGGTTGACTGAAGCTATGAAATTAAAAGACATTTCTCCAGGCTTCTAGTTCAAGATGGCAGAGTAGAAGGACATGCACTCATCTCTTCCAGCAAGAGCATCAAAATTGCAACTAGCTATTGAACAACCATCTACAGGAAGATGCTGGAACACACCAAAAAAAGATACTGCATGTCCAAAGACAAAGAAGAAGCCACAACGAGATGGTAGAAGGGGCACAGTCATGATAAAATCAAATCCCATACCCACCAGATGGGTGACCCACAAACTGGAGAACAATTATACCAAAGAAGTTCTCCCACTGTTGTGAAGGTTTTGAACCCCATGTCAGTCTTCCCATCCTTGAGATCTGACAGTGAGACTGGGAATCCCCAGGGAATCTGACCTTGAAGGCCAATGGGGTTTGATTACAGGACTTCCAGAAGACTGGAAGAAACAGAGGCTCTAGTCTTGGAGGGCACAAACGAAATCTTGCACATGCCAAGGCCCAGCGCAAAAAAGCAGTTACCCCACAGGAGACTGAACCAAAACTACTTTCTAGTGTTGGAGGGCCTCCTCTGGAGGTGTGGATCAGCAGGGGCTCACCATAAGGGCACCGGTAGCAGCAATCTGGGAAGGTTCTCCTTGGCATAAGCCCTCTTGGAGATGGCCATTAACCCTACCATAGAGCCCATAGATGCCAGGACTGGGTCACCTCAGGCCAAACAACTACCAGGGAGGGAGCACAATCCCACCCATAAGCAGATAATTGGATTAAAGCTTTACTGAGCCCCCTGAAAGCCTCCTCCTTTCTGTAGCAAGAGGATTAATTTATTTTTGGAAATCAAGTGCAATATTAAAAGGAAAACAAACGACACTGCATTACTGGAAGCTATTTCTGCTAATTTTATTACAGTTTAAAATTTATGGTTTGATTTGAATACTATCATGGGAGAAGCTGTGAGTTGGGAAGATAATGCTGACTTAATTGATAACTTTAAAGAAACCCAGAGTATCTGCACTGAAAGATGGAGCAAGCCTTCACAGCAATTGATAATGGAGATTACTATTTGAAGGCTACCAAACAATGCATACAAAGACAGCCTGGAAGCATGGCAACATACACTTGTCAGCACTTTGCATTTATTCTGAAGCTATGGAAGCATTGAAATTTCAACCAGGATTGTATTTTCCTAACACAGGACTGGAAAAGGTCAGTTTTCATTCCAATTCCAAAGAAAGGCAATGCCAAAGAATGCTCAAACTACCGCACAATTGCACTCATCTCACACGCTAGTAAAGTAATGCTCAAAATTCTCCAAGCCAGACTTCAGCAATACATGAACCGTGAACTTCCTGATGTTCAAGCTGGTTTTAGAAAAGGCACAGGAACCAGAGATCAAATTGCCAACATCTGCTGGATCATGGAAAAAGCAAGAGAGTTCCAGAAAAACATCTATTTCTGCTTTATTGACTATACCAAAGCCTTTGACTGTGTGGATCACAGTAAACTGTGGAAAATTCTGAAAGAGATGGGAATACCAGACCACCTGACCTGCCTCTTGAGAAATCTGTATGCAGGTCAGGAAGCAACAGTTAGAACTGGATATGGAACAACAGACTGGTTCCAAATAGGAAAAGGAGTATATCAAGGCTGTATATTGTCACCCTGCTTATTTAACTTATATGCAGAGTACATCATGAGAAACGCTGGACTGGAAGAAACACAAGCTGGAATCAAGATTGCCAGGAGAAATATCAATAACCTCAGATATGCAGATGACACCACCCTTACGGCAGAAAGTGAAGAACTAAAAAGCCTCTTGTTGAAAGTGAAAGAGGAGAGTGAAAAAAGTTGGCTTAAAGCTCAACATTCAGAAAACGAAGATCCTGGCATCTGGTCTCATCAATTCATGGGAAATAGATGGGGAAACAGTGTCAGACTATTTTTTTGGGCTCCAAAATCACTGCAGATGGTGATTGCAGCCATGAAATTAAAAGATGCTTACTCCTTGGAAGAAAAGTTATGACCAACCTAGATAGCATATTCAAAGCAGAGACATTACTTTGCCGACTAAGGTCCATCTAGTCAAGGCTGTGGTTTTTGCAGTAATCATGTATGGATGTGAGAGTTGGACTGGGAAGAAAGCTGAGTGCCGAAGAATAGATGCTTTTGAACTGTGGTGTTGGAGAAGACTCTTGAGAGTCCCTTGGACTTCAAGGAGATCCAACCAGTCCATTCTAGAGGAGATCAACCCTGGGATTTCTTTGGAAGGAATGATGCTAAAGCTGAAACTCTAGTACTTTGTCCACCTCATGCGAAGAGTTGACTCATTGAAAAAGACTCTGATGCTAGGAGGGACTGGAGGCAGAAGGAGAAGGGGACGACTGAGGATGAGATGGCTGGCTGGCATCACTGACTCGATGGACGTGAGTCTGAGTGAACTCCGGGTGTTGGTGATGGACAGGGAGGCCTGGCGTGCTGTGATTCATGGAGTCGCAAAGAGTCGGACACGACTGAGTGACTGAACTGAACTGAACCTGGAAAGCAGAACTGGATATTTAAGATCAATCATGGGCTTAATTTTAGATAATTTTATTTTTGTAAAATTCTATTTTAAAAAGAAAAATAGAAAAAAAAAAAGAAAAAAAGAAAAAGAAAAACATGTTACAGAAAGTTAATCAGGATGAAAAAGCAGAAAGTTATGTCCCAGATGAAGGAACAAGGTAAAACCCCAGAAAAATAGCTAAATGAATTGGAGATAGGCAACCTTCCAGAAAGAGAATTCAGAATAATGATAGTGAAAATAATCCATAATCTTCAGGAATCAATGGAGAAGATGTAGGAAATGTTTATCAAAACCTAGAAGAACTAGAGCTAAAGAACAAACAGAGATGAACAATATACTAGATGGAATCAATAGCAGAATAATTGAGGAAGAAGAATGGATAAATGACTTGGAAGACAGAATGCTTAAAATCACTGTCACAGAATGTAATATAAAAAATAAAATGAAAAGAAATGAAGACAGCATAAGAAACATCTGGGACAGCATTAAACACACCAACATTCCATTATAGAGGTCCAAGAAGGAAGAGAAAGAGAGAGAGCATCTGAGAAAATATTTGAAGAGATAATAGCTGAAAACTTCCCTAATATGGGAAGGGAAATAGTCAACCAAGTCCTGGAAGCATAGAGAGACCCAGGCAGGATAAACCCAAGGAGGAACACACCAAGACACATAGTTATAAAACTGACAAAAATTAAAGATAAAATATTAAAAGCAACATGGGAAAAATGACAAGTAACATATAAGGGGATTCTATCAGGCTGTCAGACGATTTCTCAACATAAATTCTACAAGCCAGTAGAGAATGGCATGATATATTTAAAGTGATGAAGAACCTACAACCAAAAATACTCTACCCAGCAAGACTCTCCTTTAGATCCGATGGAGAAATCTAAAGTTTTCCAGACAAGCAAAAGTTAAGAGAATTCAGCACCACCAAAGAAGTTTTACAGTAAATGCGAAAGGGACTCCCTAGGCAAGAAACACAAGAGAAGGAAAAGACCTAAAGAAAATAAACCCCAAACAATTAAGAAAACAGTAATATGATCAACAGTTCAGTTCAGTCACTCAGTCGTGTCTGACTCTTGGTGACTCCACAAACTGCAGCATGCCAGGCCTCCCTGTCCATCACCAACTCCTGGAGTTCACCCAAACTCATGTCCATTGATGCGATCCAACCATCTCATCCTCTGTCGTCCCCTTCTCCTGCCTCAGTCTTTCCCAGCATCAGGGTCTTTTCCAGTAAGTCAGCTCTTCTCATCAGGTGGCCAAAGTATTGGAGTTTCAGCTTCAACATCAGTCCTTCAGTGAACACCCAGGACTGATCTCCTTTATGATGGACTGGTTGGATCTCCTTGTAGTCCAAGGGACTCTCAGAGTCTTCTCCAATATCACAGTTCAAAACATCCATTCTTTGGTGCTCAGCTTTCTTTATAGTCCAACTCTCATATCCATACATGACTACTGGAAAAACCATAGCCTTGACAAGATGGGCCTTTGTTGACAAAGTAATGTCTGTGCTTTTAATATGCTGTCTAGGTTGGGCATAACTTTCCTTCCAAGGAGTAAGCATCTTCTAATTTCATGGCTGCAATCACCATCTGCAGTGATTTTGGAGCCCCCGTAAAATAAAGTCAGCCACTGTTTCCACTGTTTCTCCATCTATTTCCCATGAAGTGATGGGACCAGAGGCCATGATCTTCATTTTAACTGATTTAAATGTGTTCCTTTTTGTAGCTGAGTAATATTCCATTTTGTATATGTACCATGAGTTCCTTATCCATTAATCTGCCCATCAGTTTCTTTTCTGCATGTTTTGATGGTTTTTGTACACTTTTACCTCCACCTTTTCAGTGTGTGTTTCTTTTTTATTCTTTTGCTTCATTGGTCAGTACTGCCAGTTCCAGAAATTCATGAAAGTGGGCATCTTAGCTTTTGTCTTAATTTTAGGGGGAAAGCATTCAATATTTCACCATTAACTTTTATGTCAATTGCAGGGTGTGTGGGCCTCAGTAGTTGTGGTGCATGGGCTCGTTAGTTGTGGCTTGTGGGCTCTGGAGTTTGGGATCAGTCGTCGTGGCACACAAGTTTAGTTGTCCATGGCATGTGGAGCCCTCCTGGACCAGGGATCCCACCTGTGTCCCCTGCCTTATTATGTCTTTTGTAGGTGCAGCTCATAATGTTGAAGAACTTTCTTTCTATCTTAGTTTATGGATATGTTTTATTATGAATATTTTGACTATGTCAGACATATTTTCAGCTTCAGTTGAGATGATCATAAGACTCTTCTCCATTGTTCTGTTAATATGGTGGATTACTTTGATTGACTTTGAATGTTAAATGAATCATGTATTCCCTGGGTAAATAGTACTCTGTCTTTATGTTCCACTTCTCTTATATGTTGCTGGATTTGAATTCCTAATATTTTGTGAGTTTATTCTTACAAAGGGTATGAATTTCTATTTTTCTTGTAATATCTTTTTCCTGAAAATATGATGAAGATAATATTGGCCTCAACAGATGAGTTAGGAAGATTTGTTTGGCATTATTTTTTAAAGCATTTATAGAGGATTGTTTTTATTTCTTTTATATTTTATGACATTCACTACTATAAACCTATGGGCCTAGAACTTTTTATTTGTGATGGTTTAATTAAAATTTATCTTTCCTTTTGCATTGAGTCACTTTTAATAATTTTTATGTTTAAGAAAGTTGTCCATTTCATCTAAGCCATCCAATTAATTGGGATAATTTGTTCATAATGTTTCCTCTTTATTTTTATGTGTGTGGAACCAATAAAGACATCTCTTCTTTACTTTATTGTAATTTGTGTCTTCTTTCTTTCTTTTTGTTTACAGTGACTTTTTTTTTTTTTTTTTCTCCTTTCGAAGACAATGGGCTGTTTTTCTGGGTGCCTGATGTCCTCTGCTGACATTCAGAAGTTGTTTTGTGGAATTTACTCAGAGTTTAAGTGTTATTTTGATGAATTTGTGGGGGAGAAAGTGGTCTCCCCGTCCTATTCCTCTGCCATCTTAGGACCGCCCCGTCTTATTTCTTTTCTTGAAAAGTGATACAGGTTTCTCAACTGTTTTGATTTTTTAGAGATGCTAATTTTGATGGTTGTTGATCCTCTTTTCTTTTTTTTTTGGACTGTACTGGGTCTTCATCACAGACCATGGGCTTTCTCTCTTTGTGATAAGCTGGGGCTGCTGTCTATTTCTAGAGGATTGACCCTGATCCTCAACTCTGGGCATCCCAGACCTGGGGAGGGCAGGAGGGCAGCTTTTGGAAACAGATTCCTCTTAGGGCATGTGAGACATAAATGCCCCTTTGGGGTCCAGGGAACAAAGAGAAATGTTGGGTTTAGGTGGAATAGAGAAGGCTTTTAGGCAGTAAGGGAAAGAACTGATGTTTGGAGAAGGGAAGGACACAATGCTAATGGGTTGCAGCAGATTCAGGTTCATGTGCTGGAGAGGCTGGAGTCAGGGAGACCAGTGCTGAGGGCCTAACTCCAAAGGCAGGTGGCACCACAGAGTCAGGAGGACCTGGAGGGTCCCAGACCTGTGACCGGCAGAGCTGAGCAGTCAGGGCCAGCTCAAGAGCTCCAGGGCTGGACTGAGTTTTCCTGCAGGATCCTTTCTCACATTGTGGGTGTTGGCCACATCCTCTCTACCTCATTCATGAGGATCTTATTGCTCTCAGGTTCCCGGGGAAGGGCCAGGGTGGAGAGGCTATGATACCCCCACTTCCAAGAGCCCTGAGCAGGTCCCTGACATCCCCACCCCCACACAGGCCCCACAGGCACATTCACACACAGCCTGACCCACCAGAGCACTGAGAGCATCCTGCTTATCCTCGGCTGTCAAACTCTTATCAGCATAGCTCTTTAGGGTATCGGCAGTTTCCAGTACATCAGAGGTTTTGTTATACTTTTCACCTGTTCAATATAGGCCTCATGGCTTCCTGATATGAACAGGTTGATGCTGTCGCTCAAGGCTGGGCAGATGTCATCACACTCTGAAACAGAAAGATAAGGGGACACTCCCTGAAAGATACTCATCAGAACGCCCTATTCCCTTCCCACTCCCAACATGCTCAGTGCTGCCCTGGGAAGGTGTTGGAACCCTTGGGGAGCCCAGGTCGCAGCCACTCACTTCGGCCTGCGATGAGGAGCAAGGCAGCGCAGAGCAGCAGGAGAGCTCCAGCCCGCATCATGGTGCTGGTGGCAGGTGCTCCCTACTCACCTGGAGCCCTTTTATGCCTGTGCTTGTCCTCACCCCAGGGGACTGTGTCTCATGCTTCCTTTTTTCAGGAGATTCTGCCAGGCCTCAGTGTGAAGTTGCCTAGGGCTGCACAGGAGGAGCTGTGTGTGTTGGCAAGATGCTAGTCCTTGAGTCCACAGAGAGCACTGGCTCAGCCTCCTCCCCCATGGAGGTCTCTGTGGGAGGGGCAGCTGACTCAGGAAGCTTAACAACTGAAAATCTCCAGGTTGACCAAAAAGGGCAAAAGTGCTCCCAGATCAGGCCTCCTGAATGCTGGCCTGTGACAGGCTGTCAGAACAACTGTGACCTTGAAGACTGGCTAGTGTGGATTTATGGGTCTTCAGGAAGCTCAGTGCTTAGTGAATGGTCTCACAGGGAGTAAGTTCCAGGCCCCTGGTCAGGGTCTCTGGTGGCTCCTGCCCTGCTGTTATCACTGTGTCCTTGATCTTGGTCAGTGGCCTTTGTTGGGCTACTTCCAGCAATCCCTGTCTGGAGGCCTGAAATGTCATCTATTGCTGGCCCAAAAATTTCTGTTTTTTTCTTGATCAAGAACTGCCAACTGATGACTTTGATAGTACCTCATTCTACACAGAAATATTTTCTGCAATCTCTTTTTAAAATATTTATTTATTACTTGGCCGTGTTGAGTCTTAGTTGTGTCACGTAGGATCTTCCTTTTGTCACGTGAGGTCTTTCATTGCGGCACATGGATTCTCTAGTTGCGGAGCATGGGCTCAGTAGTTATGACCTGCAGGCTGAGTTTCTCTGCTTCATGTGGGATCTTAGTTCCCTGACCAGGGATCGAACCCATGTCCCTTGTGTTGCAAGGTGGATTCTTAACCCCTGGACTACCAGGGAAGTCCTTCTTTTTTCTTTTCTTTTCTTTTTTTCTTTTGTATTGGAGTATAACCAATTAACAATGTTATGATAGTTTCAGGTCAATAACAAAAGCACTTAGCCGTAAATATACACACACACACACACACATATATACATGCATCCATCCTTTCCAAAATTCCCCTCCCATCTAGGCTGCCACATAACATTGAATAGAGTTTCTTGTGCTCTACAGTTGGTCCTTGTTGATAATCTGTTTTAAATTTAACAGTGTGAGTCTGTCCATCTGAAACTGCCTGACTATCCTTGCCCCCATCCCACCTGGGCAAGCAAAGTTTTATTCTCTTAAGTCTGTGAGTTTGTTTGTTTTGTAAATTAATTCCTTTGTATCATGTCTTTTCAGATTCCCTGTATAACAGATGTCATGAGATATTTTTACTTCTCTGTTTGACTTACTTCACTCAGTATGACAATCTCTATGTCCATCCATTTTCTGCAGTATTTTTCCACTCTTAGTGTCTGTTCTGTTCCCAACATCACCTCTCCAGAGGAAAAGCCAAGCCCTTTCTAGCCACAATCTCTGGGCGAGTTGCACAACCAGCCCTGCACTGCCTCTGTAGACTTATCCCTGCCTTTCCTCCCTCAGTGCCTTCTGTCTGCTTCTTGACTAGATCAAGTTTGCTTATGCTGCAGGGCCTCTCTGTGTGGTGCCCTCCTCCAGTGGTTGCATGATTCATTCCTTCATCTTCAGGTGACTTCAAGTATCACAGGGCACAGATTTCCCCATATCTTGAGCCCTTGTTTCAAATCATGCTGCCCTCCACTCCTTCCCCCATGGCCCTCTATCTTCTCCCCCTGCTTCATCTTTGCCCAGAGTGCTTCTTCCTGTGGGATCACTGTCTTTCACTCCCTCTTAGGTGATGAAGAGCTGCAGGAGAGTGAGAGCTGTGCTGTGTGCTGCTGCATCCCAGGACTAGGGGAGGGCCCAGCATTCGGTAGATGTTGCACAGTGTTTGTTAGAATAATGGCAGGAGTGTTCCATTTCTCTGGAGTTGATAAACAAGAATATTTTAACTTTTGCTATATATGTGCTTATGAATATTGCCTGGAATTAAGTGAATAAGATAAAGGTTTAAAATATTGGATAATTCAGAAGCAAAGAGTTCTCGCTGGAGGAACCTGGCTAGCCTTTCTCTGAGCCACCTGTGGCATAGTAAGGTTTGCTGAAGGCCAGAGCTGAGTTGGAACACAAGGTGTGATCATAGTTAGAACTCTGTACCAAATAGGATTCATATCCGGTAACTGCTGTTGGCAAAGAGGCACCAAGTACTGAGCTATAGTGAGAACTGGCTTAGTGGAGCTGCTCCTAGCCGTGGCTCCTGCTGCCTGGGGGCCATCTCTCTGAATGTCACCCCATAAGCCCTCAGGTGGCTGCAGATGCACCTCAGAGGTTCCTGGGAAGTAAGGTGAACACCACGTTGCCCAGGTTACACATGCCGACTCTTTGTCTGCGGGAGCAGGACCTCTAAGTGGTTAATTGCTTCCCATGGATCCCACGTCTCCTGTTCTTCTGAAGATGCTGCCCCAAGTGCCCTCTGCAGCTCTGTGAGGACAGGAGCCAGGGCTTGGAGTGCTGAGTACCAGTGCACTTCCAAGGGTGCTGCTGGTTCCTTTGAAATGTCCCCGAATTGTGGGGACATTTGGTGACATCAGGGAGAAAAGCTGGGCAAGGTCATTGGTGGAATGCAGGAGAGGTAGCCCTTTCCTTATGTGGGTTGTTTTTCTTTTAATGCATTTTTAGTTGAAATAGAATTAGTTTACAATATTGTGTTAACTTCTGTGATAGAACAACATGACTTAACCATTGATATACATGTGTCCTCTCTCTCTTGAATGCCCTCAATCCCATCCCACATTTCTAGGTTGTCACACAGTACCTCATTGATCTATATCAAGTTTTTTATATAAAATTTTAATTTGGAATAATTTTAGATGTATAGAATAGTTGCAAATATTTGTCAACACTGAAAAACAACATTTGAACATTCAGTTCAGTTCAGTTCAGTTGCTCAACTGGAATTCCATCACCTCTACTAGCTTTGTTCATAGTGATGCTTCCTAAGGACCACTTGACTTTGCATTCAAGGATGTCTGGCCAGTGATCACACCATCATGGTTATTTGGGTTGTGAAGATCTTTTTTGTAAAGTTCTTCTATGTATTCTTGCCACCTCTTCTTAATATCTTTTGCTTCTGTTAGGTATATACCATTTCTGTCCTTTATTGTGCCCATCTTTGCATGAAATGTTCCCTTAGTATCTCTAATTTTCTTGAAGAGATCTCTAGTCTTTCCTGTTCTATTGTTTTCCTCTATTTCTTTGCATTAATCACTGGGCAAGGCTTTCTTATCTCTCCTTGCTATTCTTTGGAACTCTGCATTCAGATGCTTATATCTTTCCATTTCTCCTTTGCCTACTAACTGTGTCCTCTCTCTCTTGAATGCCCTCAATCCCATCCCACATTTCTAGGTTGTCACACAGTACCTCATTGATCTATATCAAGTTTTTTATATAAAATTTTAATTTGGAATAATTTTAGATGTATAGAATAGTTGCAAATATTTGTCAACACTGAAAAACAACATTTGAACATTCAGTTCAGTTCAGTTCAGTTGCTCAACTGGAATTCCATCACCTCTACTAGCTTTGTTCATAGTGATGCTTCCTAAGGACCACTTGACTTTGCATTCAAGGATGTCTGGCCAGTGATCACACCATCATGGTTATTTGGGTTGTGAAGATCTTTTTTGTAAAGTTCTTCTATGTATTCTTGCCACCTCTTCTTAATATCTTTTGCTTCTGTTAGGTATATACCATTTCTGTCCTTTATTGTGCCCATCTTTGCATGAAATGTTCCCTTAGTATCTCTAATTTTCTTGAAGAGATCTCTAGTCTTTCCTGTTCTATTGTTTTCCTCTATTTCTTTGTATTAATCACTGGGGAAGGCTTTCTTATCTCTCCTTGCTATTCTTTGGAACTCTGCATTCAGATGCTTATATCTTTCCATTTCTCCTTTGCCTACTAACTTAACCTCACACTTTATTTGGATTTCACCAGGTTGTCCATTAATGTCTCTTGCGTTCCAGGATCCAATCCATAACCTACACTCATTGCATTCATTGTCCTGTGTCCCCAGTGTCCTCTGCTCTGTGGATTACTCATTTTCTCCTGGTCCGTCATGGCTTTGACAGTCTTGAAGAAGACTGGCCAGGGATTGTCGAAGGCCCCCAGGCTGAGTTTGTCTGCTGCTATTCTCATAATGTGGAGTGAGCTTCAGGCTTTGTTTTTGAGGAAGACACCACAGAGGTGAAACGCCCTTCCTGTGCCCTCACATCAGGGAACAAGTGACAACAGTGTGTCTTACCAGTGGGTATGTCACTGACTGAATGGACATGAGTTTGAACAAGCTTCGGGAGATGGTGAAGGACAAAGAAGCCTGGCATGCTGCAGTCCATGATGTCACAAAGAGTAGAACACGACTGAGCAACTGAACAACAACAATGTCAGTCTTAAGTACTTGATCATGTTATGTTTGCCAGGTTTCTGCACTGTTTTCCTCTTCCCCTCCTCTTTTCTTTGGCAACGAGTTACTAAGTGTAGCCCATACTCAGAATGAAAGTGAAAGTTGCTCAGTTGTGTCCGACTCTTTGGAACCCCTTGGACTATACAGTCCATGGAATTCTCCAGGTTAGAATACTAGAGTGAGTAGTCTTTCCCTTCTCCAGGGGAATCTTCCCAACTCAGGGGTTGAACCCAGGTCTCCCACATTGTGGGCAGATTCTTTACCAGCTGAGCCACAAGGGAAGCCTAAGAATACTGGAGTGGGTAGCCTATCCCTTCTCCAGCAAATCTTCCTGACCCAGGAATCGAACCAGGGTCTCCTGCATTGCAGGCAGATTCTTTACCAACTGAGCTATCAGGGAAGCACAAGGGTCAGGGCAGTAAATTCCCCCTCCTGGAGGGGATAATCTACATATGATATTTGGAATATTTCTGTAAGGAATGGTTCTCTTCTCTCATATTATTTTTGTTTGTTTGCTGGGTTTTATTTTGCCATGCTGGCTCTATGTTGTGGTTCATAGACCTTCTCTTTGCACAGAATGTTCTCTCTAGTTGGTATTTGAGGGTTTTATTTGCCCCAGGTCATATGGGATCTTATTTCCCTGACCAATGATTGAATCCGTGTCCACTGTATTGGAAGGTAGATTCTTAACCACTAGACCACTAGGGAAGTCTGTATTTATTTGATCATTTATTTATATCAATATGGACTCACATGGATTACTTTATACTTTGAGTTATCTTCCTAAGTAAGTGAAGTCGCTCAGTCGTGTCCAACTCTTTGTGACCCCATGGACTGTAGCCTACCAGGATCCTCTGTCCATGGGATTCTCCAGGCAAGAGTACTGGAGTGGATTGCCATTACCTTCTCCAGGGGATCTTCCCAACCTGGGGATCGAACCCAGGTCTCCTGCATTGTAGACAGACGCTTTACCGTCTATCATCTAGTACTCTGTTATTCATTTTGTGTGTTGAATTGTTTCCAGTTTGACCAGTGGGATCTTCTTAGGCTTTCTCCTTTGAATTTAAGGCCCATCTTATCTTGTTTGTGCCAACAAACTGCTTTCCTAGTGTGGAAGGTTGAGTTTGGCTCTTGAGTGAGTTTTCACACATCATGTACCATCTCTGGTGGACCCAGCATCCTAGGCCTTAGAACTCCCATCCACAGTGGTCGCAGTAAGGTCCAGTGCTCAATTCTTGTCTCCATGACTTAAACTTGGGGAAAAAGGAATGATTCTGGAAGACCTTTCTTCTACCTGATAGTGGTGTAGACCTGTCCTTGGCCTTCCTGTGAATCCATCTGCTCAGTTTGGGAGAGTGCTGCCCTCAGAGCCAGCATAGTTTTGGGGGAAGGATGACCTAGAAAACAGATGATGGTTGGGGCCCAGAAAACAAAGCATTTGGCTCCAGATGGAGCTGACTTAGAAATGTCAGCTCCACTTGGTCTTTGGCAAAGACACACCCACATGTTCCCCAGGGCTCTGCTCTCAGAGTAGGAAGGGCTTCTACCGTAAACACCCCAAGGGCCTAGGGAGCCATCTGTGCCAGGTGGCTGGCCACAGACCTGTGGAACTCTAGGGAGCGCCATGAGCTGAGCTCGGGGAGCTAGTTGTTTATAAAGTGATAGAAACCTTGCCCTGAGCAGATCACTCCAGCCACCGCCACGATGAAGGGAGCACTGCTTGTGCTGGCCTTGCTGGTGACCAGAGAGCTGACCTTTGAGACGTGTGAGGGTAGGAAGGAGGGTCCAGATGACTCTCATGATCCTGCCCCATGTTGTCTCACTGTATCCTTCCCTGTCCTGTCCAAGCTGCTTTGAGGGGCAGATTCTGAGGGCAGCTGGCAGATCAGTGCCCAGGAGTCCTGCACAAACCCCTTGAAATTTTCAGTCTTTGAATGGAGCGGGTTGTGTAGAGCTGGAAGGGTCATTAACTGTGCACACCCTGGGATGTTTTTGTGGATACTCATGTTCATTGGAAAGAGGGAAGCAGGCTGATATGCCTGGGGCAGTGGTCAAGCGCAGAGGGGTCTGCAAGCAAAGCCCTTCTTGCTGCTTCCTCTGCTGGGAGTGCCTCATAGGGAAGGATTTCTGTCTGGGATGTAAACAGTCCTGGGAGAGGGTGTGTCTCTGTGGGAGGTGAATCTGGAAGCTTTGGATGTGTGAGTTCCCATCAAGTGGTGGGAAAATCTCCTACTCTGATTAAATTTTGATGTGGTTTTTCTGTCTTGCCTTCAGTGGAAGCCTGCCCTGTTTTTTATGAAAAGCAGATCATTGTGAACTTTGTACTACCAAGGGCAGCATTAAATGAAACCTTTGATTCAGTCGGTGCTACAGATGAAGAAAAAGCAGCCTTTGGAAAAATCCAGGATTGCTTCATTGAAGTAGGACATCAGAACAGGATTAATCATCTGATATTTAAGGTAATTTACCTTTACCCGCACCCACTCTGAGAACTCACATGCAGCATAGTGCAATATGCCACATAGTAATACATCATGCAGTCATGGGATATGTGACAGAGAAGAGCTCTAAACAAAGAAGCATATAAACCTTTGCTCCAACCTGCAGTACCTGTAATATGCAAGGGCAGTCCACCTGTACTTCCAGCCTCTGGTTACAGAATATGTCCATATCATGTCCATTAACTCAGAATAGAGAACTAATATCAATGCAATATCCCAAATGTATTGTCATGTGATTTTTTCCCCTCCATGAGAGGAACTAGCATTGAAGGAGTAGCATTTTAATCTTTGGCAGGAAATGTAGCATCCAGCTCACCTACCTGTAGATTCGTGTCAGTTCTACTTTAGGAATACTGAAAAGGAGGCCCTGCCTTTAGAGTCTCTTTTCAGCATGAGACTCCCTGGCTATGTAAGGTTTCTGGCCTGTGGTCACATCACCTCCTCTTGTTCCCATTCTGACTCAGAGCCCCATTTCCACTGACGTGGCCTCAGTGCCTACAAGCCAGAATTTCCACTGTGGTATTTTGATGCTTGAGGTACCTTCTAGATACCTGCAGCTGCTCACCTGGGCTAGAAATGTATCTCTCGAAGAACCATCTCTTTTTGTTTTTGTTGTTTTTCTTGATACAATATTGGAGATCTTAAATAGTCTGTCTTAGCATATTTTCAAATTGTTGATTGTTCAAAATGAGAGGATTTCCAAGAACCAAAGTTTCTAGTACTAACAGAAGCACACACGGCCCCAGGCTAGTTTATGAAACCTGCATGCACATTCCATGCATCCAGCGTACCTGGCAGAAGAGGCTCAGGTGAAGAATATGTGACCCAAACCCAGACTCCAGCACCTTGCTCCTCTGTCAGGACCAGCCCCGACTGTGCCCTTCTGACCCTTCATCTCCTCTCCTCCCTGGTGTGGCTGGTGGCTCTATCTCCCTCCTGATACTTGTGCCTGGGCTGTTAGAGAACCATCCTCCTCCTGCTGCCTGGTGGTAGCTCCTTCTCCAGTGGTGGGTCTGTGGGCAGAGGTTCTTGCTGGGGATGGGGCTGAATCCCTGAGGGTGAGGTGTGAGGTGATCCTGGGGAGATGGGATAGCCTAGCTGGACTCAGATCCTGTCTCTCCTGCTATGTCCTTCCAGATTTTCATGATCTTCAGTAAGGATTGCGCTGGCTATAGAGTGTCCACGTTGGTGAATACTGTTAGAGGATTCTTTTCCATTCTGCCCTCTTTAGTGAGCTAATCTTAGCCAGGGATGCCTGGTCTGTGCTCAAGCTTCCTACCCTGTTCTCTCAACTGAAGCTGGAATCCAGACATCTGTTCCACCTGGTATGGTCTCTATCAGGCTGACTTAATAAAATAACTGCATCATGCTCAGTGTGCCCAGTGTCTGTGTGCTCTGGGGAGGATGTGAGGCAGGAGGTTTTGCGTGATGGTGAGGAGAAGTGACACATATGGTCATCGAGAGCATGGGGTCCAGAGGCACATAAGACAAGGGGAAAACTAGTCCCTATCCCTGGCAAGCTATGGGAACTTGGGAAAGTTTAACTTTCTTAAGTCATCTGCGAGGGGGATTGTGTGTCAAGATTAAGCCAGTAACTTATAGGTAACTCTGGACTTCACCAACCTGGCAGGATAAAATTGTTTGTGGGCATAGATAACTTATCTCCTGCTCTGGCCTTTCCCACAGTGGCAGAGCATCTATGCCTTTAAATGTCTCTCTGGTTATTGACAGATGTCTCAGGTGATGACCTGAGCAGGCTCATCACAGGTCCGTCTTCTCCCAGTGGCATTCACCATCTTCTGCTTCTTAAGTGGATGACTTCTGAGAATCCTGACGTTTCTTCAGGGACACTGAGTACCACTGCTGTTCTTGGTCCTGCCAGAGGGACCAGGACCTCCATGATGTCTTAGACCAGGAGGAAGGGAGTGAATAGTAGAAGCTACCCCAGTGGAAATGTTTTTTACATGGAAACAGCTCATGCTGTGAAGTGTGAACTGCAGGATATGTCACTTGAACATGTGTCTGGAACCCTCCAGCTTACTTGTAATGGCATGAAATGGGTGGTTGCATTGCCATAGGAGGCTTGTGAAGCTACAAGGAAGGGACTAGGTTATATCCCCTTTGCTTAGGTTCTAGGACAATGTCAGACTACAGTCAGTGTGACCCATGGAAAAAGTGGCAGAACTGGTAAAATCTACCTTCTGGTCAGGAAAGTGTAATATGATCACATAATAAAGGCTGAACTTGAGACTTGGAGTTAAGTGGCTAGGACCTTGAGTCCTGGCCCTTCTTTGACCTCCTGGCTTAAGGATTTAAATTCATCCATTTGCTATTTCTACATCTCGGTTTTATGTCTACCACGTTCTGCATCTCTACCAGTCTTAGTGTTAAGTGTTCAGGTCATACTAAGGATTTAAATTCATCCATTTGCTATTTCTTCATCTTGGTTTTATGTCTACCATGTTCTGCATGCTCTACCAGTCTTAGTGTTAAGTGTTCAGGTCATACTAAAGAGGTCTCAACTTTTGTTCGAAAGTACAAATAAAATTGGATAGATTGGAGGCCTGGCGTGCTACAATTCATGGGGTCGCAAAGAGTCAGACACGACTGAGTGACTGAACGGAACTGAAGGGCTAAATGTTTGTGTGAGATGAATTGACATTTTAAAAATGTCAAGTATTCCCAAATCCATCCAAATAAATCTTTTTTTTTTCTTAAGTGAGAAAATAATTGTTTTACAATATGTGTTGGTTTCAGCCATACAGCAATGTTAATCAGCCATAAGTATACATATGTCTCTTCCTTCCTGAAACTCTGTCCACTCCCTGAATAAATAAATCTTTATTCTAATGAGAACTGACTTAAAGTTTACCCTCCCCTGAAACTAAATTCTTCAGATTCACCAAGAAAATTGAAATACAGAGGAACTATAAGGAGGATCATTGTCACCAGGGATTACAACAGAAGTATTACACTCCATAGAAGGTCTAGTTTTAGTGGAGGAATAAATACATGATCATTGTGACGGAAGAGAAAAGCCATAGATAAAGTCAAAGATAGTTTAAAATATAACAATAACAGTTCATTGAATCATGAAAAAGGAGTAGATTAAAAAAAAATAGCATAGAGAAAAATGACCAAACGTTAAGCGTCTAGATGGATCTGCCAAGCCTTCTGTGGATTTATAAGGAGTAGTCATTTAATTGCCATAGTTCTAATGTTTAATTATTCATTTGTCTTAACTCATTTCTCTTCCATCTCTCCACACTCTTTCAGTTTGACTGTCATGACATCATATTTTCTTGTTTTTCTCTGGCTTTACTGGAAGATCCTTCTCAGTCCTTTCTGGTTGATTCCTATGCCAAGGACCATTCTCTCTGTATGTCTTTCCTCTGTGTATATGTTCACTGTTAGTGATATTATCCATCTTTATTTTAACTTCATTTATAACTTTCAAATTTAAATCTCCAGCCCCAGTACTAAAACATTGAAAAGGACTGAATTGAGCCTCACTTAATATTTGTTTAATTAATGTTTTTTTTTAGTTACAAAATTATCATGAATTTAAATAAATGAAGCTATTCAAAGAAAAATTTTGACAAAGTAGTAATGTTGTTTTTCTTTATGAATAGCAGTTAATTTGGAACTTCCCTGATGGTCTAGTGTTTCAGACTCCAAGCTTCCACTACAGGGGGACACATAGTCAATGCCTGATGGGGAAAATATGATCCTACATGCCATGTGGCCAAAAGGAATAAACAAATAGCACTTAGTTTAATGTAATCCCAATAAAATAACAACAGGATTTTTTAAAAATGTTTCATATGAGAGTCTTTGTCTTGCGTGTCATTTATTTATTTATTTATTGGTCTCACTGTGTGGCATGCAGAATCGGAGTATTAAGTACTGGATCACCAGAGAAGTCCCAGGATTTTTTTAGAAAGGTATTTTATTCTTTTTTTTCCCTCTGTCCCTCTTTTTTTTTTTTAATTAAAATTTATTTATTTTAATTGGAGGCTAATTACTTTACAATATTGTATTGGTTTTGCCATACATCAGCATGAATCTGCCACGGGTGTACACGTGTTCCCCATCCTGAACCCCCCTTCCACCTCCCTCCCTGTACCATCCTTCTGGGTCATCCCAGTGCCCCAAGCATCCTGTATCCTGCCATCGAACCTGGACTGGCTGGCGATTCGTTTCTTATATGATATTATACGTACTTTTTTTATTCTTATAAAATTGATCTTACAGTTGTCATATGATCTAGAAATCCCTTTTCTAGGTTTATACTCAAAAGAAATGAAAATTTGCATTCATATAAAAACCTGCCCACTGATGTTTATAACAGCTTTGTTCAGATAAGTTTATCAAAACTGGGAAAACTACCTATGTGTCCTTCAAGTACTGAAGGAAAACAAAGTATGTTACACTTCTACAGTTGAATTCTACTTTAGCAGTGAAAATGAAAGAACCATTGACACATGCAGCAACATGGGTGATTCTCAAGCATATTATGATGAGTGAAAGAATCGGAACTTAAAGACAATCATATGGTTTATTTATATGCTATTTATTGTATCATATTTGGAAAACTAAGCAAGAATAGCTGCGAAAAATATGTTAAGTAATTAGAGGCAGGAAACCCAGAAGATGCTGAAACACACACACTTTTATCATGGGCAGATAAATCAGCTATTAAAGGAATGCCCGAAATAGATCTAAATCATTTTATGATAAAGGTAATTTCCCAGTCAGGAAATCTGCTCGACTGCATAGATGAAATGGTGCTGAATAAACTAACTGAACATTTGTGGAAATAAAAATATTGTATCTGTGTCTCACAGC
This sequence comes from Aepyceros melampus, assembly GCA_006408695.1. NCBI lineage: Eukaryota > Metazoa > Chordata > Mammalia > Artiodactyla > Bovidae > Aepyceros > Aepyceros melampus. Next base: position 84,942 of record SJXQ01001019.1, read on the forward strand.
TGCCTTCAGTAGTAATTGCAGATAAGTTAAAAGTTTATACAAAGACTGGGATAGAAAATGTCATGAAATTCTTAGAAAATAATTATGAGAGAATCTGTTTTAACTTCAGGGTAAAGAACGCCTTTCTAAAGATGAAAGAAAACCAGAGTGATAATTTTGACTGCATAAAAAATAAAATGTTACTGTGTGGCAAAATGCACTGCATACACTTTTTTCAGGACATCACTCAAATGTTACTTCACTGAGTCTTCACTCATTCTCTTTGAATTCCAACACATCTCTTCCTTGCCCCCCTCCACTCCCGCTGCCGCCGTCCTGTGCATTTCCTGTCTCTTTCCCTCAGTTTCTCTTTTAATGTGCTATATATTTACCAAGCTTTCTTGTTTATTGTGTTTCTACTACTATCATACGTAAGTTAGATGAAATTTTAGTCATTAAAGAAATATTCTATATTTGGAAATTACTTATCTTTTATCTCCTCTCCCCCAAGTCCCACAGACACTCTTTGTTTGTTTGCTTGTTTATTTATTTTTGGCTGCAGTGAGTCTTCATTGTTGCATGTGAGCTTTCTCTGCTGTGGCAAGCAGAGCTATCTTTGTTGTGTTACAGGGGCTTCTCATTGTGGTGGCTTCTTTTGTTGCAGAGCACAGACTCTAGGCATAAGGACTTCATTAGTTGCAGCATGTGGGCTCCGTCATTGTGGCTTGTGGGCCCTAAAACATGCGCAGGCTTCAATAGTTGTAGCATGCAGGCTTAGTAGTTGTGGCACTTGGGCTTAGTTCCTTCAAGACATACGGAACTTCCCAGACTAGGGATCCATCACATGCCCCTTGCGTTGGCACGTAGTTTCTTAACCACTGTACTACCAGGGAAATTTACCAGAGACACTCTTAATCCATGTTCCATAATGTTCTTTGTGTACTTCAGTGTGTCATTTATATTAAAAGCAATGCCTTTCCCAAGTTGTAGTCAATGGAATATCCTAAGCTATTAAGACAAAAAACAATATTACTGTGTTCTGGGCAGGAAATGGATTTACCCTTCCACTTGAAACAACTAAAACTCGACAAAATATAGCAAAGAATGATATTTAAAAATTGAACTTCAGGTAGCACAGAGGAGTGGTCTCTGGGAAAGGGGAAATGAAGGTTTGCTCTATGATTGTCCCACTTTACTACCTGGACAGAGTACCGAGATGGCACAGCGGGAGGTAGGAGTTCGAGAAGGGAAAAGAGCAGTCTCTCTGAGTTCATGAGAAAGAGTTGGGAGTCCCAGGTGGCCAGTGTGGTTACGTTTGCAAGGCGGAATACTGGAGAGGAAAGAGTTGCACAGAAATAGGACTCCAGGGTTCTGCAAAAAAGTCCCCATCAAATCTTCATATACTGCTCAGTGTATGCATGTAAGAAAACTGCCCAAAGTGAGGAAATAACAATCTGAAAGGAACAGAGGAAACAATCTCTGAAATTTACACAGACCTGGAAATGGTTTGTATTTCTAACAGCCTTAGAGGAATATGTGGTTATTTGTGAGAAGACAAGTCGTTTATTCAGAAAGGTATCTTAGCAGTGGTTATAAAATTTGCCTTTTCATATGGATGTTTTTGTATCATTTGTTGTTATTGTTTAGTCACTAACTCTTTGTGAGTCTATGGCTTTCAGCCTGCCAGGCTGTCCTTTCCATGGGATTTTCCAGTCAAGAATACTGGAGTCGTTCCCATTTTCTTCTATAGGGGATCTTCCTGACCCATGGATCAAACCCATATCTCCTGCATTGCAGGTAGATTTCTTTACCACTGAGCCACATTATGCCATCTTAATAACGCTTAAAAGAAGCTTCAAATGAATCAATTTATTTCCAAATAAAAGAAACGAAGCTCAGGAATATCTATAGAACTACAGAGGTATCTAACACCTAAAAACTTAAATTTTAGAATATTTGACTTTCAAAAACTATCAGCCATGCAAAGCAGCAGAAAAATATGAACTGTTATCAGAAGTAATCAATATAAACAAAGATAGCAATATAAACAATTGAGGAATAGAATCAATATAAACTGCAGAAATCAATATAAAAAAACAATATAAACCCCAGAAAATACATACATGATACAGTTGATAGACAAAATATTAATGTTAGTTAAACTATTCCAAATGTTTAAGAAGGGAGGGGACCACTTAGACATGTAAGCTGGAAGCATAGATATATTTAGAAAACCCAAATTAAACTTGAATAGTTAAAAAATATGTTCCACTGGCTGGAATTAACAATGACTAGGCACTGTCCATGGGGTCACTAGGAGTCAGACACGACTTAGCGACTTCACTTTCACTTTTCACTTTCATGCATTGGAGAAGGAAATGGCAACCCACTCCAGTGTTCTTGCCTGGAGAATCCCAGGGACAGGGGAGCCTGGTCTCTGGGGTCGCACAGAGTCAGACACGACTGAAGTGACTTAGCAGCAGCAGCAGCAGGCACTGTTAAAGAAAACACTGGTGAGTTTGAAGTAGACAATGACTGAAACTAAAACTGAAAATGAAATGAAATGAAAAACAGATAAATGATCAAAAGCAGATCAGTGAGCTATGAGACAACCTGGGGGAGGGGTAATGCATAATGGAACCTCTTACGGAATATGAGGAACCATTAATTAATGGTTATTAACCATTAACTATTAATGGGAACCAGACTCTTCCCATATTTGGTAAAAATCATGAACAACACTTGGTTGAATTTAAGCACAAGGAACACAAAGAAAACTGTACTTAGCACATTGTAATCAGCTTTCTTAAATGTGATAAAGAGGAAATCTTCAAAGTAGTAAGAGAAACAGAGGAATAAGAATAAGAATGACAGCACACTGCTCTTGGGAAACAATGCAATTTAGTGAAGTATTGAAGGTATTAGAAGAAAAAAATATTGTGAATCTCTAATTCTTCCCCTGATGAAACAATCTTTTAGAAATAAAGGAAAAAAAAACTTTTTCACATATACAAAAGCTTAAAGGATTAATCACTAGCATGCCTGCACTATAGGAATGCCTGCAGGAGGGACAGATGTGATACAAGATGGAAATCTAAAACTGTACTAGGGGAAAGGAGTGCAAGGAGAATTGTCAATCTGAGAATATGTATCCATACTTCTCTATATCTGTATCTTTATCCCTAATATATAGAGAATTTTATACTGTTGTAGCCACATGTTCCAGGAAACAAACTCACTCAGAAGGACAATGCAGATAGTGGAGTGCAGCTTATTACACTGGCCGGCCCAAGGCAGAGTCTCCTCTTAGCCAAGGACTCCGGCCAGTTTTTGTGAAAACCTTGTGTGTACTAAGTGAACGTGCTCAAACCCACCTCCCCAAATTCTCTGAAACTAGTCTGAACAAAGGAAAAGAAAGATCCAATCAAAGTTAACCTGTGATTCATATGCCTTAAGCCTAGGTAGTTAAGAGTGAACAATTATCAATAGGTCTGTGGTCATACCCCAATAAGCATCATAGGATTTATGATTCTATTTGGTTACACAGATAATTAGGGTATTCTTGTAGGTGACGGAGAGTCTAGGTGTGAGCCCTGGGGCTCTTCCATGGTGGGGATGGGGGGTGGTGGTGGGTCTGGTTTTCCAGTTGGTATGTTGTTTTCATAGATACTGGGTTATAGCTCAAAGTCTGCAGTCTGGCTCAAGATGGAGTCCTGCTTTCAAGATGGAGCCTGTTCTATTTCCTCCTTCAATACTTTCACAGTGGAATTTCTTAAAGTTTTCAAATACTACATTTAAGATCAGGAAAGTTAGTAAATGCAATTTAGCTAAAATAAAATAGCATATAAAAGCCGAGAGACAAAAAATGAAAAAAAAAAAAAAAAAAAAAAAAAGGAAAAAGGTGTAAGATGTAATATGGGACACAGTGAAAAGACCCTCTGTAAGTAGATACTGAAATTACCAGTAGGAATCCTGTCTCCTGCCTAGAGCTGACTGGCAGGAGGACTCCCAGGGAGCAGAAGCTGCACTGTATGAGCCCCCAGCTGTGGGCATGGAGTAGGTCAGTGTGGATGCTGGCCTCAGTACACTGGGCCGCCAGCGCTGCTGCTCGTGTTGCTTTCTGCCCTACTTGTCTCAAGGATGGCTCTGGCTGGAAGGACCTAAGGGACATGGGCCAAAGCAAAGGACCCTCAGAGAGCTCCTTGGAGGGTAAAAGGGCAATCCTCTGGCAATACCTATATTGGACTGTGCCAGCAAAGCCGCATGGGGTTGCTTTTGGGTGGGATATTAGCCAGCCTTCTGGGCATCAAGAGAAATCCTTAGCAGTGCCAGGAGAGAGTGTCCTTTTTTATTTATTGAGATATAGTTGCTTTACAATGCTGTGTTAGTTTCTGCTATACAGCAAAGTGAATCAGGTATCTGATTTTATCCCCTGTAAATATCAGGGGATATTTACATGTATCCCTTACATTTTTTCATTTCCTTCACATTTAGGTCACAACAGAGCCTTGAGTAGAGTTCCTTGTGCTACCCAGTAGGTTCTCATTAGTTATCCATTGTATACATAGTATCAATAATGTAATTTATATCAATGAATCTCCCAATTCATCCCACCCTGCCTTGGTGTATATACATTTGTTCTCTTAGAGCCTGTGTCTTTATTCAATTTAGTTCAGTTCAGTTCAGTTGCTCAGTTGGTCCGACTCTTTGAGACCCTGTGGACTGCAGCACACCAGGCTTCCCTGTCCATCACCAATTCCTGGAGTTTACTCAAACTTATGTCCATTGAGTTGGTGATGCCATTGAAAGGTTGTTGCTAAACCATGAAAGACACCGGGATTCTTGGCCTCCAGAGGAGAAGAATTCTATCCGGGGCCAGAGATGAGGCTTGATCACTCAGAGCTTTTGTGTAATAAAGTTTTATTACAGTACAAAAAAGATAGAGAAAGCTTCTGACATAGACATCAGAATGGGGTGGAAAGAGTACCCCCCTTCTAATCTTTAGCTGGATGTTATATAGCTACTAGCAATATGCAAATTAAAGAAAGGAAATGTCTCAAAACTCAGAGAATGGCACCAGGTGAATCATCCCAGGCTGTAAAACAATCGACATGAATCTTGAAGAAAGGCAGATTTCCATACAAATATATAGTTTCATTAACATAGATTAGAGAACAATGTATGAATATAACATACTGGTTTGTGAAGTTGGCTCTTAGCCTAAATCTGAGGCTTTAGGCGGAACCGACTTGAAGATAGAGTCTAGGGTAAATGCCTAGTACGTTAACATAGCTTAAGACAAACATTTCCATAAGAAAAATGCATCATTTATCTCAAGGTTTGAGAAAAGTTAAGTTCAGATGGAACCAAGTATCCATTATGGCAACACAGAATTTTAAGAGAAACCTCTTTTAAAATTTGTATATAGAAGGGGAAAAAAAATCTAACACTAATTTGTTTCCTCCTGCCGCTTAAAAGATAAAAAAATGTCTGACCCTTGCATCCTATTTCATCTGTTTGGAGACCCCTGGCCTTCCTGCCTGTTACCCTCTCATTATCCAACCATCTCATCCTCTGTTGTCCCCTTCTTCTCCCACCTTGAATCTTTCCCAGCATCAGGGTCTTGTCAAATGAGTCAGTTCTTCAAATCAGGTGGCCAAAGAATTGGAGTTTCAGCTTCAACATCAGTCCTTCCAATGAATATTCAGAATTGATCTTTGGATGGACTGGTTGGATCTCCTTGCAGTCCAAGGGACTCTCAAGAGTCTTCTCCAACACCAGAGTTCAAAAGCTTCAATTCTTCAAGGTCAGGTTTCTTTATAGTTCAACTCTCACATCCATACATGACTACTGGAAAAACCATAGCTTTGACAAGATGGATCTTTGTTGGCAAAGTAATGTCTCTGCTTTTTAATATGCTGTCTAGGTTGGTTATAACTGTTCTTTCAAGGAGTAAGCGTCTTCTAATTTCATGGCTGCTGTCACCATCTACAGTGATTTTGGAGCCCCCCAAAATAAAGTCTGCCACTGTTTTTACTGTTTCCCTATCTATTTGCCATGAAGTGATGGGACTGGATGCCATGATTTTAGTTTTCTGAATGTTGAGCTTTAAGCCAACTTTTTCGCTCTCCTCTTTCACTTTCATCAAGAGACTCTTCAGTTCTTCACTTTCTGTCATAAGGGTGGTGTCATCTTCATATCTGAGGTTATTGATATTTCTCCTGGCAATCTTGAAATAAGCAGGGTGACAATATTGACAATATACAGCCTTGACATACTCCTTTCTCAATTTGGAACCAGTCTGTTGTTCCATGTCCAGTTCTAATGTTGCTTCCTGATCTGCATACAGATTTCTCAAGAGGCAGGTCAGGTGGTCTGGTATTCCCATTTCTTTCAGAATTTTCCACATTTGTGGTGATTCACTGCCAGGAGCCAGCACGGAAGATCCCACCAAAAGATAAGGTCATGTGGAAGAGAACTGTTAGGCAAGGCTTCAAGACTCGAGGGGCTCCCTAGACCTGCTCAAACATCTACCCCAAACCCAGAATCTGTCTGTCTTACTATTTTGTGCCTTTCACCAACTCTTCTGACATTAACAGGGGGCTATCCCCGACCACCTTTCTCTGGAGGAAATCAATTTAGGGCTCTAGCTAATAAGTCTCCTGGACATAAGAGGAATATTTCAAATTAAACCCCCCTGTTAGCATTCTAGCTTGCTTGGCAGGTTTATCCAGATTCTTGAGCTACGCAAGAGTCTCTCTCAGCTGTGAGAGGCACGGGATGCCTAAAACATAGAGCCTTTCAAAGAGTTAAAAGCTATTAGAGTAGTGCAGGTGTAGGATTTCATTATTGGGCCAATGCTTGTTGCTAAGTTCCCATATCTCTTATCCACTGTGCACCTGGGAGTGCATCAGTTAACATAGTTGGAATGTAAGAAAAACAAATGTAGCCTTGAAATTAACCACATTAGACCTTTGAGCTAATTGGTTCTTTCTTGTTCTTTCTTGGTTCTTTCTGACTCACTGCACTTTTGCTCTGTGAGAAATGTAACTCTGTTTAGCATTTTCTGAGGCTGACATAGATTAGAAATATAAAGAAAAAACACTTTGAGGGAGAATAAGTTTTCTGGTTGAGCAGCCTTTATCAAAAGAGGATCATAAAATGTTCACAGGCCTCCGAGGCCAGAAGATTAAGTACACAACAACACTTGTGGAAAAGGTATGCAGAAAAAAATCCTGGTTTCGATAAGGGCAAAACTGCTGGAATGTTTGGGCTGACTCTGTATGACCTTGTATCTTTCATTTCCCTCTATGTACAAATTAAGGTATAAAAGTCCCTTTTGAGAATAAAGTAATGGGCCTCGCTCACTGAAGAAGCTTGGTCACCCTGTGTCTTTTTTTTCTTTCTTTCTTTCTCTCTCTTACTCTTTTTTTCAGGCTGATCCCTTGGAACATAGAGGCTCTCTGTATTCACTTATCTGCCTGGGTTTCTAAGACCTGAATGGGAGGACGTTGTGTCTTCACTCCCTTGGGAGACTGGGAGGGCACCTGTGGCCTCTGTGAACAGAGCAAGCTCCTTGTCTCGGGCTTTATTGGCTTTCTGTGTAAACAAAGGAATATCAGCCTCTTTCTCTCCTCTATTCCTCTCTCATTCATTCATTCATTCACCAATACCATTTCTTCTTCAGCTTCCCCTGGATCCTGCAGGGGCTGGACCCCGGCAATCCACACAGTCAAAGGCTTTGGCATAGTCAATAAAGCAGAATAGACGTTTTTCTATTGTTCCCTCTCGGAGCAATAGAAAACTAGCTTCCTCTTGAAGTTATTTTGCTTTTTCAGTGATCCAATGGATGTTAGCAGTTTGATCTCTGGTTCCTCTGCCTTTTCTAAATCCAGCTTGAACATCTAGAATTTCATGGTTCATGTATTGTTGAAGTCTGGCTTGGAGAATTTTGGGCATTACTTTACTAGTGAAGGAGGAAACAGAACAGGCTCCATCTTGAAAGCTGGACTCCATGTTGGGCCAGACTGTGGACTTTGAGCTATATGCCCAGTATGTATGGAAACGACATACCAACTGGAAAACCAGAACCCCATCCCCCACCCACCATGGAAGAGCCCCAGGGCTCATACTTAGACTCTCCATCGCCTACAAGAATACCCTAATTATCTGTGTAACCAAATAGAATCATAAATTCTATTATGCTTATTGGGGTATGACCACAGGCCTGTTGATAATTGTCCACTGTTAACTACCTAGGCTTAAGGCATATGAATCACGGGTTAACTTTGATTGGATCTTTCTTTTCCTTTGTTCAGACTAGTTTCAGAGAATTTGGGGAGGTGGGTTTGAGCACGTACACTTAGGGTATATAACGTTTTCACAAAAACCAGTCAGGGTCCTTGACTAAGAGGAGACTCTGCCTTGGGCCAGCCGGTGTATTAAGCTGCACTCCACTATCTGCATTGTCCTTCTGAGTGAGTTTGTTTCCCAGAACATATGGCTACAACATTTGGTGCATTGGTCAGGAAACTCCTCACTTTGAGGAGACAAATCCCATTTGGGACTACTCCAAGGCCTTGTAGCTTGAATCTTCTAGACAGGGGAAGATGCCTTGCCCTTCTGGAAGGATTCTGCATCTCAATGCCTGGAACTTTCACTTCAGCAAGTAGTGGATGGCAGCAGGGGAACTGAATGCTCAGGTGAGGGAAACCCACCCAACAGGGTGGAAGAGGGGACCTGATCGCCGCCCCCCCCCCCCCCCCCCCCCCCCCCCCCCCCCCCCCCCCCCCCCCCCCCCCCCCCCCCCCCCCCCCCCCCCCCCCCCCCCCCCCCCCCCCCCCCCCCCCCCCCCCCCC
>SJXQ01001019.1:93919-157592 GCA_006408695.1 Aepyceros melampus
GGAAGGGACTAGAAGGACCCAGACGAGCCTGGAATAGGCAAGTGACAGTGTTTGCTTGATACACAGGTTGACGAGCATATTAGGGCTTAGGGAGGAAATTTGTGAAGGTATTTAGGAGGTGCTGTCCATGCCATCTTGGGGAAAATTATTACCAAGCAATCGCCAGGGGATTTTTAGGAGAAGAAACTTGGTCTTTGTGTGCTCATATTCTGCCCTCCCCAAGGAGGTGTCCCATCTGCTATGAAATTCTTGACCCCCTCGGAATTGTCAGGTTAGAAGGAAGGGGATACGTAAGTGAGTACAAATTGGCTTTTCTTGAGATGGCCTGGGATGTGGGATATTTAACCCATTTGTGTTTTCATCCACACCTGATCAAGCCCACTAAGGCAGAATGGACTTTAAAAGTTAAGGGAGAAACAGTCTTGGACCACGTGGTGTTCTGGTTTGGCCATGCTGACTAGCAGGTGAAGACACGCTGATTCCCCTTCTCCCTCTGGGGTCTGGCAGGTAAGGCTCTTCTCATCCTGATTAGGAAAGAGGTGGAATGGCAATCTAAATGTTCATTGAGTGGAAATATCAGAAGTACATAGGGTACTGAGAACTTCATAGACAGAAAGAAAAGGAAAAGTTTAAGAAGATCTGAGAAGGTAAGCAAGATGGGGGCAGTGAATCTAAGGCAACTCTATTGGAATGCATGATTAAAAATTTAAGGAAGGGATTTGGAGGAAACTATGGGGTGAACATCATGCCTAACCATTCCCACATACTCTGTGAGGTCGAATGGCCCCCTGTGGGAGTAGAATGGCCACCAGAGGACACCATGAACTTAAAATTAGTGAAAGCAGTCTATACAGTAGTCACAGGAGAGCCGGGACACCCGGATCAATATCTATATATTGACTCATGGCTAGGGTTAGCTCAACACCCTCCTACTTGGACAAGCTTCTGTACCCAGAAGGGAAAGGGAAAAATATTAATAGCACAAAAATTGACTGATGATAAAAAAATAAATTCTACAGGATTTGGACGGGGATGACCTGACCCCTCCCCATACTGGATAATGATGCGCCTGCTTCCCAGTGCTCCACCAGGATCAGAGGCTGCCTTAACACCCGATCCAGTGCCAAGTGAAGTTCCTGCAGCAGCCGCTGCTCTTCGCCAGCTCTCCTGAAGATTGTAGAGCTGCCATTTCAGCAGGCTCTGATCCCAGCAATGGAGACCTCTGGCCAACACCCCCAGAATTCCACCTCAGCCAGACCTCCTAGATTGTATCCACCTCTCCGGATGAGTAGTGATTGGAAGGGAGAAGAAAACGGGAATTAGACAAAGGCTGTGCTCCACCAAGGAACAGGGGAAAGAACCCCACTATGGATGTCTCTCAGAGAGCTACCACAGCCTCCGGTTCAGGACGCATGTGGGCACTACCGTCAGCCCCCTGTAGCCTATTATTACCAGCCATTTTCCTCTACAGATACATTAAACTGGCAGAGACACACTCCACCATACTAGGGGGAGTCACAGGCCATGATTAGGCTAATGGAGACCATTTTTCAAACCCATCACCCTACATGGGATGACATATCCAATTACTAGTCTCCCTTTTCAGCACTGAGAAAAGACACAGGATCCTAACTGAGGCCAGAAAATGGTTAAGAGAAATGTCACCTGAGGGTACTGCAAACTGGCAGTGGTGGGCAGAACTAGCCACCCCTGGTTAGAGGCCCAATTGGACTGTAACACAGACAAAGGGAGGGGCCACCTGGAGAGATATCAGGGGGCTATTTTACAAGGCCTTAAGAGGAAGGCCTGAATATCTATGAGTATGGAAAAACCCTCTGAAGTGATTCAAAGGGAAACCAAATCACCCTCTGAGTTCTATGAAAGACTGTGTGAGGCTTACAGACTTTATACATCAATAGATCCAGAGGCTGCTGGGTCTCAGATGGCGGTAAATGCATCCTTTGTGTCTCAAGCCTACCCCAAAAATGTCAGATGGGGGACACCAAGTGATTCATGAATTTTTATACATCCCTGAATGCCCAGTACCTTTGTTGGGAAGAGACTTGCTGTCTAACTTGGGGGCACAAGTGGCGTTTACCCCCATGAAAGACCCATTCTTCGAGTGGACTCAACCACCTACTTATTCTTCCTCTCTGTAGCCCCTCAAGGTAAATGGAGGTTGCATGATCTCCTGGAAGGGAGACCTGGGAAGGCTACACAGTTGAGAGAGAGAGAGTTAACTCAATAATTCCCTGAGGTCTAGGCAGAAGGCAGTACCCCCCAGGCTTGCAAAACAAGTCCCACTGGTAATAGAACTCAAACCCAGTACAATTACATCAGCACTGCCTTGGGCCTTCCAGACTTTGCTAAGCCGTTAATTCTTTGCGTGACTGAAAAGGACAAGGTGGCTATGGGAGTGTTGTCCCAGACTATGGGGACATGGGACAGACCCATGGCTCATTGCTGGGGTCCAGCCCTGGTGGATCCAGGGTGATTTGAAGGGGAGATGGATAGGTGAGGAAAAACTTATTTATTTAGAAATATAAAAAGAGATTAGGAAGAAATAGTATAGTAGGAAAATTTAGTGGAGAAAAGAGGCTGAAAACTTGATTTGTGGAAAGCCAATAAAATCTCAGAACAAGAGATTTGCACCATCTACATTGGGCCACTGGCACCCGTTTGAATTTCAGAGAGTGCCCTGCCTTGGACTCTCTCTCAGGGAACTTAAAAGCCTGGACAAGTAAGTAGATTTGGCGAGCCTCCTCATTCCAGATGGGAATTCAGCCAGAAAAGGAGAGGGAGGGAGAGTGAGAAAGAGACACGGGGGGAGCCAGATTTCCAAGAAACTAGGTCGAGAGACTAGTCCAAGAAACTGGTCCATCCTTTATTGTTCAGAAGGCTTTTTATACTTTTGATAGTACATGGAGATCAATGGGTAACACAAAGTTATGCAGCGTTAGCAGCCCAGACTCTTATCAAAACTAGGCTTTTCTCTCTGCATACCTAGTTGTATACACAAGTCTTAGGTGATTTACATCATCTTCCGGCCAGAGGGCCAATTAATATTTTACGGCCCTTTTCTGATAAGGGTTTGTCAACCAGAAGACTTATTTGTGTTGTTCTTCCCAAAGTCTGGTGCCATTCTCAGAAAACACTAAATAAAGTTACATCCTTACATAGCAAAGAATCAGCAATTTATAACAAGTAAAAGGAGTACAGTGGTTTATAACAAAAGAAAAGTAATTAACTCAAAAGTCTAGTATTGCTAACATCAAAACTACTATATACCTTTTTCCATATCCTGATTACATTGATTAATATCCTCCCAGGTACCCAAAAGATAAAGAATATGGAGGCCTGGCAGCAATCATTGAGTCGACAGTGAAATCTGTCACCAATATGATTTTTAGCTCTTTAGAAAAGGCTCTGTATATTTAAGATGCTTTAAGCTTTGTGCCTTTTGCGGTTGGGGGGCTGTAAACAATTCACAAGCTGTAAAAAGTCCGGGGGAACCTGTTAGGCAAGTTAGAGAGTTATCAGAGGGGGTTTGGACTGAAGCATTCCTTTCAAATGCAGAAGACTGAAGCCCTAAATTAACTTTTTCCAGAGAGTGTCAGAAGAGTGGAAAGCACAGTGCAATAAGGCAGGCAGATTCTTGTTTTTTGGGGGGTAGATGCAGCAGCAGCAGCTCAGGCAGAGGACCCCTTGAGACCTGACTCGCCTTGCCCATCAGGTCTCTCCGCATGACGTTGTCATGGGTGTGATCTCCCGTGCTGGCTCCTGGCAGCTCATCTCCCGAAACCACTGGACAGTGTTGCCACTGGGTGGCTGGGATGCTTATGTTGTAGTTGCCTTACTGGTCCAGGAGGCAACCAAGGTGACTTTGGGCCAAGATTTGATTGTGAAAGTCCTGCATGAAGTCAACACTCTCCCATGAGGGGAACCCCATCAATGGCTGCCAACATCCCAGATTACTCAATACCAGGGACTATTATGTGAGAACCCCCATGTTACTATTGAGCCTTGTCAGGCCCTGAATCCGGCCACTCTCCTTCCTTTGGGAGAAGGTGGGCTCTCACATGATTGTAAGTAAATATGCCAGCAGACTTGACTTGAGAGACCAGCCAATCCCAGACCCAGATTTGGTCCTGTACACCAATGGCACCAGCCTGGTGAAACAAAGACAATGACTGTCAGGATATGCAATAGTTATGGAAGAACTGGTCTGCTCAACAGGCCGAACTATATGCTGTAATCCAGGCCCTCCAGCTCTCAAAAGGTAAGCAGACAAACATTTACATGGACTCCAGGTATGTTTTTGCCACACTACATGTACACAGGATTTGTATAAGGAGAGAGGTCTTTTGACAGCTAGTGAAAAAGATATTAAAAATAAGGAAGAAATTAAAACCCTATTAGATGCTGCCTGGGAACCAGAAAGGGTTGCAGTCATACACTGCTGAGGACATCAAAAAGAGGATACCCCCCTGGGCTCGGGGAACAGACTGGCAGATAAGACCGCTAAACAAGCAGCTGAGGGCTTGGGGGTGACAGGTGAAGCCCCTATTAAAGCTCTCGTATTGGCGGAGCTGCCTGAGCTAATGCTGGACTTTCCAAAATACACTGAAGCCCAAAACCAACTAGCCAAGCAGAAGGGGCCATCAAGACTGAAAAGGGATGGTGGGAATTGCCAAGTGGCAAATTATTGGTACTGAGGAGCTGGCACCCACTCTGGTAACCCAAAGACACCTAGTGACCACCTAGGCCATAATAAACTGGAAGAGCTAATTTGAAAATATTTCTTGGTTCCTTGCCTCTCTTCCCTATGCAGGACAAAATCTCAGCACTGCACTGCCTGCTCACAGGTCAATGCTGCCTCTCGGGACAGATAGAAACCTCCAGGAATTCAGCTAAAAGGCACGCTACCCTTCGAACACCTTGAAGTGGACTTCACTGAAATGAAACCTCACCGCCAGTATCATTACCTGCTGGTCATGGTATGTATGTTCTCGGGATGAGTAGAAGCTTCTCCTACCCAGACTGAAAGAGCATAAAAAGCAGCCCAGTGCCTGCTTAGGGAGAAGTTCCCAGATTTGGATTTCCTGTAAGCATTGGATCGGACAATGGCCTGGCTTTCATAGCTGATTTACTATAACAAGTAAGCAAAACTTTAAACATCAAGTGGAAATTACATACAGCATATAGGCCCCAGAGTTCTGGGATGGTGGAAGGAACCAACTGGATACTTAAAGAGACACTCTCCAAGTGGATCATAGAGATTGACTGTTCCTGGGTGGGCTTGTTTCCGACGGCTCTGCTCAGACTCAGGATGACCCCACAGTCCCATGGCTATTCTCTGTACGAAATTGTGTATGGGAGGCACCCTCCCATAATAAAACAGCTGTCAACAAAGTTGCCTCAGGTAAGGGGAGATGAGATTTCACAGCAGATGGAAAAACTGGGTAAGGTAATAAATCAGGTAACTAAGTTTGTACAAGAAATGGTGCCATTCCCCCTTGGGGAAGAGATTCACGAATTTTTGCCTGGGGATCAGTTGTGGGTCAAAGACTGGAAACACAGCTCATTGGCCCCAGATTGGAAGGGTTCATGTACTGTTGTTCTAACCACCTCTACAGCAGTTAAAGTTGCAGGTGTCACTCCCTGGATCCCCACATGAGGATAAAGAGAACATGCCATGCAGACCCAGAAACTGCTGAGTGGACTGTGAAGAGGGACCCCACTGACCCTCGAGATACTAAGATCATCCTTAAGAAGAAGAAGAAGGAAAAGAAGATCCCAGACAAGCCCCTTCAAGATGAAGCCGCATAATCAACTCCTGCTGCTTGGCCTCATTAACGTGATTTTGAATTTAACTTCTGTTTCGACTCAGGACAATGTTTTCACCTCATGGGCACATTGCTACCTGGACTTCGGCAACACCTCCAACTGCTGGGTATGTGGGGCTCTGCCTCTGTCTGTGATGGATGGACTTCCTTGGTGGGTGTCACTGCTCCACCAAGGAGATTTTAAACCACTCTGCTATTTTCTGGAATGACAAAAAGAGACTTTCCTTTCTCTTGTCCATCATAATCTCTCCCTGCTCTCTTGGTATAAGCCAGACCTACAGTCAATAGACTTGGGTCATGGGGTTACATTTGATGTAAACACCAGTTTCATAGGAGTAACAAAAGCCTATCAGTTCAGTTGAGTCGCTCAGTCGTGTCCGACTCTTTGTGACGCCATGAATCACAACACACCAGGCCTCCCTGTCCATCACCAATTCCCAGAGTTCACTCAAACATACGTCCATCGAGTCCGTGATGCCATCCAGCCATCTCATCCTCTGTCGTCCCCTTCTCCTCCTGCCCCCAATCCCTCCCAGCATCAGAGTCTTTTCCAATGAGTCAACTCTTCACATGAGGTGGCCAAAGTACTGGAGTTTCAGCTTTAGCATCATTCCTTCCAAAGAAATCCCAGGGTTGATCTCCTTCAGAATGGACTGGTTGGATCTCCTTGCAGTCCAAGGGACTCTCAAGAGTCTTCTCCAACACCACAGTTCAAACGCATCAATTCTTCAGCGCTCAGTCTTCTTCACAGTCCAACTCTCACATCCATACATGACTACTGGAAAAACCATAGCCTTGACTAGACGGACCTTAGTCAGCAAAGTAATGTCTCTGCTTTCAGGCCCGTCCTAAGCAGTGCATTCCGTGCCTCCCTGTTCAGCCCCTGCTTGCTCGTCGTGATGGACGTGTCTGGGTTACTTCTCCACTGGGAGTTGCCATTAGGTGCGTAATCTGTGGGTTTTATTTATGTTTTTACTTTTTTATTGTTACCCTCTGAGATTCTAAAACTCCCCACAAACCCTCCAGTGAGAGGGTTTCCTGGTGTTTGGAAACTTCTCCTCTTTTAAGACTCCCTCCCCAGGATTGGTCTCCATCCCTAACTCTTTTGTCTCTCTTTTTATCTTTTATATTTTGTCCTACCTCCTTTCCACAACAATGGGCTGCCTTTCTGGGTGCCTGGTGTCCTGGTGTCCTCCGCCAGCATTCAGAAGTTGTTTTGTGGTATTTGCTCAGTTCAAATAATCTTTTGATGAATTTGTGGGAGAGAAAGTGGTCTCCCATCCTATTCCTCTGCCATCTTAGGACTGCACCCTACTTTTTGGTTCTTTAGATTCTTATTAAATATGCACATGCTTATATGCATCATAAACACACAGTCATAGAAGTGCCTCTGAGGTCACTGCTGTTACAAGGAAAATAGATTGGAGGAAGTTGGTGGCTTTCAAGAACACCTCCAACAATGGCTCCTTTATTAAAATGTCTACTGATCACATAGTATGTGCTCAGTCTTTTGTCCTCTGACTTGCTCAGCTCTATGCTTATAACTAAACAACGAAGACAGCCTAGTCAATCAGGCAGATTAAATTTCTTTCAATGGCAAAAGAAATGGACCAATGGGAGGCACAGCTTCAGGCATCATGCTGGCATCCTGGGCTCATGTATTGTCATTAGCTAAGTGAACTCTCACCTAGGAAACCACACTTTAGAAAACACAGACACAGTAGTATGCCAGGTAGCAAAATTATAAGCAGTATCCCAAAGAGGCAAAGAAAAATGAAACTCCTTTATTTTCCTCTGAGTGGGGCAATCACAATTTATACCTGTTGTATCAGTGTCCCAGCTGCCCTAACATTTCCCCCAGGAAATCACCCTCCTGATGACTTTTTAAGTATTGTTACCTAGAAGCACATAGTACAGTGGTTCTCTAGCAGTTTTGCATAGAAATTCCGTTTTCCAACTACTTTCAGCCCTTGTTAACTGCCATTTGGCTTTCTGTGGGTTTAAATAGTTAATTTTTTTTTTTTTTTTTAGTAAAAAATGCTTAAAAAAAAAATCATTACTTGCCCATACCAAGCAGCTTGTGAGGTCTTAGTTCCCCAACAGGTAACTAAGGAATTAGTTAGGAATTGAACCTGGGCCCTTGGAAAGGAGAGATGGAGTCCTAACCATCTCTCGATAAAGGACCGCCAGGGAATTCCTGGGTTTAACTACTTTAGATACTACCTCATGTAAGTGGGATTGTGCAGTTTTCATCTTTCTGTGACTGGCTTATTTCAGTAGCAAAAATGTCCATAAGGTTCATCCATGTAGTTGTATATAGTAAATTTCCTTCTTTTAAAAGACTGAATAATATTCCACTGTGTATATATGTGTATTTGCCACATTTTCTTAACCTACATATCTGTTGATGGATATTTGGCTTATTCCCATGTCTTGGCCTTTGTGAATAATGCTACAATGAACCTGGGAGTGCAATATTTATTTGAGATCTTGAATTTAATTCTTTTAGATAAATACCCAGAAGTGGAGCACTGGATCATATGGCAATTGTATTTTGCAATTTTGGGGTATAAGGTGATATGTCAGTGTGGTTTTGCTTTGTATTTATCTGATAATTATTGATATTGAATACACTTTATGTACCTGTTTGCCATTTTTATATCTTCTTTGGAGAATTGTTTGTTCAGGTCCAATGCTTATTTTTAATTGTGATACTTGTTTTTTTTTTTTTTTTTGATATGGAGGCATAGGAATTCCTTTTATATTTTGTGTATTTCTTATCAGATATGTGGTTTGAAGATATTTTCCCATTTTATATGTGATACTTTCACTCTATTTATGGTTTCCTTTGCTATACAGAAGCTTTTTGTTTTATGTTGTCCTGCTTGTTACTTTTGCTTTTGTTGCCTATGCATTAGGTGTAATATGCAAGAAATCATTGCCAAAACCGATGTCATACAGTTGCCCTTCTATGTTTCCTTCTAATAATTTTACAGTTTCAGGCATTGAGTTTCAATCTTTAATCTATTTTGAATTGTTTTTTGTGTGTGTTTTAAGATAAATATCAAATTTCATTGTTTTTCATCTATATGTGCAGTGGTTCACAACACCATTTATGGAAGAGATCATTTTTCCCCATTGTGCATTCCTGGCACCCTTGTTCAAGATCAGTTGGCTGTATGTGTGTTTTCTGGGCTCTATTCTTTGCCACTGGTCTATATGTCTGCTTGTCAGTACCATAATGTTTTAATTACTGCAGCTTTGTAATATGTTTTGAAATGAGGAGATGTGGTGCCTCCAGCTTTGTTTTTATTTTCTCAAGATTGTTTTGGCTGGTCAGAGTCCTTTGTAGTTGCATGTGGTTTTTAGGATCATTTTTCTAGTTCTGTAAAAATATGTACCTAAATCCTAATAAAAGCCTCTTGATGAAAGTGAAAGAGGAGAGTGAAAAAGTTGGCTTAAAGCTTAACATTCAGAAAATGAAGGTCATGGCATCTGGTCCCATCACTTCATGGGAAATAGATGGGGAAACTGTGGAAACAGTGTCAGACTTCATTTTTTGGGGCTCCCAAATCACTGCAGATGGTGATTGCAGCCATGAAATTAAAAGACGCTTACTCCTTGGAAGAAAAGTTATGAGCAACCTAGATAGCATATTCAAAAGCAGAGACATTACTTTGCCAACTAAGGTCCGTCTAGTCAAGGCTATGGTTTTTGCAGTAGTCATGTATGGATGTGAGAGTTGGACTGTGAAGAAGGCTGAGCACTGAAGAATTGATGCTTTTGAACTGTGGTGTTGGAGAAGACTCTTGAGAGTCCCTTGGACTGCAAGGAGATCCAACCAGTCCATTCTGAAGGAGATCAGCCCTGGGATTTCTTTGGAAGGAATGATGCTAAAGCTGAAACTCCAGACTTTGGCCACCTCATGTGAAGAGTTGACTCATTGGAAAAGACTCTGATGCTGGGAGGGATTGGGGGCAGGAGGAGAAGAGGACAATAGAGGATGGGATGGCTGGATGGCATCACTGACTTGATGGACGTGAATCTGAGTGAACTCCGGGAGTTGGTGATGGACAGGGAGGCCTGGCATGCTGCGATTCATGGGGTTGCAAAGAGTCGGACATGACTGAGTGACTGAACTGAACTTAAATCCTAATAGGATTTAGATAGGAACTGCATTGACTGTTTATATCAGTTTCCATAGTATGAATATTTTTAACAGTGTTAGTCTTCCAATTCATGAAAGTGAGTTATAGTTCTACTTATTTGTGTCTTTTATAAGTTTTTAATCAATGTTTTGCAGTTTTCACTGTATGTCTTTCCCTTCTGTGATTCATTCTTTTCCTCTATTTTATCTTTCCTTGATTTCCCTTTGGGGTTCTCACTGTTAGTGTATAGAAACATAACTGTAATGGTTCTCAGCAGTGTCTCTGGGTTCAGCAATAGGAAAATAGGGAAGGTAGTGAGGAGCCTGGTAGGCTGCAGTCCATGGAGTCACTAGGAGTTGGACACGACTGAGCAATTTCACTTTCACTTGCTTGCATTGGAGAAGGAAATGGCAACCCACTCCAGTGTTGTTGCCTGGAGAATCCCAGGGATAGTGGAGCCTGGTGGGCTGCTGTCTCTGGGGTCACACAGAGTCAGACACAACTGAAGCAACTTAGCAGCAGCAGCAGCAGCAGCAGTGATGATTGCTAGTGCCAGGAGTGTACACAGGCTTAGCTGTGGGGCTGTAGGTGAATGCACAGGGCAGTGGTGTATGCATCGTGGCAAGGGCAGGGCTTGTGTTAGGATCTGTAGATGATCGCAGGCACAAGTTCAGTTGCTGAGGTCAGAGCTGGTGGCATGTGCATGCCTGGCTTCAGGACCAGGACTAGCTTTGCTGCATGTATGATGGCTGTGCTGAGTTCCAAGGGGGCACTAGCTGTCATGGTGTTTGGGAGGGTGGAAGGACTCATTACCAGGAGTTTGAGACCTTTAAACCTGTGGGACCCTCTGTGGCAAGAGCTGTGGGCAGATTCAGTGGTTGTGCTGGTTGTTGGTTTCCTCCACAGTTGTCCCTCATTTTACTTTGCACTGCTGTGTTGATGCAGCTTCTTAAGTGGACTCCAGAACTCTATCAGAGCTGTTTTATTCACATCTGTCTGTCCAATTGTTGTTTTCATTGTGGGGATTAGAGAGTGGAATCTCCTATGAAACCATCTTGCTGACATTATTCTCTGTATACATTTTAGAGTCAGTTTGTTACTTTGTACAGACTTCTTGTTGGCATTTGAATCAGGGCTGTGTTGAAACTGAAGATCAATAGAATTGAAAATTTAACAATATTAAGTCCTTCAATATAGAATCATGGTATATGTCTCCATTTATTTAAGACTTATTTCTCTGAGAAATTAATATTTTATAGTTTCCATTTTACACATCTTACACATATTTTATTAATTCCCTACTTTGGAAGAAAAATTATGACCAGCCTAGACAGCATATTGGGCAATGGCACCCTACTCCAGTACTCTTGCCTGGAAAATCGCATGGACAGAGGAGCCTGGTAGGCTGCAGTCCATGGGGTCGCTAAGAGTCGGACACGACTGAGTGACTTCCCTTTCACTTTTCACTTTTGTGCATTGGAGAAGGAAATGGCAACCCACTCCAGTGTTCTTGTCTGGAGAGTCCCAGAGACAGAGGGGCCTGGTGGGCTGCCGGCTATGGGGCCGCACAGAGTTGGACACGACTGAAGTGACTTAGCAGCAGACAGCATATTAAAAAGCATAGACATTACTTTGCCAACAAAGATCCGTCAAGTCAAAGCTATGGTTTTTCCAGTAGTCATGTATGGATGTGAGAGTTGGACTGTAAAGAAAGCTGAGTGCCAAAGAATTGATGCTTTTGAACTGTGGTGTTGGAGAAGACTCTTGAGAGTCCCTTGGACTGCAAGGAGATCCAACAAGTCCATCCAAAGGAAATCAGTCCTGAATGTTCTTTGGAAGGACTGATGCTGAAGCTGAAACTCCAATACTTTGGCCACCTGATGCAGAGAACTGACTCATTTGAAAAGACCGTGATGCTGGGAAAGATTGAAGGCAGGAGGAGAAGGGGACAACAGAGGATGAGATGGCTGGATGGCATCACCAACTCAATGGACATGAGTTTGACTAAATTCCAGGAGCTGGTGATGGACAGGGAGCCTTGGTGTGCTATGGTCCAAGGGGTCACAAAAAGTTGGACATGATTGAGTGACTGAACTGAACCGCAATATTTTATGTTTTTATATGTATTATGGATGATGTTGTTTTAGTCACTAAGTGGTGTCTAGCTCTTTGGGACCCTATGGACTGTAACTCACTAGGCTCCTCTGCCCATGGAATTCTCCAGGCAAGAATACTGGAGTGGGTTGCTGTTTTCCTCTAGGGGATCTCCCTGACCCAGGGATGGGACTTGTGTCTCCAGTATCTCTGCACTGGCAGGCAAATTCTTTACTGCTGAGCCACCTGGGAAACCATTATGGAAGATATTTTATTTTAATTTTCAATTAATGATTTTTATATATTGGAATTAAGTATGGAATATATTTTTTATAGAATCCAGTGCTTGATTTTTACATATTGACTTGTATTTTGCAATATGCTCAGCTCACTTATATGCATAATGGTGTTATTGTAGATTCTTTTGGATTTTCTCTGTATATTATTATTTACTCTGTATATTTAATGTTTTCTATGAATGAAGACAGTTTGATTTCTTCCCTTCCAACTGTACTTCATTTTTATTTTTTCTTGCCTTATTGCACCTCCAAGAGCTTACAGTCCAATGTTGTATAACCTTAAGAGGAAAAATTCAGTCTTTGATCATTAAATGCAGTGTTAGCTGAAGTCTTCCTTGTTATTTTTGATGCTTTCTATTAGATTGAGAAAGTTTTCTTTTACTACTATTGTACTGAAAGGCTTAATGAATGTTGATTTTTTTCAATTTCTTTTCTGGTGTTTTGATATTTTACATACACTTTCACCCCCTCCTTTTCAGTGTGTATTTCTTTCTTACTCTTTTGCTTCACTGGTCAGAACTGCCAGGAAAATGTTCCAGAAAAATCATGAAAATGGACATCTTTGCCTTCTCAATTTTAGGAGGAAAGCATTCAATCTTTCACCATTAATTTTCATGTCAATTGTAGGGTGTGTGGGCTTCAGTAGTAGCAGCACATGGGCTCATTAGTTGTGGCTTGTGGGCTCTGGAGTTTGGAATCAGTTGTTGTGGCACACGAGCTTAGTTGTCCACAGTATGTGGAATTTTTGCAACCCAGGGATCACACCTGTATCTCCGTGCATTGGCAGGGAGACTCCCATCCCTGGACTACCAGGGAAGTTTGATATTCTTAATTCTTAAGCTATTTTCTACTTCACTGATATCAGACTCTCTTTTCTTACTGTATTACTTAGTAAATATAGTAGTGTTTAGTAGAAGTAGTGATTCAAGCATCATTACCCTATTTCTTATTTTAAATGTAGTGCTTGTAACATTTTACCATCAAATATGTTGTTTTTGTGTGTTTTGTTTTTAAATGACTATCATGCTTACAAAGACCTCCTTTATTCCCATTTTTTCCAGCTTTTTAAAAATACAAGAAATGCTAAAGGAATTATCTAGGCTGAAGGGATAGAATCCTAAAGAGAAAATCAAATATGCAAGAAGTAATAAAGAGTACTAGAAATGGTAGATGTGTCTGTAAACATATATTTAAAATTTAATTTCTATAAAAATGTATTAATTGCTAAGATGGAATAATGTAAATGTTTTATGAGGCTTACACATAAAAGTGAAATCTAAGACAATGTACCAAAGGCATGAGAAAAACATGTTTTTCAAAGATTCTTACATTGTACATAAAATGGTATAATATTGACTTAACAATGACAAGTAAAAAATGCATACCGTAATGTATAGAGAATCATATGAATTTTTAAAAGAGGTATAATTAAAATACAATAAAGGAGATAAAGTGGAAAAAATAAAAATAATCACAAATAGTTGTTTAGTATTATAAAACTTTTTTTTTTCCTTCACCAAGAAAGATGATCACACATTTTTTCTGCTTTTAATGTCTACATGTTACTGAACTTGGCCTGGGTCTGCTTACTCATACAAAAAAGGTGAATTTTTTGGATTCTTTAATATTTGAAGTTCCTAGGGATGGAGTTCTAAACTTGCTTTAATATTTTGAAGGCACTTCTCTGTTATGTTCTAGCTTGCAGTGATGTCATTCAAATTACTTATATTTCAAATGAAATCAGTTTTGAACCATGAAGTGTAGTTCCAGGGTCCATATTCTTACCTATTACATCGCACTGGTTCTCTTACTTCCTCTTGGGGGATGTAGACTTGAATGCAGGTGTTCTGTGAATGAAAGAGGTGGGGAAGTGAGATTAGAGAATTCAGTGATTCCACATAAGAAGTTTCACACCAATGCCTCTTTTCAGCTGTGCAAATTTATTTACTGTTACCCACTGCACTGCCCAGTGCCTCTGAAGCCCAAACCTCTTTGGAAAAATGGCTCTGTTTGGTTTATTACGCATGTCTTTCTCTGCCTGGAGTCACCATGTCTTTCTGTGCTTTCTTTGGTCTGAGAATGTGTTATACTCCATCATCTGGGGATAAGTTTATATTGTTTAGAAAAGACCCTGATACTGGGAAAATTGAAGGCAGGAGGAGAAGGGGATGACAGAGGACGAGATGGTTGGATGGTGTCACTGACTCAATGGACATGAGTTTGAGCAAGCTCTAGGAGATGGTCAAGGACAGGGAAGCCTGAGTGACTGAACAACAACAACAGCTGCACTTCCCAGTGCCTCTGAAGCCTAACGCTTTGTGGAATTGTGTAGGAAAAATGGGTTCTGTCTGATTTATTATCCATTTCTTTCTCTGCCTGGAGTCACCACATCTTTCTGTGCTTTCTCTGCTCTGACTGCTGCTGCTGCTGCTAAGTCACTTCAGTCGTGTACAACTCCGTGCGACCCCATAGACGGCAGCTACCAGGCTCCCCTGTCCCTGGGATTCTCCAGGCAAGAACACTGGAGTGGGTTGCCATTTCCTTCTCCAATGCATGAAAAGTGAAAGGGAAGTCACTCAGTCGTGTCTGACTCTTAGCGACCCCATGGACTGTAGCCTACCAGGCTCCTCCGCCCATGGGATTTTCCAGGCAAGAGTACTGGAGTGGGGTGCCATTGCCTTCTCCGTCTCTGCTCTGAGGATGTGTTATATTCCATCATCTGGGCATAAGTTTATATTGTTTTCTGTTATTGTGGGGTCATACTCCTAAAATTCACTACTATCTTTCTTTCCTCATGGCATTCTGAGAAGGAGAGGAGAAAGAGAAATTTATTTTTGACATTTTATTTTCTACTCCAAAGCAATCAGTTTAGAGGTAGAATATTTTCTAGGCCCGTGCTTATACAGTGAGCACATTTCACACCACACATCTGTGCACCATATCACACTGTTGTGCAAAGTCTACCTAGACTTTGGTGACCAATCTGCATCCTGCATTGACTTACTCTCTTTGGCCTCTTTCAGGGTCTCCCGCCTACCCCCCCCTTTTTTTTTTTAAATTCTATCTAATTATCTATGTATTTATTTTCAGTTCTTTGGGTTGTGGCATGCGGGATCTTTGTTGTGGCATGTGAGATCTTCACTGTGGCAGCTTGTGGGGTTTTGTTGTGGCCCACAGGCTTCTCTCTCAGTTCAGTTTAGTTGCTCAGTCATGTCCGACTCTTTGGGACCCCATGAATCGCAGCATGCCAGGCCTCCTTGTCCATCACCAACTCCCAGAGTTCACTCAAGAGTCATGTCCGAGTCAGTGATGCCATCCAGCCATCTAACCCTCGGTCGTCCCCTTCTCCTCCTGCCCCCAATTCCTCCCAGCATCAAAGTCTCTTGCAATGAGTCAACTCTTTGCACGAGGTGGCCAAAGTACTGGAATTTCAGCTTTAGCATCGTTCCTTCCAAAGAAATCCTAGGGCTGATCTCCTTCAGAATGGACTGGTTGGATCTCCTGCAGTCCAAGGGACTCTCAAGAGTCTTCTCCAACACCACAGTTCAAAAGCATCAATTCTTTGGCACTCAGCCTTCTTCACAGTCCAATTCTCACATCCATACATGACCACTGGAAAAACCATAGCCTTGACTAGACAGACCTTAGTTGGCAAAGTAATGTCTTTGCTTTTGAATATGCTATCTAAGTTGCTCATAAATTTTCTTCCAAGGAGTAAGTGTCTTTTAATTTCATGGCTGCAATCACCATCGGCAGTGATTTTAGAGCCCCCCAAAATTAAGTCTGACACTGTTTCCGCTGTTTCTCCATCTATTTCCCATGAAGTGATGGGACCGGATGCCATGATCTTCGTTTTCTGATTGTTGAGCTTTAAGCCAACTTTTTCACTCTCCTCTTTTACTTTCATCAAGAGGCTTTTGAGGTCTTCTTCACTTTCTGTCATAAGAGTGGTGTCATCTGTATATACGAGTTTATTGATATTTCTCCCGGCAATCTTGATTCCAGCTTGTGTTTCTTCCAGTCCAGCATTTCTCATGATGTACTCTGCATAAAAGTAAATAAGCAAGGTGACAATATACAGCCTTGACGTACTCCTTTTCCTATTTGGAGCCAGTCTGTTGTTCCATGTCCAGTTCTAACTGTTGCTTCCTGACCTGCATACAGATTTCTCAACAGGCAGGTCCACTGGAGAAGGGAATGGCAAACCACTTCAGTATTCTTGCCTTGAGAACCCCATGAACAGTATGAAAAGGCAAAATGATAGGATACTGAAAGAGGAACTCCCCAAGTTGGTAGATGCCCAATATGCTACTGGACGTCAGTGGAGAAATAACTCCAGAAAGAATGAAGGGATGGAGCCAAAGCAAAAACAATACCCAGCTGTGGATGTGACTGGTGATAGAAGCAAGGTCTGATGCTGTAAAGAGCAATATTGCATAGGAACCTGGAATGTCAGGTCCATGAATCAAGGCAAATTGGAAGTGGTCAAATAGGAGATGGCAAGAGTGAATGTCAACATTCTAGAATCAGTGAACTAAAATGGACTGGAATGGGTGAATTTCACTCAGATGACCATTATATCTACTCCTGCGGGCAGGAATCCCTCAGAAGAAATGGAATAGCCATCATGGTCAACAGAAGAGTCCGAAATGCAGTACTTGGATGTAATCTCAAAAACGACAGGATGATCTCTATTCATTTCCAAGGCAAACCATTCAGTATCACAGTAATCCAAGTCTATGCCCCAACCAGTAACGCTGAAGAAGCTGAAGTTGAACGGTTCTACGAAGACCTACAAGATCTTTTAGAACTAACACCCAAAAAGGATGTCCTTTTCATTATAGGGGACTGGAATGGAAAAGTAGGAAGTCAAGAAACACCTGGAGTAACAGGAAAATTTGGCCTTGGAAAACAGAATGAAGCAGTGCAAAGACTAATAGAGTTTTGCCAAGAAAATGCACTGGTCATAGCAAACACCCTCTTCCAACAACACAAGAGAAGACTCTACACATGGACATCACCAGATGGTCAACACCAAAATCAGATTGATTATACTGTTTGTAGCCAAAGATGGAGAAGCTCTATACAGTTAACCAAAACAAGACTGGGAGCGGACTGTGGCTCAGATCATGAACTCTTTATTGCCAAATTCAGACTTAAATTGAAGAAAGTAGGGAAAACCGCTAGACCATTCAGGTATGACCTAAATCAAATCCCTTATGATTATACAGGGGGCTTCCCTGGTGGCTCAGAGGTTAAAGCATCTGCCTGCAATGTGGGAGACCTGGGTTCAATCCCTGAGTAGGGAAGATCCCCTGGAGAAGGAAGTGGCAACCCACTCCAGTATTCTTGCCTGGAGAATCCCATGGATGGAGGAGCCTGGCGGCTACAGTCCACGGTGTTGCAAAGAGTCGGACACGACTGAGCAACTTCACTTTCACTTTCATGATTATACAGTGGAAGTGAGAAATAGATTTAAGGGTCTAGATCTGATAGATAGAGTGCCTGATGAACTATGGAATGAAGCTTCTCTCTAGTTGTGGTAATAGGTTTTATTTGCCCCATGGTGTATATCACCAAGTTTGCAGACCAGGGATCAACCTGCATCCCATTTGAAGGTGGATTCTTAACCTGGTCAGCACAGAGGTCCCATCAGGGTTGCTCTTAATTCTGACTTCCTCAATAATCTTGGGCATTTCTTTAATTTTTTTCTCCTGGATGTCTAGACCAAAGCCATATAGGTATTACTGATTTTCTTATTATTCCTTCCACACCTCACCTGAAACAGTGTAGGATGGGCTCTCCTGGATTTAGCATGGAAGATGCTCCTGAGTCTGGATCAGTCCTGTGTGTCTGCTCAGAGCTGGCTTTGTGGTGGAAGCAGTGATGATGTGAATCTGGGCTTCTCCTGCTGTCATCAGCAGGGCCTCTTCACCTGACTGTGCTGTGTTGGCCGTGCTAGTTTCTGTGCCCCAGCTGCCCACATGCATGGGCCTGTGTGCAGCTCTGCAGGCTTTACAAGTGAGGCCTGTTTGTCTATCCAAAGTAGTGAGTTTGCAGTTACCTCAGTAATCTGGGAATGGACATGACAAATCCATCCATGTGTTTTCTATGCTGTCCTTCAGAGTGGAAGTTGTGTTTCTGTCAACTCTTTGCTGTGCTGAGCACCTCTCAGGATCTGCTGAGCTGTGTGCCTTCCTCAGGTACCCTCTTGGGGCACATAGAACATCAGACCCTACTATGTGAACCCCTTCAGGTGCCTGGTTTTCAAGCCCTGGATGGGTATCCTGTATTCTTAGTCCATGAGCATGGCCAGCCTAAGGATGAGGGTAGATATGTCATAACTTTAGAAGAGTAGTCAGTGTTATACAATATTTTGAAAAAGGAATTGAATAGAAATTTCCAGGTTAAATGGTAACAATGAAGCAGCACGTGTATCCATGCAGCTTTTTATTGCATTCATGTTGTCTCATATTGCTCAGTTTTCCTTGTTGGAGACTTGTCTCAGTCCTGTTGCCTCTGTCCTGGCACCCAGAGCTTGCTTTCATCTCTCTCTCTGAGTATCTGGTCCCTGGACTTGATCAGTGGGGCAATGTGTGCTTCTGCCTGGATTCCCACATGGATTCCTATGGGCTGGGATAGGGATGCACCCTCAAAATACCTTGTCAGGACAGTTTGGGAATATCTCAGTGCAAGGTCCATAGAGAAATACACGGACAAAGAGCATCTCCCTCCCTGACCCAGGTTCCTGTTCTCTGTGTAGGGTAGTGCTGCCTCTGAAGAGTCAACTATGGTATCCCTCTGCCTTCCTCCTGCTGCCTTCACTGAGCATCCTCCTCTTGAATTCTTGTCCTTCCTGATCAGGCAGATGGACATAGGACATTAGGAGACTATGTGTTCCCAACAGAGACCCATACACAGGAACTTGGGGGCAGGTAGGTAATTAGGGAGGCGATATCAGGTGCTTTTCACTTTCATGCATTGGAGAAGGAAATGGAAACCCATTCCAGTGTTCTTGCCTGGAGGATCCCAGGGACGGGGGAGCCTGGTGGGCTGCCGTCTATGGGGTCGCACAGAGTTGGACACGACTGAAGTGACTTAGCAGCAGCATCAGGTGCTTAAGAGAGGAACTAAGGACAGTGAACACCAAAGTGAGGAAGGCCAAGGAAGTGGGCAGGTGGGGCCCTAGGCCACTGGGTGCCTTGAGAGAGTGTGTGGCGCTCACCTCTGAGGAGACCCACCAGCAGTCAAGGAAGCTGGGGTCTGTAGGGTTGCCCTGTGGGCATGAATCCCCACAGTTTTCACTGAGCCTACCAGTGGTTCAGCAAGCTCCCAGGTGCTGGAGAAATCCACCAAGCAGGTAGGGGAGTTGCAGATGTTTGAGGAGGGGAGTGTCTGCAGTGGGGATTATCCCACAGCTGCAGGTGAACTCAGGTTGGCCTAGGTGGCGGTGAGGTGGGGCTTCTGTGATCTCAGAGGAAGAGTCATGTGAGAATCAGAGATCAAACGCCACAAGTTTTTGACATTTACCTTCCCACCTCTTTGAGGTTTCGATATCAGACAGAAAAGGATTTGGGAGAAATCAGATGCGCCTTTTCTGCTAACCTCAGATTAGATAAGGGTGCTGTAGATTGGAGGAAGGCAGGGAGAGGGGAGGTGGCAGTGGGCAATGTGGAGGTGTCTCCCCAGCAGCCCCAGGGAGCTCTGTGCAGCTGAGCAAGAGCCAGGAGACAGACTCTGTCCCTCCCAGGAGGACCAACTGCCCCTCACCCATTTCTGCTGCAACTTTGGATGGGTCGCTGTCACATCTGTATGCTTACTGCAGAGTAGGGTGAGTCTATATTCAAGACCTTGTAAGAAGCATCTAACTCATCTGAGGGCAAATGTCCTTTCAGAAGGCCTGGAGTTTTTACATCAGTTGTGTGGAGGTGACATGGAATACACATCCTGTGTCAGATAATGAGAAGGGTCCTTGCCCCAGGACCTGCTCACACCCACTCACCTTAGCTCCCACAGAGGCAGGTCTCCATCTTAGAAGAGCCCCTCGCCAGACCCTTGTTGGGGTGGAGTGGTGGGCAGAGACAAGGGACGGTGTCACTCTGGGCAAGGAGACCTCCCCCACGTGCCTCAGGGCCCCCTCCACAGGGAGAAGCAGCAGCTCTGGATCACCTTGGGGACCTGTCCTAAGCCTCCTCACCGTGAGGACCTTAGAGATTCCCTGACCTAGACCCAGTCCTATGGGATAAGCCTAGCAGACACTTTTCTGGAGGGGAGCTGTCGGGTGGGAAGAAGCTCTTAGAGAAGTCAGGTGAAGAAGAATGGGACAGTGTGAACATGGGGCCAGTTTCGTGTGCAGGCAGCAGAGAAACAGGAGGAGTAAGAAGCCCCAGGACCCTGCATGTCCACTCTGACTTTGAGACCCAACTTAGTATGTTTATGTGGAAACAATTGAGTCCACAACTGGGAGTTTGGATTTGGGATAAACTGAGGCCTAAGGAGTGACTGAGTTTAGCTGGTGGACCTTGACCTGTTGTTCTTCCTCTCATGTCAGGCACTTAGGATAGGGGCCCCTTCTCACTCATTATTTTACTTTGGTCTCACCTCAGCCTTGGGACTGGAGGTGGTTAGATTTTGTAAACAGGAACCAGAGGCCCAAAGAAGGACTGTAACATGTGCACAGTCACAGGGTGAGTTAGCTGAGCTCGTCTCCCCAGCATGGACAAGTGGGAGAAGCTGTGTCTCTTCAGCAGACGCTTTACCTCCTCCAAGCCTCAGATTCTCCCTTGTAAGACAAGGATGATTACTCGTACCCCTCAAGGTTGCTCGGAAGCTGAAATTTGTTGGATGATGCTCATATCCTAAGTGATCAGACACTCTGACTGATATAATGATCACCAACCCTACCCCCATGTACTGAATTTGTGGAGAAGCCTCTGACAGCACTGAAATCCAGCTGCAGTGGGAAGGCACACTGGTGGTCTCCACTGTGGCCACTGCGTCCCCATACCCCCCACACAAACAACCAAAGCCAAATCTCCAGTGAGTAAGCACTTTACTGTGAATTACAAGGCTTTTTACTGCTGGAATCCTCTACAATCAGATACCTGGATGTGGCAGGTTGTTAACACTACTTAGCTATCAGGCGAATGGCTTCCTTGGGTTCTTGGAAGGGACAGCTCCATCAGCAGAGAGAACTTGAGTATATTTTATTCTGTAAGAGGAGGTGCAGAAATCTCGTGAGGCCTTAGGGGTGGACGAGATGTGAAGCTGCACTGAACACAGGGGAGGGGCCTGCAGGCTTGTTTGGAGGGAGGCTTCTGGATGTGAGCAGGTAAAGGTGGATATGTCCCAGGGAGTTTTCTTCCCATGAACAGAGATTGTGGGGTTTCCCTGGAGGGCTGAGGGCAGTTTTCTGGGATAGAATGGGGGACACTGCTGAGGACCACCTGGCAGAGCTCTGGAGTGACTCCTGGGAGTCTCCAAGGATGATCCCTGTCTGCTTCCTCCCCCTGGCCCTTGGACGCTTAGAGCTGAAATGGTAGCTTGTTCCCACCACCTCTAGGGCAGCAGAGAAAGGACTGATCCTGACCCTTGACTCTGAGCATCTCAGGCCTAGGGAGGGCAGGAGGGCAGTTTTGGAAGCAGCCACCTCTTGAGGGATATGTGGCAGGAATGGCCATTTGACATCCAGGGAATAAGGAGAAATGTGGGGTTTAGTAGGGTTAAGGGACTAAGGGAAAGAACTGATGTTTGGAGAAAGGAAGGACTCAATGTGAATGGATTGCAGCAGTCAGGTTCCTATGCTGGAGAGGCTGGAGTCAGGGAGACCAGTGCTGAGGGCCTAACTCCAAAGGCAGGTGGCGCCACAGAGTCAGGAGGGCCTGGAGGGTCCCAGGCCTGTGACCAGGCAGAGCTGAGCAGTCAGGGCCAGCTCAAGAACTCCAGGGCTGGACTGAGTTTTCCTGCAGGATC
Source organism: Aepyceros melampus (assembly GCA_006408695.1). NCBI lineage: Eukaryota > Metazoa > Chordata > Mammalia > Artiodactyla > Bovidae > Aepyceros > Aepyceros melampus. The sequence continues at coordinate 116,279 of SJXQ01001019.1, forward strand.
CTTTCCCACACTGTGGGTGTAGGCCACTTCCTCTACCTCCTCATTCATGGGGATCTTTTTGCTCCCAGGTTCCCGAGGAAGGGCCAGGGTAGAGAGGAAATAATCCCCCCACTTCCCAATGCCCTGAGCAGACCCCTGACACCCCTGCCCACATTCAGACCCCACAGGCACATCTACACTCAGCCTGACCCACCAAAGCACTGAGAGCATCCTGCTTATCCTGTGGTGTCAACTTCTCATCAGTACAGCTCTTTAGTGTATTGGCAGTTTCCAGTACATCAGAGTTTTGGTTGTACTTTTCAACTTGTTCAATATAGGCCTCATGGCTTCCTGATATGAACAAGTCAACAGTGTCCCTCAAGGCTGGGCAGATATCATCACACTCTGAAACAGAAAGATATGGGGACACTCCCTGTAAGGCACTCATCAGAACACCCTAGTCCCTTCCCACTCCCGAGAGGCTCAGTGCTGCCCTGGGAAGGTGTCAGAACCCTTGGGCAGCCCAGGTTGCAGCTACTTCCACCTGCGATGAGGAGCAAGGCAATGCAGAGCAGCAGGAGAGCTCCAGCCCGCGTCATGGTGCCGGTGGCAGGTGCTCCCTACACTCCTGGAGCCCTTTTATGCCTGTGCTTGTCCTCACCCCAGGGGACTGTGTTGCGTGCTTCCTTTTTTCAGGAGATTCTGTGGGCTACAGTGAAAAACTGCCCAAGGCTACACAGGAGAAGCTGTGTGTGTTGGCAAGATGCTAGTCCTTGAGTCCACAGAGGGCACTGGCTCAACCTCCTCCCCGCTGGAGGGCTCTGTGGGAGGGGCAGCTGCTTCAGGAATATTAACAACCGAAAATCCCCAGGTTGACCAAAAAGGGCAAAAATGCTCCCCAACCAGGCCTCCTGAGTAATGGCCAGTGACAGCCTCCTAGAACAATGCATGACCTTGAACACAGGCTGGTGTGGACTTTATGGGTTTTTAGGAAGCTCCATGCTTAAGAATGGTCTCACAGGGAGAAAGTGCCAGGCAGGCAAGAGCTCAAGCCTTGAGCCCCTGGTGAGGCTCTCTGGTGGCTCTTGCCCTGCCCTGCTGTTATCACTGTGTCCTTGATCTTGTCAGTAGCTTATGTTAGGCCACTTACTGGAGTCCGTTTCTGGAGCCCCGAAATCTCTTATATGTGCTGGCCCAGAAGTTTCTAGTTTTCTCTTGACCTATGCCTGCCACCCAGTAACTTTGATAGGACCTCATTCTACACAGAAATATTTTCTTCAGCTTCTTTTTTTTTTCTTTCACTTTTCCGTTTCTGTAGAGTCGAGCCCATTAACAATTTTATGATGGTTTCTGGTGGACAACAAAGGGCCTCAGCTATATATATACATGTATCCATTCTTGCACAAACTCCCCTCTCATCTAGGTGCTTGCAAAACATTTGGCAGATTTTCCTGCGCTATACAGTTCTTCCTTGTTGGTTGTCTATTGTAAATACAGCAGTGTGGACCTGTTCATCCTGAACTTTCTATCTCTTCTCCTCATCCTTGCCCTGGTCAACCATAGGTCATTCTCTAAATCTGTGAGTCAGTTCCTGTTTTCTAAATTAGTTCATTTATATTGTGTCTTTTTAGATTCCACATACAAAAAGATGTCATAGGATGTTTCTGCTTCTCCGTCTGACTTACTTCACTTACTTATGGCAGTCTCTAGGTCAATCCATTTTCTGAGCCTCTTTCTACTCTTGAGTGTGCTGTTCTCACTATCTCCTCTCCAGAGCTCCCACTTGAGGAAAAGCCAGGCCCCTTCTCGGCCCAGTCTCTGGGCCAGTTGCACAACCAGCCCTGTACTGTTGCTGCCTCTGTGAACTTATCCGTTCCTTTCTCTCCTCCCTCAGTGCCTCCTGTCTGCTTCTTGACCTAAATGTGCTCCTACACCAGGGACTCTGCACATGGAGTCCTCCTGGCCTGGAAGGCTCTTCCTCTAGTGGCTGCAAGATTCATTCCCTCCTCTTCAGGTGTCTTCAAGTATCACAGGGCACACATTTCCCCACACTATTGAGCCCGCCTATCAAAGTGTCATGCCTCCATTCCACAGCCCTCTGCCTTCTTCCCCTGCTTCACACCCACAATGCATTTTCCCATGGGGTCACTGTCTTTCACTCCCTCTTAGGTGATGAAGAGCTGCAGGAGAGTGAGATCTGTGCTGTGTGCTGCTGCATCCCAGGACTAGGGGAGGGCCCAGCATTCGGTAGATGTTGCACAGTGTTTGTTAGAATAATGGCAGGAATATTCCATTTCTCTGGAGTCGATAAACAAGAATGTTTTTAGTTCTATTTACTGTAGATGTGCTTATGAATATTGCTTGGGATTAAATAAATAAGGTAAAGGTTTAAAATACTTAGTAAATCAGAATCAGGTATTTTCTCGCTTGAGGCACCTGGCTGACCTTTCTCTGAGCCACCTGTGGTGGAATCCGGTTTGCTGAAAACCTGATCTGAAGTTGGGTTGCAAGGTGTGTAACCACAGTCAGAACCCTATAGCATATAGGATTCATATCTGGTAACTGCTCTTGGCAAAGAGGTACTAAGTACTGAGCTGCAGTGATAGTTGGCCTAGTGGAGTCCATCCTTGCCATGGCTCCTTTGCCTGGGTGCCACCTCTCTGAAGGTCACTGAACGAGGGGCTCAGGGGATTCCAGGTGTGTCTCAGAGGTTCCTGGGCAGGAAGGTGAACACCACAAGACCCAGGCTCACAGGCTGGCTCTTTGTCTGTGGGGGCAGGACTTCCACGTGGTAGGACCCTGCCCATGCATCCCGTGCCTCCTGTCCTTCAGAAGACACTGCCCCCAGTGCCCTCTGCACCTCCGTGAGGAGTGGAGTCCCGGCTGCTGAGTAACAGAGGTGGCTGCAGTGGATCCAGCCCAGTGCCCTTCTGAGGGTGCTCCAGGTTCCTCTGAGACATCTCTGGATGATGAAGATTTTTGGTGACATCAAGGTGAAGAGCTGGGCAAGGTCAATGGAGGATGCAGCACGTGTAGCCCTTTTCTAATGCATGTTTTTTAAATAAAAATTTAACTTGGCATCATTGTAGATTTATAGAAAAGTTGCGAATATTTCTCACAGAGAGAAACCACACTGGAGCATTACTACTAACTAAACCTCACCCGCTATTTGGATTTTACCAGGTTGTCCATTAATGTCTCTTTGGGTCCCAGCACCCAGTCCATAACCTACACACGCTGCATTCGTCATCATGTGTCCCCGGTGTCTTCTGCTCTGTGGATTACTCATTCTCTTCTGGTCTGTCATGGCCTCCACAGTCTTGAGGAGGATTGATCAGGGATGCTTAAGGACTGCCAAAAGCTTAGTTTGGCTGCTGTACTCATAATGTCGAGTGTTGTTCAGACTTTGGGTTTTGAGGAAGATACCACACAGGTGAATCGCCCTTCCTATTTCTTCACTCGGGGTACACATGACAGCTGTGTGTCTTACCACTGGATATCAGCCTTGATTAGTTGATTATGTTGTGTTTGCCAGGTTTCTGCACTGTTTTACCCTTCCCTACCTCTTCTCTTTGAAAATAAGCCTTCTGCCTAGCCCACACTTGGGAGGGGAAGGGCTGTCAGTTAACCCTCCTGGAGTGGATGATTTCTGTCTGTTATTCGGGATGTTTCTGTAAGGAATGGTTGTCTCCTCTCCCACATCACTTTAGGTTAGTTTAGGGGTGCTGGGTCTTTGTCTTGCTGTGTTGGCTCTACGTTTCGGCACAAGGACTTCTGTTTGCAGAGCACATTCTCTCTAGTTGGTGTGTGAGGGTTTTAGTTGTCCCAGGGCATGTGGATTCTTAGTTCCCTGACCAGGGCTTGAACCAGTGTCCACTGCATTGAATGATGGGTTCTTAACCACTGGACCACCAGGAGACTCTCTGTCTATTTGATCATTTATTTATGTCAGTATGGACTCAGAGGTATTAATTTATGCTTTGGGTTATCATCTAATACTCTGTTATTTATTTTTGTTTCTCAAACTGTTTCCAGTTTGGCTGTTGGGAGCTTTTTCAGGCTTCCTTCAAGAGTTTTTAAGGGCCATCTCATCTCGTTTGAGCCAACAAACTGCTTTCCTAGCCTGAAAGCTTGAGTTTGACTTTTGAGAGAGTTTTCACACATGGAGAGCCACCTCTGGTGGACTCAGCTCTCTGGGCCTTAGAACTCCAGTCCCCAGTGTCCTTTAGGGCTGTAGACCTCAGAGTCTCTGCCCCAGGAGCAGACCCCCAAACCCCACAGATGCTCCCTGATGTTCCTGGATAGACTGTGCAGTGCAAACACCTCCCAAGACCAGGCTCACTGTGGAGGAGGAAGGACAGTCAGCAGAAGGGGCAAGGCTGGGGCCTGCTCAGGAGCTTGTTCCCTTAAGGGCCTGAGGAAAGCTGCTGGTATGATCCGAAACTATAGAATTACCAGTGCCTGATAAAACCCACGTGGCCTCAAGTCCTGCAAGTTCCCAGGTTGGAATGATTTGGAGCCCAAGGCTGCTGTCCACCAGTCCTCAGCCGTTTAGATATTTGGGGGCTTCAGTAAGGCCCAGCTCCACATTATCTCCAGAACTTAAACTTGGGGGAAAAAGGAAGGATTTTCAATGACCTTTTGTCTTCCTGAGAGTAGTGTAGATCTGTCCTTGGCCCTCCTGTGATTCTATCTGCTCAGTTTGGGAGAGTGCTGACTTCAGAGCCAGGATAGGTTCGGGGACGGTTGCCAGGAAAACAGGTGATGGTTGGGGCTGGGACAACAGACCACTTGCTCCAAATGGAATCGCTTGGAAATGTCATCTCCACTTGATCTTTGGCAAAGGTACTTCCACATTTTCTCCAAGAGCTCTGCTCTCAGAGCAGGAAATGCTTCCCACAGTAAACAGCCCGGAGCCCCAGGGAGACAACTGTGCTGGGTGCCTGGCCACAAGCCTGTGGTCCTCCTGGGAGGGATGTGGGCTGGGCTTGGGGAGCTAGTAGTGTATAAAGCAATAGATACCCTGTCCTGAGCAGCACACTCCAGCTGTTGCCATGATGAAGGGAGCACTTCTTGTGCTGGCCTTGATGGTGACCAGAGAACTGATGTTCCAGACGAGTGAGGGTAAGAAGGAGGGACCGAGGGGCCTTTCTAATCCTTGCCCAATGCCGTCTCACTGCATCTTCCCCAGTCCTGTCCAAGCTGCTTCTAGGGTCAGATTCAGAGGGCAGCTGTTTGATCAGTGCCCAGGAGTTCTGCACAGACTGCCTTAGGCTTTCATTCTTAGTAGAGGGGATGGTGTGGAGCAGGACACACCCTTGGGGATAGTTCCTTCACGTTAATAGTGCTTAATGGAAAAAGAAGCAGGCTGATGTTCTTGAGGGCAGTGGTCAAGGGTAGAGGGGTCTCCAGGCCCAGCCTCTCTTGCTGCTCCCTATGCTGGAAGTGCCTCATAGGGAAGGTTTCCTGTCTGGGATATAAGCAGTCCAGGGAGAGGGCAGGTCTCTGGGGGAGGTGAGTTTGGAAGTTTTGGATGTGTGAGTTCCTATCAAGTGGTGGGAAAGCAGGAAACTTCTGACACGGTGATCCTGTTGATGAGGTGTTTTCTATTGTGCCTTCAGTGGAAGCCTGCCCTATTTTTTATGGAGTGTTTGGCACAGTGAGCCTTGGAAGCAAAACATTGTTGAATGCAACACTTGATTTGGTTGCTGCTACTGATGAGGAAAAAGCAGCTCTAGGAAAAATCCAGGATTGCTACAATGAGGCGGGATTTGATGGCAAGTTTTTGGATCTGCTACTCATGGTAATTTACCCCCCTTAACCCCCACCCTGAGAATTCACATGCAGCATAGTGCAATATGCCACACGGTAATAGATCATGCTGTCATGGGATATGCGACAGAGAAGACCTATGAACAAAGAAGCATAATAAAACCTATGCTCCAGTGTGCATCACCTACAGTATGCAAGCACAATCTACCTGCACATCCAGCATCCCGTTACCAAACCTGTTATATCATGCCAATTAACTCACACCACGTAGGGGACTGATATCAATATAATATGCCAAGTGTGTTGACTTGTGTGATTTTTTTTTTTTTCTAGTGTGAGAGATGCTAGCATTGGAGGACTAGAATTTTAATCTTTGGCAGGAAACCAACCATTTAATATACACATGTGTAGGAGTCATGTCAGCTCTATTTAAGGAATATTGAAAAGGAGCCCCTGCCTTAAAAGTCTCTTTCCAGGATGAGATTCTCTGGGTTTATAAGATTTATGACTTATCGCCAATTCACTTCATCTTGTGCCCACTCTATTGGCCATTGCTCTGGCTCAGACCCCCATTTCCACTGACATGGTCTCAGTGTCTACAAGCCTGATTTTCCACTGTGGTGTTTTTGTGCCTGAGGCTCCTGAGGAGGCTTCTAGATACCTGCTCACCTGAGCTAGCAATGTATCTCCTAATGGCCTATCTCTTCTTTCTTGTTCTTGTCATACAGTATTGAAGACTGTGAATAGTCTGTCTCAGCATATTTTTTCTCAAATTGTTAATTGTTCAAAATGAGAGGTTTTCAAGAACCATAGTTTCAGGCACTAATAGGAGGTCACAGGGCACATGGGGTTGTTTACAACACCTGTATGTACATTTTGTCCACCCAGCACACCTGACAGAAGAGGATCAGGTGCAGAATATGTGAACCAAACCTAGACACCAGCACTTTGCTCCTCCATTAAGACCAAGCCTGGCTGTGCCCTGTTAACCCTTGTCATCTCCTCCCCTCCCTGGTGTGGCTGGTGACTCTGTCTCCATCCTGACACCTGTGCCTGGGCTGTTAGGAGCCATCTTCCCCCTGGTGCCTGATGGCAGCCCCCCTCCAATGGTGGGTCTGTGGGCAGAGGTTCTTGCTGGAGATGGGGCTGAAACCCTGAGGGTGAGGGGTGATGTGATCATGGGGAGACAGGATAGCCTGGCTGTGGGCTCAGATCCTGTCCCTCTCCTCCTACTCCCTTCCAGATTTCCATCAACTTGAGTACGGATTGCATCAAACATTCAGTCTCCTCGGTGGTGAACTCCATTTTATGAGCCATACTCAGTGTGCTCTCTTTGTTGACATAGTCTTTGCCAGTGATGCCTCATCTGCACTTGATCTTCCTGCCCTTTTTCCTTCTCAACTGAAGTTGGAATCTAGATACCTGTCCCCCGTGATGTGGTCTTTATCAAGTTGACTATAATAAAATAACTGCAGCTTTGCTCAGTGTGACCAGTGTCTGTGTGCTGAGGGGAGGATGTGAGGCAGGAGATCTTGGATGATGGTGGGGAGAAGTAGCCCATGTTGTCATTGAGAGCATGGGGACTGGGGTCAAATACCAAAAGAGTAAACCTAGGTCCTGTCACTGGCAAGCTGAAGGAGCATGGGCAAATTTGTTATAAATTTCTCAAGTCAGTTTGTCATCTGCTAAACAGGGATTATGTGTGAAGATTAAGCAAAATGGCAGGTATGTAACCCCGACTTCATTATCTTGAAAGGATAAAATTGTTTTTTGTGGCCACAGATAGCTTATCTCCCACTCTGTCCTTTAGCACAGTGGCAGAGCCTCCAGTCCTTTAAATGTCCCTTTGGTTACTGACAGGAGACTCAGGAGATGACCTGAGCAGGCTCACCAGAGGTCCCCTCTTTGTCCCAGTGGCATTCACCATTTTCTGCTTCTTAGGTGGGTGACTTGAGGAGCCAGACCTTTTCTTAGGGACTAAGTACCTCTGCTGTCTTTGGGTTCTTCCACAGGGACCAGTACCCACATTAAGTCTTAGACCAGGAGGAAGGGAGTAGATAGAAGAAGCTACCCCAGTGGGAATGTTGTTCTATGGAAACACCTCATGCTGTGAAGTGTAAATCGTAGTATTGCCGCACGGGCACGTGTCCTGAACCCTCCAGCCTCCTTCTGAAATTATGAAATGCATATTTCACATTACCATAGAAGACTTGAAAGGATAGTATATTCAACCTAGATAGTATATTCAAAAGCAGAGACATTACTTTGCCAACTAAGGTCCGTCTAGTCAAGGCTATGGTTTTTCAGGTGGTCATGTATGGATGTGAGAGTTGGACTGTGAAGAAGGCTGAGCACTGAAGAATTGATGCTTTTGAACTGTGGTGTTGGAGAAGACTCTTGAGAGTCCCTTGGACTGCAAGGAGATCCAACCAGTCCATTCTGAAGGAGATCAGCCCTGGAATTTCTTTGGAAGGAATGATGCTAAAGCTGAAGCTCCAGTACTTTGGCCACCTCATGCAAAGAGTTGACTCATTGGAAAAGACTCTGATGCTGGGAGGGATTGGGAGCAGGAGGAGAAGGGGACCGAGGGATGAGATGGCTGGATGGCATCACGGACTTGATGGACGTGAATCTGAGTGAACTCCGGGAGATGGTGATGGACAGGGAGGCCTGGCGTGCTGCAATTCATGGGGTCACAAAGAGTCGGACATGACTGAGTGACTAAACTGAACTGAACTGTTTCCACTGTTTCCCTATCTATTTGCCATGAAGTGATGGGACTGGATGCCATGATCTTAGTTTTCTGAATGTTGAGCTTTAAGCCAACTTTTTCACTCTCCTCTTTCACTTTCATCAAAAGGCTCTTAAGTTTTCTTCTTCACTTTCTGCCATAAGGGTGGTATCATCTGCATATCTGAGGTTATTGATATTTCACCCAGCAATCTTGATTCCAGCTTGTGCTTCCTCCAGCCCAGCATTTCTCATGATATACTCCGCATATAAGTTAAATAAGCAGGGTGACAATATACAGCCTTGACGTACTCCTTTTCCTATTTGGAACCAGTCTGTTGTTCCATGTCCAGGTCTAACAGTTGCTTCCTGACCTGCAAACAGGTTTCTCAAGAGGCAGGTTAGGTGGTCTGGTATTCCCATCTCTTTTAGAATTTTCCACAGTTTATTGTGATCCACACAGTCAAAGGCTTTGGCATAGTCAGTAAAGTAGAAATAGATGTTTTTCTGGAACTCTCTTGCTTTTTTGTTGATCCAGAGGATGTTGGCAATTTGATCTCTGGTTCCTCTGCCTTTTCTAAAACCAGCTTGAACATCAGGGAGTTCACGGATCATGTATGTCTGAAGCCTGGCTTGGAGAATTTTGAGCACTACTTAACTAGCGTGTGAGATGAGTGCAACTGTGTGGTAGTTTGAACATTCTCTGGCATTGCCTTTCTTTGGGATTGGAATGAAAACTGACCTTTTCTAGTCCTGTGGCCACTGCTGAGTTTTCCAAATTTGCTGGCATATTGAGCGCAGCACTTTCACAGCATCATCTTTCACGATTTGAAATAGTTCAACTGGAATTCCATCACCTCCACCAGCTTTGTTCATAGTGATGCTTTCTAAGGCCCAGTTGACATCACATTCCAGGATGTCTGGCTGTAGGTGAGTGATCACACCATCATGATTATCTTGGTTTGAAGCTCTTTTTTGTACAGTTCTTCTGTGTATTCTTGCCACCTCTTCTTATTATCTTCTATTTCTGTTAGGTCCATACCATTTCTGTCCTTTATTGAGCCCATCTTTGCATGAAACATTCCCTTGATATCTCTGATTTTCTTGAAGAGATCTCTAGTCTTTCCCATTCTGTTGTTTACCTCTATTTCTTTGCATCGATTGCCAAGGAAGGCTTTCTTATCTCTCCTTGCTATTCTTTGGAACTCTGCATTCAAATGGGTATATCTTTCCTTTGCTCCTTTGCTTTTCACTTCCCTTCTTTACATAGCTATTTATAAGCCCTCCTCATAGAGCCATTTTGCTTTTTTGCATTTCTTTTTCTTGTGGATGGTCTTGATTCCTGTCTCCTGTACAATGTCATGAACCTTTGTCCATAGTTCATCAGACACTCTATCAGATCTAGTCCCTTAAATCTATTTGTCACTTCCACTGTATAGTCATAAGGGATTTGATTTAAGTCATACCTGAATGGTCTAATGGTTTTCCCCACTTTCTTCAATTTAAGTCTGAATTTGCCAATAAGAAGATCGGGTCATGGTGGAGAAGTCTGACAGAATGTGGTCCACTGGAGAAGGGAATGGCTAACCACTTCAGTATTCTTGCCTTGAGAAACCCACAAACAGTATGAAAGGGAAAAACAGATAGGACACTGAAAGATGAACTCCCCAGGTCGGTAGGTGCCCAGTATGCCACTGGAGATTAGTGGAGAAATAACTCCAGAAAGAATGAAGGGATGGAGCCAAAGCAAAAACAACACCCAACTGTGGATGTACTGGTGATAGAAGCAAAGTTTGATGCTGTAAAGAGCAATATTGCATAGGAACCTGGAATGTTAGGTCCATGAATCAAGGCAAATTGGAAGTGGTCAAACAGGAGACGGCAAGAGTGATCAGCATTCTAGGAATCAGCAAACTAAAATGGACTGGAATGGATGAATTTAATTCATATGGCCATTATATCTACTACTGTGGCCGAGAATCCCTTAGAAGAAATGGAGTAGCCATCATGGTCAACAAAAGAGTCTGAAATGCAGTACTTGGGAAGTGAACATGAACATGAAGTCACTCAGTCCTGTCCGACTCTTTCTGACCCCATGGACTGTAGCCTACCAGGCTCATCTGTCCATTGGATTTTCCAGGCAATGGTACTGGAGTGGATTGCCATTTCCTTCTCAAGGGATCTTCCCAACCCAGGGATCAAACCTGGGTCTCCCACATTGTAGACAGACACTTTACAATCTGAACCACCAGGGAAGTCAGTACTTGGATGCAATCTCAAAAATGACAGGATGATCTCTGTTCGTTTCCAAGGCAAACCATTCAATATCACGGTAATCCAAGTCTATTACCTGACCAGTAACGCTGAGAAAGCTGAAGTTGAACGGTTCTATGAAGACCTACAAGGCCTTCTAGAACTAACACCCCAAAAAGATGTCTTTTTCATTATAGGGGACTGGAATGCAAAAGTAGGAAGTCAAGAAACACCTGGAGTAACAGGCAAATTTGGCCTTGGAATATGGAACAAAGCAGGGCAAAGACTAATAGAGTTTTGCCAAGAAAATGCACTGGTCATAGCAAACACCCTCTTCCAACAACACAAGAGAAGACTCTGCACATGGACATCTCCAGATGGTCAACACCAAAATCAGATTGATTATATTCTCTGCAGCAAAAGAGGGAGAAGCTCTATACAGTTAGCGAAAACAAGACTGGGAGCTGACTGTGGCTCAGATTTTGAAGTCCTTATTGCCAAATTCTGACTAAAGGTTACATACAGGGGCTCCCCTGGTGGTCAGAGGTTAAAGCTTCTGCCTGCAATGCGGGAGACCTGGGTTCAATCCCTGCGTTGGGAAGATCCCCTGGAGAAGGAAATGGCAACCCACTCCAGTATTCTTGCCTGGAGAATCCCATGGACGGAGGAGCCTGGTGGGCTATAGTCCACGGGGTCACAAAGAGTCGGACACAACTGAGCAACTTCACTGGGAGCTAAACTTGGGACCTGGGGCTAAGTGGTAAGGGCTTTCAGTCCTGGCTCTTCTTTAACCTGCTACCTGAATTTAGGCCTATAAATTCACTGATTCACTCTTTCTACACCTTGATTGTATGTGTGCCACATTATGTAGGTTCTGCTAGAGTTAGTATTAAGTGTTCAGGTCATACTAAAGAGGTCTAAAATTTTGTAGAAAAGTGCACAGTAAAAATTGAACAGATTAATGGCTAAATCGTATTCTTGTATGAGATGAACCGACCTGTAGAAAAGTCAAATATTCCCAGACCCATCTCAATTAACTTTTGTTCTAATGAAGATTATCTTAATGTTTACCCTGAAAACTAAATTCTTGAGCTCAACCAAAAAACATTGAGATAAATAGGAACTATATGGAGGATTGTTCTCTCTAGGTACTACAACAGAAGTATTGGTCTCCATTAATAGTCTAGTTTTAGTAGAGGAATGAATACATGGTCATTGTAAGAGAATAACAGGTTTTTTATTTTTGATGAAGGAATGGATTTAAAAAAAATGATGTTGCCAATGACAGCCCAGTTTCTTATTTTTCCCCTGCTTTACTGGAAAATCCTCAAGTCTTCAAGGTTGTATCTTACAGCAAAGATCTTTCTCTTTGCATCGCTTCTCTTATATATACTCACTTTCTCAGTGATAACATGTAGTTTCTTTCTTTTTTTTTTACACTTAAAAATGGTTACATTTATTTTTTATTTATTTTTTTTGCACCTACATATATATTTGGGTTTAATTCTTTGAAATACAATACCATAAGTTCAGTTCAGTTCAGTTCAGTCACTCAGTCGTGTCGACTCTTTGTGACCCCATGGACTGCAGCACGCCAGGCCTCCCTGTCCATCACCAACTCCCAAAGTTTACCCAAACTCATATCCATTGAGTCGATGATGCCATCCAACCATCTCATCCTCATTTGTCCCCTTCTCCTGCCGTCTTCAATCTTTCCCAGCATCAGGGTCTTTTCAAATGAGTCAGCTCTTCTCATCAGGTGGCCAGAGTATTGGAGTTTCAGCTTCAAAATCAGTCCTTCCAATGAACACTCAGGACTGATTTCCTTTATTTATTTATTTTTTGTTTGTTTGTTTGTTTTTTCCTTTAATTAATTTTTATTTGTTAGTTTGTTTTGCTTTACAATACTGTATTCGTTTTGCTACACATTGACATGAATCAGCCATGAGTGTACATGAACTCCCAATCNGGTGAGTGATCACACCATCATGATTATCTTGGTCGTGAAGCTCATTTTTTGTACAGTTCTTCTGTGTATTCTTGCCACCTCTTCTTAATATCTTTTGCTTCTGTTAGGTCCAGACCATTTCTGTCCTTTATCGAGCCTATCTTTGCATGAAATGTTCCCTTGGTATCTCTAATTTTCTTGAAGAGTTCTCTAGTCTTTCCCATTCTGTTGTTTTCCTCTATTTCTTGCATTGATCACTGAGGAAGGCTTTCTTATCTCTTCTTGCTATTCTTTGGAACTCTGCATTCAGTTGCTTGTGTCTTTCCTTTTCTCCTTTGCTTTTCACTTCTCTTCTTTTCACAGCTATTTGTAAGGCCTCCCCAGACAACCATTTTTCTTATGTGCATTTCTTTTCCATGGGGATGGTCTTGATCCCTGTCTCCTGTACAATATCATGAACCACTATCCATAGTTCATCAGGCACTCTGTCTATCAGATCTAATCCCTTGAATCTATTCATCACTTCCACTGTATAATCATAAGGGGTTTGATTTAGGTCATACCTGAATGGTCTAGTGGTTTTCCCTACTTTCTTCAATTTAAGTCTGAATTTGACAACAAGGAATTCATGAGCCACAGTCAACTCCCGGTCTTGTTTTTGTTGACTGTATAGAGCTTCTCCATCTTTGGCTGCAAAGAATAGAACCAATCTGACTTCCAGGTTGACCATCTGGTGATGTCCATGTGTAGTCTTCTCTTGTGTTGTTGGAAGAGGGTGTTTGCTATGACCAGTGCATTCTCTTGGCAAAACCCTAGCAGCCTTTGCCCTGCTTCATTCTGTATCCCAAGGCCAAATTTGCCTGTTACCCCAGGTGTTTCTTGACTTCCTACTTTTGCATTCCAGTCCCCTATAATGAAAAGGACATCTTTTTGTGGTGTTAGTTCTAGAAGGTCTTGTAGGTCTTCATAGAACTGTTCAACCTCAGCTTCTTCAGTGTTACTGGTTGGGGCATAGACTTGGATTACTGTTATATTGAATGGTTTGCCTTGGAAACGAACAGAGATCATTCTGTCATTTTTGAGATTGCATCCAAGTACTGCATTTCAGACTCTTTTGTTGACCATGATGGCTACTCCATTTCTTCTAAGGCATTCCTGCCCACAGGAGTAGATATAATGGTCATCTGAGTTAAATTCACCCATTCCAGACCATTTTAGTTCACTGATTCCTAGAATGTCAACTTTCACTCTTGCCATCTCCTATTTGACTACTTCCAATTTGCCTTGATTCATGGACCTGACATTCCAGTTTCCTATGCAATATTGCTCTTTACAGCATTGAATCTTGCTTCTATCACCAGTCCCATCCACAGCTGGGTACTGTTTTCGCTTTGGCTCCATCCCTTCATTCTTTCTGGAGTTATTTCTCCACTGATCTCCAGTAGCATACTGGGCACCTACTGACCTGGGGAGTTCCTCTTTCAGTATCCTATCATTTTGCCTTTTCATACTGCTCATGGGGTCCTCAAGGCAAGAATACTGAAGTGGTTTGCCATTCCCTTCTCCAGTGGACCACATTCTGTCAGACCTCTCCACCATGACCTGCCCATCTTGGTTGGCCCCACACAGCATGGCTTAGTTTCACTGAGTTAGACAAGGCTGTGTTCCGTGTGATCAGATTGACTAGTTTTCTGTGATTATGGTTTGTGTGTCTGCCCTCTGATGCCTCTTGCAACATCTACCATCTTACTTGGGTTTCTCTTACCTTCGATGTGGGGTATCTCTTCTTGCTGCTCCAGCAAAGTGCAACTGCTGCTTCTTACCTCAGATGAAGGGTATCTCCTCACAGCCGCCCCTCCTGACCTTGAACGTGGAGTAGCTCCTGCACTACGCCTGTGCAGCCACCACTCCTTGGATGTAGGGTTGCTCCTCTTGGCCTCCTGTAAGTCCATCCATTTTCTACAGCCTTTCTACCCTTTACTGTCTCTGTACTGTTCTACCATTTCCTCTACAGTGCTCCCACTTGATGAAAAGCCAAGCCTCTTCTAGGCCATTATCTCTGGGCCAGTTGTACAACCAGCTCTGCACTGCTGCTGCCTCTGTGAACTTATCTCAATCTTTCTCTCCTCCCTCAATATCTCCTGTCTGCTTCTTGACCAGAGCAAGTGTTCTTAGGCAGGAGGGCCTCTCTGTGTGGTGCCCTCCTTAACTGGAAGTCTCTTCCTCCAGTGGTTGCATGATTTGTTCCCTCGTCATCAGATGTCTTCATGTATTGCAGCGCAGATTTCCTCATATCTCGAGGCCTCATATCAAAGGTCACTGTCTCCATCTTCCTCCCATGGCCCTCTGTCTTCTCCCCCTTCTTCATGTTTTCCCAGAGCACTTCTTCCTTTGTGGTCACTGTCTTTCACTCCTTCTTAGGTGATGAAGAGCTGCAGGAGAGTGAGAGCTGTGCTGTGTGCTGCTGCATCCCAGGACTAGGGGAGAGCCCAGCATTCAGTAGATGTTGCATAGTGTTTGTTAGAATAATGGCAGGAGGATTCCATTTCTCTGGAGTTGATAAATGAGAGTATTTTTAGTTCTATTTTCTGTAGATATGCTTGTGAATATTATATGGCATTAAATAAATAAGATAAAGGTTTAAAATATTTGATAAGCCAGAATCATATAGCTTTTGGCTGTAGGCACCTGGCTGTTCTTTCTCTAAGTAAACTTCAGGTTTACTGAAGACCTGACCTGAAGTTGGGACACAAGGTGTGACCACAGTCAGAACCCTATGCCAAATAGGATTCATAGCCAGTAACTGCTCTGGCAAAGAGGCACCAAGTACTGAGCTTCAGTGTCATCTGACCTTGTGGAGCCCCTCCCCACCATGGCTCCTGCTTCCTGGGGGCCACCACTCTGAAGGTCACCCCACAAGGGGCTCAGTTGGCTCCAGGTTTGTCTCAGATGTCCCTGGGCAGGAAGGTCAACACCACATGGCCCAGGATGCACGTGCTGACTCTATTTTGGGGGCAGGACTGTTCTTTTGTTGGGACAAACCCCACCACTGCTCACTGATAGCAGATAGATTCTGGATAGATTGTACAGTTCAAGCACCTCTTGAGACCTGGTTCACTGATGGAGAAGGAAGGATATCTAGAAGAAGGAGAAAGGATGGAACCTGCTCAGAAGCGTGTTCCCTTAAGGGCCTGAGGAAAGCTAGTGGTGTGATTTGAAATTATAGAATTACCAGTGCTTGAGAAAACCCACTTGGTCTCAAGTCCCACAAATTCCTTGTTGAGCATGATTTGGAGCCCAGGGATACTGCCCATCAGTCCTCAGGGCCCAGGCTAGAGACTGTAAATGTTAAGATATTTGAGGCCCTTTAGTAAAACCCAGGTCCCCATTCTTATCTCCAGAACTTAAACTTGGGGGAGAAAGGAAGGATTCTCAATGATCTTTTTTCTGCCTGATAGTGATATAAATCTGCCCTTGGCCCTCTTGTGATTCCATCTGGTCACTTTGGTAGAGCGCTGCCCTTGGAGCCTGGATAGGTTAGGGAAGGACGATCAGGAAAACAGGTGATGGTTGGGGCTGGGACAATAGAGCACTTGGCTCCAAATGGGATCACTTAGAAATGTCAGCTCCACTTGATTTTTGGCAAAGATACTACCACATGTTCTCCAGGAGCTCTGCTCTCAGAGTAGGAAAGGCTTCCCACAGTAAACATCCCAAGGTCCAAGGGGGCCACCTGTGCCAGTGCCTTGCCACAGGCCTGTAGTTCTGCTGGGAGTAATGTGGGCTGGGCTCAGGGATTAGTGGTTTATTAAGCAATAGAAACTCTGCCCTAGAAGAGCACGCCAACTGCTGCCACGATGAAGGGAGCAATGCTTGTTCTGGCCTTTCTGGTGACCTGAGAGCTTACCTTCAAGATGCATGAGGGTGGGAAGGAGGGTCCAGATGACCCTCCTGATCCTTGCTCATTGCTGTCTCATTGCATCCTTCCAAGTCCTGTCCAAGCTGCTTCTAGGGGCAGATTCAGAGGGAAGCTGGCAGATCAGTGCCAAGGAGTCCTGCACAAACTCCTGAGGCTCAGTCTTTGAGTGGAGGAGGTGGTGTGGAGCTGGAAGGTTCATTAGTTGTGCACACTGTGGGTGATAATTCCTTGAGGGTAGTGGTACTCCTTGGAAGGGAGGAAGCAGGCTGGTATGCCTAGAGGTGGTGGTCAAGGGCAGAGGGGTCTCCAGGCCTCACCCCTCTTGCCACTTCCTCTGCCATATGTCATAGAGAAGTTTTTTTGTAAGCAGTCCTGGAGAGGGTGGGTCTTTGTGGCAGGTGAATCTGGAATCATTGGATATGTGAGTTCTATCAAGCTGAGGCAAAACAGGAAACTACTGACTTGGTTGCTTCTTTTGACAAGGTGTTTTCTGTCTCTGCCCTCATTGGAAGCCTGCCCTATTTTTTATAAAGCCCTTGGTATTGTAAGCCTTGGACTCCCAAGTAGAACATTGAATGAAAACTTCGATTAGATTGATACTGTCCTGTGCTTAGTCAATAGATTGATGCTAATGAAGCAGAAAAAGCAGCACTGGAAAAATCCAGGATTGCTTCATTGAAAGAGGACCTAAAAACAGGTTTAATCATCTGAAATATAAGGTAATTTACTCTTTACCCACACTTTCGGAGAGAACTCACATGCAGCCTAGTGCAGTATGTCACATGATAATAGAGCATGCAGTCATGAGATATGTGATAGACAGAGCTATACACGAAGAAGCACATAAACCTTTGCTCCAGCCTGCAGCACCTGTAATATGCAAGCACAGCCCACCTGCACACCCAGCCTCTTGTTACCAAATATGTCCATATCAGTCAATCAGCTTACACAGAATAGGAGACTAGTGTCAATGCAATAGGACAAGTGTGTTGATTCATGTGATTCTCTTTCTCACTGAGAGGAACAAGCATTTGAGGAGTAGAATTTTAATCTTTGAGGAAATGAAGCATTCAGTTCACAAATGTGTAGGACTCTTGTTACCTCTATTTTAGAAATATTGAAAAGGAGCCCCTGCTTTTAAAATCTCCTTCCAGCATGAGACTCCCTGGCTTTATGTTTTCTGTCCCTTGGTCACATCACCTCCTCTTTATCCCTTTTAGATAGACATTGCTGTGACTCAGAGCCCCATTTCCACCAGCATGGTCTCAGTGCCTACAAGCCAGAATTTCCACTGTGATGTTTTGGTGGCTGAGGCTCCTGTGGAAGCTTCTAGGTACGTGCTGTTACTCAGTTGGACTAACAGTGTATCTCCTAAAGAACCATCTTTTTTGTTTTTGTTGTTTTTCTTGTCATATAATATTGGAGATTTTAAATAGTCTTTCTCACACAAATGTGAAGAACAGACTTTTGGACACTGTGGGAGAAGGCGAGGGTGGGATGATTTGAGAGAATAGCACTGAAACATGTATATTAGCATATGTGAAATAAATCGCCAGTCCAGGTTCAATGCATGAGACAGGGTGCTCAGGACCGGTGCACTGGGACGACCCTGAGGGATGGGATGGGGAGGGAGGTGGGAGGGGGAGGTCAGGATAGGGAACACATGTACACCCATGGCTGATTCATGTCAACATATGGCAAAAACCACTACAATATTGTAAAGTAATTAGCCTCCAATTAAAATAAATTAATGTACACTCGTGGCTGATTCATGTCGATGTGTAGCAAAACGAATACAGTATTGTAAAGCAAAACAAACTAAAAAAAATAAAAATTAATTAAAAAATAAAATAAATTAATTAATTTTTAAAAAGTCTGTCTCAGCACATTTTTCTTAAATTGTTGATTATTCAAAATGAGAGGTTTTCCAGGAACCAGAGTTGCATGGACTCATAGAGTTCACAGGGCACAAGGGGTTGTTTACAACACCTGCATGCACATTCTGTGCAGCCAGCGCACCTGGCAGAAGAGGCTCAGGTGCAGAATATGTGACCCAAACCCAGACTCCAGCATCTTGTTCCTCCCTCAGAACCAGCCCCGACTGTGCCCTGCTGACCCTTGTCATCTCCTCCCCTCCCTGGTGTGGCCAGTGGCTCTGTCTCCCTCCTTATGCCTGTGCCTGGGCTATTATGGAACCATCCTCCCCCTGGTGTCTGATGGCAGCCCCTTCTCCAGTGGTGAATTTGTGGGCAGAAGTTCTTGCTGGGGATGGGACTGAATCCCTGAGGGTGAGGCGTGAGGTGATCCTGAGGAGACAGGATAGCCTGGCTATGGGCTCAGTTCCTGTCCTTCCTTCTCCTGCTTCCTCCCAGGCTTCTGTCACTTTTAGTGAGAATTGCTCTGGCTATAAAGTGTCCTTGGTGGTGAATGCTCTTATTGGATTCAATTCTAGTCTGCTATCTATGGTGACATAATCTTTACCAGTGATGCCAGGCCTGTACTCGAGCTTCCTGCCCTGTTCTCATCTGAAGCTGAAATCCAGACATGTGTCCCAGCTGATGTGGTCTCTATCAGGCTGACTCTAATAAAATAACTGCAGCATTGCTCAGTGTGCCCACTGTCTGTGTTCTATATGGGTAGGATGTGAGGCAGGAGGTCTTGGATGATGATGAGGAGAAGTGACACATGTGGTCATTGACAGCATGGGGACAGGAGAAGACAGAATGAGAATAAATCTAGGCCCTGTCTCTGGCAAGCTGTGTGACCATGGGCAAGTTTGTTGTAACTTTCTCAAGTCATTCTCAATCTGGTATACGGGGATTGTGTGTGAAGATTAAGCATAAAAATAAATACTTAACCCCAGCTTCAAAAGCCAGAAAAGAGATAAGTGTTGTCTCTGGCCACAGAAATTATGTCTCCATCTCTGGCCTTTAGCCCAGTGGCAGAGCTTCCAGTTCTTTAACTGTCCCTCTGGTTATGAAAGTTAACTTCAGAGATGACCTAAGAGTATCATCACAAGTCCCCTCTTTCTCCCAGTGGCATTAGCCATTTTCTACTTCTTAGGTGGGTGTCTTCTGAGGAATCAGAATTTGTCCAGGGACACTTAGTGCCACTGCTGTTCTTGGGCCTGCCTTGGGGACCAGAACCTCCATGAAGTGTTGAACTAGGTGGATGGGAGTGGCTGGAAAAAGCTACCCCAGTGGGAAATGTTGTTTCCACAGCTCATACTGTGAAGTGTGACTTGCAGGATGTGACACGTGGACGCATTTCCTCATCCCTCCAGGCTACTTCTAAAGGCGTGAAATGCATAGCTGCATTACCATAGGAGACTTGTGAAGCTACAGGGGAGGGACTAGATTTTAGCCCTGTTTCCTAGGGCCTAGAGCAATGCCAGGCTACAGTCCACATGACCACATAAAGAGTGGCATAACTGCTAAAATCTCTACCTTCTGACTAGGCAGGCATAAGTTCACGTATTGTAAACTGAACTTGGGACTTGGAGCCAAGTGGCTAGGGCCTTGAGTCCTGGCTTTTCTTTGACCTGCTGGCTGAAATTAGTTAAATTCACTGATTTGCTCTTTCTGCACCTTTATTTTATATGTACCAAGTTCTGTATGCTCTGCTATATTTAGTATTATCTGTTTGTGCATGCATGCATGTTCAGTCGCTTCAGTCATGGCCAATTTTTTGGGATATAAAGAATTGAATCCCGCCAGTTTCCTCTGTCTGTGGATTTTCCTGGGAAGATTACTGGAGTGCATTGCTGTGTCCTCCACCAGGGGATCTTCTTGACCCAAGGATAGAACTCACATCTCTTGCATTTCAGGTGGATCCTTTACTGCTGAGCCACCAGTGTGGCACCTCTGACCCATCCCCATCCCCGTAAATAAATCTTTGTTCTGATGAAGGTTGACTTAAATTTACCTCCCAAACTAAATTCTTGAAGTCAACCAAGAAAATTGAGACAAATAGGAACTATAAGGACAGTTGTTTTCACCAATATTATAACAGAAGTGTAAGTTTCCATAAAAAGTCTAGTTTCAGTGGAGGAATAGATAACTGGTCATTGTGACAAAAGAGAAAACCCATAGATAGAATCAAAGACTGTTTAAAATATGGTAATAACAGTTCATTGAATCATGAAGAAGGAATGGCTCTTTTAAAAATGGCACGTGTATACCTGTGGCACATTCATGTTGATGTATGGCAACACCAATACAATATTGGAAAGTGATTAGCCTCCAATTAAAATAAATAAACTTATATTTAAAAAATGGTAGTGAGACTTTTGGATAGCAGTCATTCTGACTGGTGTGAAATGGTACCTCATTGTGGTTTTGATTTGCATTTCTCTGATAATAAGTGATGTTGAGCATCTTTTCATATGTTTGTTAGCCATCTGTATGTCTTCTTTGGGGAAATGTCTGTTTAGTTCTTTGGCCCACTTTTTGATTGGGTCATTTATTTTTCTGGAATTGAGCTTCAGGAGTTGCTTGTATAATTTTGAGATTAATTCTTTGTTGCTTTGTTTGCTATTATTTTCTCCCATTCTGAAAGCTGTCTTTCTACTTTGCTTATAGTTTCCTTTGTTGTGCAAAAGCTTTCAATTTTAATTAGGTTGCATTTGTTTATTTTTGTTTTTATTTCCAATATTCTGGGAGATGGGCCATAGAGGATACTGCTGTGGTTTATGTCGGAGTGTGTTTTGCCTATATTTTCCTCTAGGAGTTTTATAGTTTCTGGTCTTATGTTTAGATCTTTACTCCATTTTGAGTTTATTTTTGTGTATGGTGTTAGAAAGCAATAAATGCTGGAGAGGGTGTGGAGAAAAGGGAACCCTCTTACACTGTTGGTGGGAATGCAAACTAGTACAGCCACTATGGAAAACAGTGTGGAGATTCCTTAAAAAGCTGGAAATAGAACTGCCTTATGACCCAGCAACCCACTGCTGGGCATACACACCAAGGAAACAAGAATTGAAAGAGACACGTGTACCCCAGTGTTCATCACAGCACTGTTTATATAGCCAGGACATGGAAGCAACCTAGATGTCCATCAGCAGATGAATGGATAAGAAAGCTGTGGTACATATACACAATGGAATATTACTCAGTCATTAAAAAGAATACATTTGAATCAGTTCTAATGAGGTGGATGAAACTGGAGCCTATTATACAGAGTGAAGTAAGCCAGAAAGAAAAACACCAATACAATATACTAATGCATATATATGGAATTTAGAAAGATGGTAATGATAACCCTGTATGCGAGATAGCAAAAGAGACACAGATGTATACAACAGTCTTTTGGACTCTGTGGGAGAGGGTGAGGGCAGGATGATATGGGAGAATGGCATTGAAACATGTCAGTTATCACATGTGAAATGAATCGCCAGTCCAGGTTTCGACACATGATACAGAGTGCTCGGGGCTGGTGCACTGGGATGACCCAGAGGGATGGGATGGGGAGGGAAGAGGGAGGGGGGTGTACATATGTACACCCATGGTGGATTCATGTCAATGTATGGTAAAACCAATACAATATTGTAAAGTAATAAAATAAAATAAAGAAAATCTAAGTTTCACATAAAAAAAATAAAAATTTTAATTTAATTTAAAAATATTTGCATAAACTTCAAAAAGAAGGAGAGAGAGAAAGACCCTGAGAAGAGGCCAGAAAGAATAAGTCAAGGCAGGATTCAGGTTGATGATCCAAGTTCAGGGAGACTTCACACAATGGGGCAATATGGTGTACAGCTATGTGGTTGCAATACAGGCTTACAAAACATTCTATTCCTGAACCATCTGATTGCTTTGAAGTAGAAAATAAAATGTGAAAAATCAATGACTTGTTCTTCTCTCCTTCTCAATGTACCATGAAAAAGATAGTAATGGAATTTTAAACTATGACCCTATAAGGACAAAAGGAACAATATGGGATTGTCACCTAATGATGGAATAGAACACGTTTTCAGAGAAGAGAAAGCACAGAAAGATGGGGTGACTATTGGGCAGAGAAAGCCATACCTAACAAATAAGACAGAGCCGTTTTTCCTACACAATTCCAAACAGCTCTGAGCTACGGAGACATGGGCACAGCAGTGGGTAAGTGTAAATACAGCCACAGAGCTGAAAGAGGTAAGTGCTATCTACATGGGATCACTGAAATCTCTAACCCTAATCCCTACCTCTTTCATGCACAGAACACATGCATTCAGGTAAACATCTTCCAAGAAGGAAGTTGGAGAGCCAGTGTGATATAATGCTTACAATCAGGGACCCTGGAGCTGCACATCATGGTTTGAAATCGTTTGCATTCAAAACGTGCACTTTCAATGGCACCACTGTAAACTAGAATATAACAGAGGAGTGTCTTCAAATTTCTAAAGCAAATTTAGAATTCATTCCAAGGAAGATATCAATTCAAATATGTAACAATCAAATAATTCTCCTTCCTTGCATCTTCTCTCAGGAATGTACAAGAGGATGTATTTCATTAACACAAGAGAACAGACTGAGAAAGGGGAAGATGTCTGAATTCCCAAGATGAGCTAAAGGGAAATTCGAGACCACCACTGCATTGGGCTTGGAAAGTCATCATTCCGCACTGGACTCCAGAAGGAGGGGCGGCTACTGGTGATATCGTTCTAAAGAGGGGAAAGGCAGATCAATACATTGTTTTGTGTGTCCAATCATGGGAAGAAGAGCTTTCATTTCTTCTTAAGGGTTTGGAACAATTTAGGTACATGCAGATAATAAAGTATGAACAAAGATAGTATATTACTAACAAAGTACAGAAGTGTGTATTTTGTTTTTAAAAGTTTATTTTATTCAAAGAATGCAAACATAGCTTAACATTACAAATATATATAATAAACTGCAAAAATACAACTGAGCAGGACCCTGAGAGGTCTCCCCACAACAGACCACCCCCCAACCATGTCCTCCACATGTCTTTTGTTTGTAGAAACACTTTCATCTTCTAGGCCTTTCCCAAGTTCCAAAGAGTGCATTGGATCAGATACTTGAGAAAATGCAGAAAGAAAAACAGTCAGGCAAGAAAACATAATAATAGTTGAGCCATTAAACAATGACAAGGACCTTCAGTCACTCCTCAAGGGCCATACATAATATTCTGAACCATATTCTTGGAGATTTTTTGAAAATACTGAAACCTTGATCAGGTGTAAGAAGTTAACTGTATGTTTCCCACAAGAATGTAGACTTCAGTCCTTTTGGAATCAGAAGGTTGATGATGTTGACTCCTAATAACCTGATCACTAAACAATCACAAGAAACTCTACCAGCTGATCACATATCCCACAAACCCCCTCCCTCACCCTGTCTTTAAAAACCTTTCCCTGAAAGCCTTTGGGGAGTTCAGACTCCTCAAGTACTACCTACCTGGACTCCTTGCTTGGCAATGAACACCACATTTTCCTTCACCACAACACGATGTCAATAGATCAGCTTTACTATGCATGGGCAAGCTGACACAGGCCAAGATCAGGAACATACAGAGACTGAAGCAAAAAAATGAGTGCTCATCTTACTGATGAAGAAGAAAAAGAGTTTATGATACTAAGCAGTTATTTGTGATTTAGAAAAAAAAAAACACACACAAAAACAAAAAAAACCCACCATCCAAACCGTGATCTTTGAAAAAGCAAAAATTTGATAAATATCTATTACTTATTTGAAAAGCAGTAAGACACAAATTATCATAATGAATAAAAGAAAGGATGACTTTATAGATCTACATACATAAAAATAAGAAAACAAGAAGAACTAATTATGTCAATTATCCGATTGGCTTAGATGAAGCATATACCTTTCCTGAAGACAAAAATTACACAAAGTGAATCAATACAAAAGAGAATATCTGAATAGCTCTATATCTCTTCAGTTCAGTTCAGTCGCTCAGTCATGTCCGACTTTTTGTGACCCCATGTATTGCAGCACGCCAGGCCTCCCTGTCCATCACCAACTCCAAGAGTTCACCCAAACTCTTGTACATCAAGTCGGTGACGCCATCCAGCCATCCCATCCTCTGTTGTCCCCTTCTCCTCCTGCCCCCAATCCCTCCCAGCATCAGAGTCTTTTTCAATGAGTCAACTCTTTGCATGAGGTGGCCAAAGTATTGGAGTTTCAGCTTTAGCATCAGTCCTTCCAAAGATTACCCAGGACTGATCTCCTTCAGAATGGACTGGCTGGATCTCCTTGCAGCCCAAGGGACTCTCAAGAGTCTTCTCCAACACCACAGTTCAAAAGCATCAATTCTTCAGTGCTCAGCCTTCTTCACAGTCCAAATCTCACATCCATACATGACCACTGGAAAAACCATAGTCTTGACTAGACAGACCTTTGTTGGCAAAGTAACGTCTCTGCTTTTCAATAAGCTATCTAGGTTGGTCATAACTTTTCTTCCAAGGAGTAAGCGTCTTTTAATTTCATGGCTGCAGTCACAATCAGCAGTGATTTTTTTAGCCCCCCAAAATAAAGTCTGACACTGTTTCCACTGTTTCCCCATCTATTTCCCATGAAGTGATGGGACCAGATGCCATGATCTTCGTTTTCAGAATGTTGAGCTTTAAGTCAACTTTTTCACT
Source organism: Aepyceros melampus (assembly GCA_006408695.1). Lineage (NCBI taxonomy): Eukaryota > Metazoa > Chordata > Mammalia > Artiodactyla > Bovidae > Aepyceros > Aepyceros melampus. The sequence continues at coordinate 141,488 of SJXQ01001019.1, forward strand.
CTCCTCTTTCACTTTCATCAAGAGGCTTTTGAGTTCCTCTTCACTTTCTGCCATAAGGGTGGTGTCATCTGCATATCTGAGGTTATTGATATTCCTGCTGGCAATCTTGATTCCAGCTGGCGCTTCTTCCAGCCCAGCCTTTCTCATGATGTACTCTGCATAGAAGTTAAATAAGCAGGGTGACAATATACAGCCTTGACATACTCCTTTTCCTGTTTGGAACCAGTCTGTTGTTCCATGTCCAGTTCTAACTGTTGCTTCCTGACCTGCATATAGGTTTCTCAAGAGGCAGGTCAGGTGGTCTGGTATTCCCATCTCTTTCAGAATTTTCCACAGTTTATTGTGATCCACACTGTCAAAGGCTTTGGCATAGTCAATAAAGCAGAAATAGATGCTTTTCTGGAACTCCCTTGATTTTTCGATGATCCAGCAGATGTTAGCAATTTGTTCCTCTGCCTTTTTGAAAACCAGCTTGAAAATCTGGAAGTTCATGGTTCACGTGTTGCTGAAGCCTGGCTTGGAGAATTTTGAGCATTACTTTACTAGCATTCTATGAAGACCTCAAAAAAGCAAGAGAGTTCCAGAAAAACATCTATTTCTGCTTTATTGATTATACCAATTATAAACTGTGGGACAGATTCAGAAAATATGTTTTAAAAATAAAAACATTCACCTGGGGTGGAGGGATGGGATGGGAGGTTGGAAGGAGGTTTAAGAGTGAGGGGACATGTGTACACTTATGGATGATTCATATTGATGTATGGCAGAAACCAACAAACATTGTAAAGCAATTATCCTCCAATTAAAAATAAATTCTTAAAAATAAAAACATTCATAATAAAACACATCAATAAACTAAGAGAAAAGAATACTTCATAGCATTATGAGTTACACCTTTATACCACCTACAAGTGACAATACCATAGGGAGAGATTCAATGCCTTCCTCCTAAAATCAAGCAGAAGGCAAAGATACTCAGTTTCATGATTTTTTGGAAATGTTTTACTGGCAGTTCTGACCAGTAAAACAAAAGAAATACAGACTGGAAAGGAAGAGGTAAAAGTATATATCAAAACATGCAGCAAATGAAGCAACTGACAAAGAATTAATCTAAAAAATATACAAACAGCTCATACAGCTCAATTCCAGAAAAATAAATGACCCAATCAGAAAATGGGCCAAAAAACTAAACAGACATTTCTCCAAAGAAGACATAGAGATGGCCAACAAACACATGAAAAGATGCTTCACATCACTTATTATCAGAGAAATGCAAATCAAAACCACAATGAAGTACCACCTCATGCTGGTCAGAATAGCTGCTATCAAAAAGTCTAAAACAATAAATTCTGTGGAAAGTGTGGAGAAAAGGGAACCCTCTTACACTGTTGGTGGGAATGCAAACTAATAGAGCCACTATGGAGAACAATGTGGAGATTCCTTAAAAAACTGGAAATAGACCTGCCATATAACCCAGCAATCTCACTGCTGGGCATACACATCGGGGAAACCAGAATTGAAAGAGACACATGTACCCCAATGTTCATTGCAGCACTGTTTATAATAGCTAGGACATGGAAGCAGCCTAGATGTCCATCGGCAGACAAATGGATAAGAAAGCTGTGGAAAATATACATAGTGGAGTATTACTCAGCTATTAAAAAGAAGGTATTTGAACCAGTTCTAATGAGGTGGATGAAACTGGAGCCTATTATACAGAGTGAAGTCAGTCAGAAACAAAAATACCAATACAGTATATTAACGCATATATATGGAATTTAGAACGATGGTAACAATGACCCTATATGCCCGACAGCAAAGGAGACACAGATGTAAAGAACAGACTTTTGGACTCTGTGGGAGAAGGTGAGGTGGGATGATTTGAGAGAATACCATTGAAACATGTATATAGGCATATGTGAAATAGTCCAAGTTTGATGCATGAGACCTGGTGCTCAGAGCTGATGCACTGGGATGACTCTGAGAAGTGGGATGGGGAGGGAGGTGGCAAGGGGATTCAAGATGGGAAACACATGTACACCCATAGCTGATTCATGTCAATGTAAGGCAAAAACCACTACAATATTGTAAAGTACTTAGCTTCTCCTTAAAATAAATAAAAATTTTTAATGCAAAAAAAAATGGAAAAAATTAAACATCCATTAAATTATTTACCACAATAGTAATAGAAGCACACCGACCCAATCTAATTAGTGGCATCAAAAATAACAAAGAAGACTTCAACTAACACTGTATTTAATGAACAAAGGCTGAATTGTTTCTCCTATGATCAAGGATAAGGGAAAGGCACCTACTCTTTCCATTTCTATTCAACACTGGACTGGAAGCTCTCACAAGTCAATAAGGTGAGAAATAATGAAAACAAACTACAGTTGGAAGTGTAAAACTCAAATTCTCTTCAGAGTAAATTATATTTAAATTATTCTCTCTCTTCAGAGAAAAACCTAAACAATCTACAGAAACACCGCTAGTACATATAAGTGTGTGTGTGTGGTAGTCACATAGTTGTGTCCAACTCTTTCTGACCTCATGGACTATAGCCTGCCAGGCTTCTCTGTTCATGGGATTCTCTAGGCAAGAATATGGGAGTGGGTTGTCATTTCCTTCTTTGGGGGACATATAAATGAAGTTAGCATATTTTTAAAATACAAGTCAATATATAAAAACTCAAGTGTATTTTATATAGAGACAACAAAGAATTCAAAATTGAAGTAAAATATCATTCATAATACCACCAAAAACATGAAATATTTTGACAGAGAATTAATAAAATATGTACAAGACCTATAAAATGGAAACTTTATAAAACATTAATTTCTGAGAAATGTAAAAGTCATAATTAAATGGAGACATGTAATAGGGTTACATATTTAAAGACTCAATAATGATAAGATTTCAATTCTATCGATCTTTAGATTCAAGGCCATCCTTATTCACATGCCAGCAGGAGTAAAAGGCCATCTATATAATGGGAACATATTTTCAAACCACATATCTGACAAGAAGTTAATATCCAAAATAAACAAAGATTCTTACACGAGGCTTCTCAGGGGATTCTATGGTAAAGAACCCACCTGCCAATGCAGGAAAGATAATGAGACATGGGTTCGATAGCTGAGTCGGGAAGATCCTCTAGATGGAAGGGCATGGCAAGCCACTCCACTCTTCTTCCCTGAAGACCTACAAGACCTTCTAGAACTAACATCCAAAAAATATATCCTGTTTATTATAGGAGATTGGAATGCAAAAGTAGGAAGTCAAGAAATCCCTGGAGTAACAGGCAAATTTGACCTTGGAATACAAAATGAAGCAGGTCAAAATCTAACCGAGTTTTGCCAAGGGAATGCACTGGTCATTGCAACACCCTCTTCCAACAACACAAGAGAAGACACTACACATGATGGTCAATACCAAAATCAGATAGATTATATTCTTTGCAACCAAAGATAGAGAAGCTCTATACTGTCAGCAAAAACAAGACCAGGAGCTGAATGTGGCTCAGATCAGGAACTCCTTATTGTAAAATTCAACTTAAATTGAAGAAAGTAGGGAAAACCACTAGACAATTCAGGTATGACCTAAATCAAATCCCTTATGATTATACAGTGGAAGTGATGAATAGATTCAAGGGATTTATCTGATAGAGTGCCTGAAGAACTATGGATAGAGGTTCATGACATAGTACAGGAGGCAGTGGTCAAGATTATCCCAAGAAAAAGAAAGGCAAAATGGTTGCCTGAGGAGGCCTTACAAATAGTTGAGTAAAGAAGAGGCACAAAAGGAAAAGGAGAAAAGGAATGATATACTCATTTGAATGCAGAGTTCCAAAGAATAGCAAGGAGAGATAAGAGAGCCTTCCTCGCTGACTGATGCAAAGAAATAAAGGAAAATGACAGAATGGGAAAGATTAGAGATCTCTTCAAGAAAATCAGAGATACCAAGGGAACATTTTATGCAAAGATGGGCACGATAAAGGACAGAAATGGTACAGACCTAATAGAAGCAGAAGATATTAAGAAGAGGTGGAAAAAAAACACAGAAGAACTATACAAAAAAAGATCTTCATGACCCAGATAACCACAATGGTGTGATCATTGTTCTAGAGCCAGACATCTTGGAATGCAAAGTCAAATGGGCCTTAGGAAGCATCACTACAAACAAAGCTAGTGGAGGTGATGGAATTCCAGTTGAGCTCTTTCAAATCCTGAAAGATGATGGTGTGCAAGCGCTGCACCCAATATGCCAGCAAATCTGGAAAACTCAGCAGTGGCCACAGGACTGGAAAAGTTCAGTTTTTATTCCAATCCCAAAGAAAGGCAATGCCAAAGAATGCTCAAACTACCACACAAGTGCACTCATCTCACACACTAGTAAAGTAATGCCAAAATTCTCCAAGCCAGGCTTCAACAGTAAATGAAGCATGAACTTCCAAATGTTCAAGCTGGATTTAGAAAAGGCAGAGAAACCAGAGATCAAATTGCTAATATCCATTGGATCATTAAAAAAGCAAGAAAGTTCCAGAAAAACATCTACATCTGTTTCATTGACTATGCCAAAGCCTTTGTGTGGATCACAACAAACTGGAAAATTCTTCAAGAGATGGGACTATCAGACCACCTGACCTGCCTCCTGAGAAATCTGTATGCAAGTCAAGAAGCAACAGTTAGAACTGGACATAGAATTACAGACTGGTTCCAAATTGGGAATGGAGTACATCAAGACTGCTGTATATTGTCACCCTGCTTATTATATGCAGAGTACATCATGAAAAATGCTGGGCTGGATGAAGCACAAGCTGGAATCAAGATAGCCAGGAGAAATGTCAATAACCTCAATTATGCAGATGACACCGGTCTTATGGCAGAAAGTGAAGAAGAACTGAAGAGCCTCTGATGAAAGTGAAAGAAAAGAATGAAAATGTTGGCTTAAAACTCAACATTCAGAAAACTAAGATAATGGTATCCTGTCCCATGACTTTATGACAAATCAGTTCATTTCAGTTGCACAGTCGTGTCCAAACCTTTACAACCCCACTCAGTTAGCTCAGTCCCTCTGTCCTGTCCAACTCTTTGTGACCCCATGAATTGCAGCATGCCAGGACTCCCTGTCCATCACCAACTCCTGGAGTTCACCCAAACACAAGTCCATCGAGTTGGTGATGCCATCCAGCCATCTCATCCTGTCGTCCCCTTTTCCTCCTGTCCCCAATCGTTCCCAGCGTCAGATTCTTTTCCAATGAGTCAACTCCTCACATGAGGTGGCCAAAGTACTGGACTTTCAGCCTTACCATCATTCCTTCCAAAGAACACCCAGGACTGATCTCCTTTAGAATGGACTGGTTTGATCTCCTTGCAGTCCATGGGACTCTCAAGAGTCTTCTGCAAAAGCATCAAAAGCATCAATTTTCAGCACTCAGCTTTCTTCACAGTCCAACTCTCACATCCATACATGACTACTGGAAAAACCATAGCCTTGACTAGACGGACCTTTGTTGGCAAAATAATAGACAACAGCATTTCAGCTTTTCCTGTCCATCACAACACCCAGAGCTTGCTCAAATTCATGTCCGTCGAGTCAGGAATGCCATCCAACCATCTTATCCTCTGTTGTCCCCTTCTCCTTCTGCCTTCCATCTTTCCACCTTCCATCTTTCCCAGCATCAGGGTCTTTTCTAAAGAGTCACTGTTTTGCATCAGGTGACCAAACTGTTGCAGCTTTAGCTTCAGCATGAGTTTCCAATGAATATGCAGGACTGACGATGAATCACAAGCAGGAATCAAGATTGCTGGGATAAATATCAATTATCTCAGATATGAGGTACATAGGTGGCAAACAGATGAGGAAAAAACTGAAACAGTGACTGACTTTATTTTCTTGGGCCTCAAAATCACAGTGCATGGTGACTGCAGCCGTGAAATCAAAAGACGCTTGCTCCATGGAAGAAGAGCCATGGCAAACCTAGACAGAGTATTAAAAAGCACAGACAACATTGCTGACAAGGGTCCATATAGTCAAAGCTATAGTTTTTCCAGTAGTCACATATGGATGTGAGAGTTGGACCATAAAGAAGGCTGAATTCCAAAGAACTTAAGCTTTCAAACTGTGGTGCTGGAGAAGACTCTTGAGAGTCCCTTGGATGCAAGGAGATCAAACCAGTCAATCCTAAAGGAAATCAACCCTGAACATTCATTGGAAGGACTGATACTGAAACTGAAGACCTAATACTTTGGCGATCTGATGTGAAGAGCTGACTATTGGAAAAGACTCTGAAGCTAGGAAATACTGAGGGCAAAGGGAGAAGGGAGCAACAGAGGATGAAATGGTTGGATGGCATCATTGACTCCATGGACATGAGTTTGAACAAACTCCAGGAGATAGTGAAGGACAGGGAAGCCTAACATGCTGCAGTCCATGGGGTTGCAAAGATAGGACATAACTGAGTGACTGAACAACAACAATAACAACAAGATCAATTTTATGAGAATGCCACTTACAAAATTGTTTTGGACTGCTCTGATGGTCCCTTAGTTAAGATTCCATGCTTCCACTGCAGTCGGGTAGGGTTTGATCCCTGGTTTTAGGGAACTAAGATTTTTCATGCTGCACAGTGGGACCAATAATTAATAAATAAATAAATGATATGCAAAGACAAACATAGACTCTCATGTGAAACCACTAAAAAAAACCTTTTTTTAAAAAAAAAAATTGGGATTACATTAAACTAACTGCTGTTTGTATGTTTCTGGCTAGGGACAATGCAGGATCCTAGTTCTCTACCAGGCATTGAATATGTGTGCCTCTGGAAGCTCGGAGTCATAAACACTGAACCATGTCAGGGAAGTGCAAACTACCTGCTACTTGTAAGGGAAAACATTATTTGCTTGAAAATTTCCTTTGAATAATCTATCTGTTTATATAAATTGTTTGTATATTTGGCCCCCATGAAAATTTTAGAGGTTTAAAAAAATCCATTAAGTCAATAAATATTAAGCAAAGAACAATTCTGTGCTTTTCAGTGTTTTAGTTTGGGGGCTGGAGAGTTAAATTCAAACGTTGTGCCTAAGGTTAAAATGAAGTTGGATGATATCACTAACTAACTGAACACAGATACAGAAAGAAAAACAGGCAGAGACTGATCCCTAGTATAGGACTCAACCATAGAGACCTGAGAAGGATCTCCAAGTAAAGCAGGAGAAAAACAAACTGTGATGTCACAAAAGTCAAAGTGAAAGAGTGGGGTGTGGGTGGAGGAGAAATGAGCTGTGACAAATGAATAATTAATTACTGGGATGATGGCAATTAAATAATTACTCCACACAAATCCACAGGAAAAGGCTTGGGAGATCCATCTAGATGTTTAACTTTTGGTCATTTTTTTCAATGTCATTTTAAAAAAGGCCACTCCATGATTCAATAAATGTATTATTATATATTAAACTGTCGATTCTTCTATGTGTTTTGTCTTCTGTCACAATGACCAGCTATCTATTCTTCCACTAAAACTAGATTATTTATGGAGACAAATTTTATTGTCCATATCATTAGTACTGATTCAAATGTATTCTTTTTAATGGCTGAGTAACACTCCATTGTGTATATGTACCACAGCTTTCTTATCCATTCATCTGCTGATGGACATCTAGGTTGTTCCCATGTCCTGGCTATTATAAACAGTGCCGCAATGAACATTGGGGTACATGTGTCTCTTTCAATTCTGGTTTCCTCGGTGTGTATACCCAGCAGTGGGACTGCTGGGTCATATGGCAGTTCTATTTGCAATTTTTTAAGGAATCTCCACACTGTTTTCCATAGTGGCTGTACTAGTTTGCATTCCCACCAACAGTGTAAGAGGGTTCCCTTTTCTCCACACCCTCTCGAGCATTTATTGCTTGCAGACTTTTGGATTGCAGCCATTCTGACTGGTGTGAAATGGTACCTCATTGTGGTCTTGATTTGCATTTCTTTGATAATAAGTGATGTTGAGCATTGGAGCCGATTAAACAAAGTGAAGTAAGCCAGAAAGAAAAACACCAATACAGTATACTAACACATATATATGGAATTTAGAAACATGGTAATGATAACCCTGTATGCGAGACAGCAAAAGAGATACAGATGTATAGAATGGACTTTTGGACTCTGAGGGAGAGGGAGAGGGTGGGATGTTTTGGGAGAATGGCACTGAAACATGTATACTATCATGTAAGAAACGAATTGCCAGTCTATGTTCGATATAGGATACAGGATGCTTGGGACTGGTGCACGGGGATGATCCAGAGAGTTGATATGAGGTGGGAAGTGGGGGGTGGGGTTCAGGGTTGGGAACTCATGTACACCCAAGATGGATTCATGTCAATGTATGGCAAAACCAATACAGTAATGTAAAGCAAAATAAAGTAAAAATAAAAATGAAAAAAAAAAACCTTCTATTGTCATACTTGGTGAAAACAATCCTCCTTATAGTTCCTATTATCTCAACTTTCTTGGCTGAATTGAAGAATTTAGTTTTGGAGGTACAGTTAAGTCAACCTTCATTAGAACAAAAATTAATTTATGGCAAGATGAGTCAGAGACTTTCTTGGTGGCTCAGACAGTAAAGAATCTGCTCAAAATGCAAGAGACCTGGAGTGATCTGTGGGTTGGGAAGATCCCCTGAAGGAAGGCACAGCAACTCACTCGAGTATTCTTGACTGGAGAATCCCATGACAGAAGTGCCTGGCAGGATACAGCCCATAAAGTCACAGAGTCAGATACAACTGAAGCAGCTGAGCTGCACAAACACGTAATACTAAATCTAGCAGAGCACACAGAACTTGGTACATGTAAAATCAAGGTGTAGAAGAGTGATTCAGTATATTTAATACCTAATTTCACACAGCAGGTCAGAAAAGAGCTGAGACTCAAGGCCCTAGCCACTAGTCCCAAGTCCCAAGTTCAGTTTCCAGTGTGTAAACTTATGCGTGCCTGGTCAGAAGGTAGAGATATCTTACCAGTTATGCCACTCTTTATGTGGGTCATGATGACTGTAGCCTGACATTGCCCTAAACCAGGGCTAAAATCTAGTCCCTCCCTTGTAGCCTCATAAATCTCCTATGGTAATACAACTACCCATTTCACGCTTTTAGAAGTGGGTGGAGGATTTGGGACAGGAGACCAAGTGGACATATCTGCAATTCACACCACAGCATGAGCTATTTCCACGGGAACAAATTTCTCACTGAGGTAGCTTCTTCCAGCCACTCCCTTCCCCCTGGCTCAACACTTCTTGGGGTTCCTGGTCCCCAGTGCAGGACCAAGAACAGCAGTGGCACTAAGTGTCTCTGAAGAAACGCTGGTCCTCAGAAGACACCCACCTAAGAAGCAGAAAATGGCAAATGCCACTGGAAGAAAAAGGGGACCAGCGATGACCCTCTTAGGTCCTCTCTGAAGTCACCTGTCAATAACTAGAGGGACTGGAGACTTTGAAACTACGCTGAAGGCCAGAGTGAGACAGTTATCTGTGTCCCAAAACAAAAATTTTATCCTGCCAGGCTGGTGATGTCACGGGTTACACATTTGTTATTTTGCTTAATCGTCACACAAAATTCCCATGTGTGAATGACTTGGAATGACAGAATGACTTGGAAAGTTACAACCTTGCCCATACTCCCACAGTTCGCCAGGGATAAGGTGTAGGTTCTGTCTGACCCTGGTCCCCAAGCTCTCAATGACCACATGTGTCACCTCTCACCATCACTCAAGACCTCCTGCCTCATGTCTTCCCTAAAAAGAACACAGACACCGGGCACAATGAGCAATGTTGCAGGGACTTTGTTAGATTCAGCTTGATAGAGGCCACATCAGGTGGGGAAGGTGTCTGGATTCCAGCTTCAGGAACAGAAGGAGAAGAGGGCAGGAAGATGAAGTGCAGACCAGGCACAACTGGTGAAGCTTCTCATAACAAAGCGAGCAGACTGGAAACAAATCCTATAAGACCATTCACCACCGAGGACAATTTATAGCCGGCGCAATCTTTACTGAAGACGACAGACAGCTGCAAGGGAGAAGGAGGCAGAGGGACACCTGAGGCCACAGTGGGCCTATCCTGTCTCCCCAGGATCAACTCACACCTCACTCTCAGGGATTCAGCCCCATCCTCAACAAGAACCTCTACCCACAGACCCACCACTGGAGAGGGGGTTGCCAACAGGCACCCGGGGGAAGATGGCTCCCAAGTAGCCCAGGCACAGATGTCAGGAGGGAGACCGAGCCACCAGTCATGCAGGGAGGGGAGGAGATGACAAGGGTCAGCAGAGAACAGCCAGGACTGGTCCTGAAGGAGGAGTAAGTGCTGGAGACTGGGCTTGGGTCACACCTCCTGCACCTGAGCCTCTTCTGTCAGGTATGCTGGGTGCAAGGAATGTGCATGCAGGTGTCGTCAACAGCCCCTTGTGCCCTGGAAGCTTCTATTAGTGCACAAAACTCTGGATTGTGGCAAACCTCTCCTTTTTGAATGGTTAAAAATTTGCAGAAAAATGAAGAGACTGTTCAAAATCTCAAATACTAAATCACAAGAAAAACAACCACAGAAAAAAGATGGTTCTTCAGGAGATACTGTTAGCCCAAGTGAGAGGCCGCATGTACCTAGAAGCTGCCCAGGATATTAGGCACCAAAACCCCAGAGTGGAAATTCTGGCTCGTAGGCACTGAGAACATGTCGGTGGAAATGGAGCTCTGAGCCAGAGCAACGGCCATCAAAAAGGGATAAAGAGGAGGTGATGTGACCACAGGTCAGAAAGCTTATAAGCCAGGGAGTCCCATGCTGGAAGGAGAACTAAAAGCTAGGGCTCCTTTTAAACATTCTTAAAGTAGAGATGACAGGACTGCCGCACGTGTGTGAGCTGAATGCCTCGTTTCCTGCAAAGATTAAAGTGCTACTCCTCCAATGCTGCTTCCTCTCAGTGAGGAAAGAAAATTACAGAAGTCAACACACTTGTCCTAGTGCACTGACAGTAGTCCTCTATTCCGTGTGAGCTGATTGACATGATATGGATATATTCGGTAACAAGAGGCTGGATGTGCAGGTGGACTGTGCTTGCATATTACAGGTGCTGCAGGTTGGGGCAAAAGGTTTATGTGCTTCTCTGTTCATAGCTCTATCACACATTCCATGATTGAATGATCTATTACCATGTGGCATACTGAACTACGCTGCACATGAGTCCTCACGGTAACTGTGGGTAAAGGTAAGTTACCTTAAATCTCAGATTATTGAGCCTGTTCTCAGGTCCTGCTTCAACGAAGCAATCCCGGATTTTTCCAAGGGCTGCTTTTTCATCTTCATTAGCATCAACCGAATCCAAAGTTTCATTCAGTGCTTTTACTTGGGAGTGCAAGGATCACAGAACTAAGGCCTTTATAAAACACAGGGCATGCTTCCACTAAAGGCAGAGACAGAAAACATCTCATCAAAAGAATCACTTGGTCAGAAGGTTCCCAGTTCCCACCACTTGACAGGAACTCACACATCCAAAGCTTCCAGATTCACCTCCCACAGGACTCTGCCTCTCCCAGGACTGCTTACACAGGGAAGAAAGCCTTCCCTATGAGGCACTCCCAAACGAAGGGAGCAGCAAGAGGGGCTAGGCCTGGAGACACCTCTGCCATTGACTACTGCCCCCAGGCTTACCAGCCTGCTTCCTCCCTCCCAACAAGCACCACTACCCCCAACAAACTATCCCCCAGGGTGTGTGCAGATAATGACCCTTCCAGATCCGTGCCACCCTCCTCCCCTATTCAAAGGCTGAAAGCCCCAGGGAGTTTGTGCAGGACTCCTGGGCACTGATCTGCCACCTGCCCTCAGAATCTATCCCTAGAATCAGCTTGGACAGGACTGTGGAGGATGCAGTGAGATGGCACTGGGCAAGCATCAGGAGGGCCGTCTGGACCCTCTTTCCTACCCTCAGTCGTCTTGAAGGTCAGCTCTCTGGTCACCAGCAAGGCCAGCACAAGCAGCGCTCCCTTCATCATGGCGGCAGCTGGAGTGCTCTGCTCAGGGCAGGGTTTTGCCTGCTTTATACACCACTAGCTCCCCAAGCCCAGCCCTCATCCCTGCCAGGAAAATTACAGGCTCCTGGCACAGGTGGCTCCCAAGGCCCTTGAGGTGATTATTGTGGAACACCATCCTACCCTGATAGCAGAGCTCTTGGAAGACATGCGGGGATATCTTTGCCAAAGATCAAGAGGAGCTGAGGTGTCTAAGTCACTCCTGCTGCTGCTGTTGCTAAGTCACTTCAGTCATGTCCGCCTCTGTGCGACCCCATAGTTGGCAGCCCACCAGGCTCCTCTGTCCCTGGGATTCTGCAGGCAGGAATACTGGAGTGGGTTTTCACTTCCTTCTCCAATGTATGCATGCATGCTAAGTCACTTCAGTCATGTCCAACTCTGTGCGACCCCATAGTTGGCAGCCCACCAGGCTCCTCTGCCCACGGGATTTTCTAGGCAGGAATACTGGAGTGGGTTAACATTTCCTTCTCCCTAAGTGATTCCATTTGGAGCCAAATACTCTGTTGTCCCAGCCCAGTCATCACCTGTTTTCCTGATCATCATTCCCCCAACCAGTCCTGGCTCTGAGTTCATTATTCTCCCATACTGAGCAGATGGAATCACAGGAGGGCCAAGGACAGATCTACACCACTGTCAGGTAGAAAAAAGGACATAAAGATTTCTTCCTTTCTCCCGAAGTTGAAGTCATTGAGATAAGAATGTGGAGCTGGACCTTACTGAAGCCCCCAGATGTCTTAACATCTTCAGTCTCTACAGGGCCCTGACACTGCTGGTCAGCAGCCTTAGGCTCTGAATCATGCCCAACAAGGAACCCGCAGGACTTAAGGCCACATGGCTTTCCTCAGGCCCTTCAGCCCACTAATTCCTGAGCACGCTCCAGCCTTGCCCCTTCTCCTGGCTTTCCTTTCTCCTCCACAGTGAGCCTGGTCCCGGGAGGTGCTTACACTGCACAGTCTATCCAGGAACATTAGGGAAAAGCTGTGGGTTTGAGGGTTTGTCTCCTGGGGCAGAGACTCTGAGGTGCACAGCCCTACAGGCCACTCTTCTAAGGCCCAGAGGGCTGGGTTGATCAGAGCTGGCAGTTTGTATGTGAAAACTCTTTCAGAGTCAAACTCAACCTTCCACATTAGGAAAGAAGTTTGTTGGGACAGACCATTTGAGATGGCCCTTGAAAACACTAGAAGGAAGCCTGAGAAGCTCCCAATGGCCAAACTGGAAAGGGTGTGGCAGACAAACTAAATAACAGGGTATTAGATGATAAACCAATGTATAAATAATATAAGTGAATCCATACTGATATGGAGAAGAGAAAGTCTCCCTATCCCTTCCCAGGAGAAGGGAAAGGCTACCTACTCTAGTATTCTGGCCTGGAGAAACCCATGGACTTCATAGTCCATGGGGTCGCAAAGAGTTGGACACGACTGAGCCACTTTCACACTGATATAAATTAAGGTCTAAATAAATAAATGTGAGTGAGGAGACAACCATTCCTTACAGAAACATCCGGAATAATAGACATGGACTATCCCTCCAGGGGGGGAACTTACTGTCCTGCCCTCCCTGAGTGTGGGCTAGACTTGGGAACTCATCTCCAAAGAAACGAAGGGGGAGGGGGAAAACACCACAGAAACCTGGCAAACACAACATAATCAGCTAATCAAGGCTGATATTCCCACTGGTAAGACACACTGATGTCACATGTACCCTGACGTAAGGGGACAGATAGGGCACCTCACCTGTGTGGTGTCTTCCTTGAAACTCAAAGTCTGAACCCTACTCAACAGTAGAACAACAGCAGTTAACTCAGCTTGGGGGCCCTCTACCATCGCTCATAGTTCTCCTCAAGACTGTCAAGGCCATGACAGACCAGGAGAGAATGAGTAACTCCACAGAGCAGAGGACATGGGGGACACATGACAGTGAATGCACTGAGTTTAGAGTCTGGATAGGATCCTGGAATCCAAGAGACATTAATGGACAACTCACTGATATTCAAATAAACTGTAGCATTTAGTTAGTCATAAAGTTCCAAAATTGTCTCTCAGTTTTGACAAATATTTGCACTATTTCTATGACTCTAAAATTGTTGCAACTTAAAATTTTAATAGTAACAACTTGAAACAGGAAGCTGAGCTCTGTACTCTGTGACAGCCTAGATGGGTGAGATGTGGTGGAGGATGGAGAATATTCAAGATGAAGGGATACATGTAAATTTATGGCTGAGTCATGTTGTTGTATGGCAGAAGGCAATACACTATTGTAAAGTAATATGCTCCAATTTAAAATATATTAACAACAACAACAACCTGCATTAGGACAGGGCTACATCAGCAGCATTCCTACATTGACCCTAACCAGCTCTTCACTCTGATGTCACCAAATGTCCCCACGATCTGGGCATGTCTCAGAGGACCCTGTGGCACCCTTGGAAGGGCACTGGGCTGGATCCATAGGAGCCACCTGTGTTACTCAGCACTCCAAGCCCTGGTTCCTCTCCTCATAGAGCTGTGGGAGGCATTTGGGGGCAGTGTCTTCTCAAGGACAGGAGGCGTGGAATCATGGGCAGCTGCCTCACCACAGAGATGTCTTGCCACCACAAACAAGAACCAACATGTGCAGCCTGGGCCATGTGGTGTTCACCTTCCTGCCCAGGAAAGGTTAACTCACACCTGCAGCCAGCTGAGGCCCTCTTGAGGTGGCCTTCAGAGGGGTGGACCCCAGGCTGTGGGAGCCATGGTGAGGAGGGTCTCCATGGAGATCAGCTGACACTGCAGCTCAGTACTCGGTGCCTCTTTGCCAAGAGCAGTTACCGGATGTGAATCCTGTTTGGCACAGGGTTCAGCCTATGGTCATACCGTGTGTCCCAACATCAGAATAGGTCTTCAGCAAACATTAATTTGCCAGAGGTGGCTCAGAGAAAGGACAGCCAGGTGCCTCCAAAGAAAGATTACTTGATTCTGACTTACCAAACATTTTAAACATTTACCTTATTAATCCAAGGCAGTATTCATAAACACATTTACAATAAGTACTATGAAAGATATTCCTGCTAATCAACTCCAGAGAAATGGAATATTTCTGCCATTATTCTAACAAACAGTGTACAACATCTAATGAATGCGGGGCCCTCTCCTAGCCCTAGGATGCAGCAGCACACAGTGCAGCTATCACTCTCCTGCAGCTCTTCATCACCTAACAGGGAGTGGAAGACAGTGACCCCATGGGATGAAGGGCTTTGGATGAAGATGAAGCAGGAGAAGAAGACAGACAGCCATTGGGGAAGGAGAGGGGCAGACTGCTTTGATATTAGAGCTCAATAGCTGGGTAAATCTGTGCTGTGTGTTACCTGAAGACACCTGAGGATGAGGGAACAAATCATGCAGCCACTGGAGGAAGAGCCTTCCAGGTTGGGAGGGCTCCACGTACAGAGTCCCTGCTGCAGGAGGACACTTGGTCAGGTCAACGAGCAGGCAGGAGGCACTGAGGGAGGAGAGAAAGGCAGGGATAAGTTCACAGAGGCAGTTGGAGGGGAAGATGGCGGAGGAATAGGACGGAGAGACCACTTTCTCCTGCACAAATCATCAAAAGAACATCTCAACGCTGAGTAAATTCTACAGGGCAGCTTCTGAATGTGAGCAGAGGACATAAGACATCAAGAAAAGCAGAACATTGTCTTCAAAAACAGGTAGGAAAAATACAGAAGACGAAAAGAGTAACAAAGGAGGTGGGGAGGGAGCTCCGTCCCGGGAAGGGAGTCCTGTCCCGGGAAAAGAGTTTTAAAGGGAGAGAAGTTTCCAAACGCCGGGAAGCACTATCACTGCCGAATCTGTGGCGAGTCTTGAAGGCACATGGCAGGGAGGAAAAATGAATGGTGATTGAGACCAGCAGGTTGCGAGCCCGGCAGTGATTCCCCCGGCGGAGAGGCAGAGCAGACGCCTGCATCCGCCACTAGCAAGTGGGGGCTGGGCAAGGAGGCGCGGGAGACGCGGGCGGCAGCGCTTCTTAAGAATCAGGCTGGAACGCCCGCGCTTAGCCCGCG